>SMDT01002918.1:0-338571 GCA_005392925.1 Aquilaria sinensis | reverse complement strand
ATATGTGTGCATGTGTGCATGTGTGTATAACATGTTAATATTAGTTATGTCATGAAAATAAAATATAATGGATAAGTTGTATGGAATTAAAAACAGGCATGAGTTGCTTTAATAGAAAAGGTATAATAAATGTTTTTAATAGTAACAAATATAAAATTAAACATGACATTAGTCAATAAAATTATGGTTGTGAAGGTATGGTGAGTAGATGGGTTTTACCCAACCAAACCCATCTAAAAATTGGTAGGATATAGATGTAAAAATTAGGTAGAATGTTCAAGGTCACAGGTAAGATGTGAGAATGTCCTCATCCAACCCAAATCCAATCTATTGACATCCGTACCCAAAAATCTATTTATTTAGTGGCAACCCATTTCTTTTGGTGTATAATGACGATTTAATATGCTAATTTTTACATAATTATTCACTTTTTACCTAAATTCTAACACGTTCAACTAGCAACAAGTATCTAATTTCTTTTCCAATTTTTTCCCTAGTCAATTGTCATCGACTGTTATGTGGTTATATATTGCCATGCATGACATTTTTAACAAAATATACTCATTTTATACCAAATATTTTCATATGACCAACTTAGGACTAACTTTAAAAACATGAGTGGTGTATTTGAGCAAAACATTGACCTGATTTGGGCCAAATTACCAACATGACTGTTTTCTTTTTTCGTTTTGTCAATTTTTTTTATTAATCAAAATATCTCCTTCCGAATCCACGAACAAAGAAAAACACATAAAACAAATCTATTAGTACAATTTTCACAATACTTTGAGATCAATTAAAAATAATAAGTTATAACTAACTTTGCACCCCTAAAATTTAATTGAAGTCTACTAATTATGACTAGTTTAAAACATAACGCCTCCTACATTGTTTGTGGGAGTCTAGGACTAACAAACATTAAAACATACATATAATGTCCTACATACCATACGACAAGAACATAGAAATAGCTTGTCTACGATGATTGTTGCTGGGAAGTCAACAAAATCCATTTTTAGTCGCAATTGTCATGATCTTGTGCATCTACTCATGCTTCCTATCATCATTTCTACCTTCATTTTTACAATTCCTTTACTTAATTTCTCAAATATGATGCTTTTCTGCTCTTACTTTGTGTCACCTAGCCTTACAATGCAACCTATAATTGGATGTGTTGTTTCTTTCAAACAAATTTACTGTTTTATAATGTGTTATTCATTTTATACGAAATAATATTTGTAAATAATATTATTCGATTTTGTTGGCTTTGTTCTAAAGAAAACTTTAATTTTGATGATGACAATAATTTGTGTCAATATTTTTAATCTCACTTGTTTGGTCAAAATAAGGTTAATTGAAATTATGCTTAATTTCCAAGTGTGTTAAGTGTTTATCAAATAAATATGTTTTAGAAGTATGAAGGAAAAATTGTCTTTGAAAAGAAATTAGTAAGTTATTAACTTAGGTTAATGTTTGAATCAAGTTTTGATTTCCAAATGACAAATGTTTTGGAGTGGTTTTAAGTTTAACCCATTAAAGTCACAGCTTAACAGGTATTTGTTTCACCTAAGTTTAACTTGCTCCCAAGTTTTACACTGTAACACGTTAAACTGGGTTAATTCGAAGTTAAGTTTCCTGTGATTTTTCAAAGCTTCAGCTGACGCGTTAAAACTCGGTTTTAATTTGTTAAGTTGAAGTCTGAAGGCTTGCGTTCAAATGCTTCAAGTGGCGCGTTTTCAGCTAAGATTTCAAATGGAACTCGGACGAATCAGGAGACGCCACCTATATAGCTCTGCCGCGCATTAAATGCGTTGTCTCCTGCTGCTTTTGACTGTTGAAGCGAGAAGTCGAGTTTAACCCGTTAAACTCAGGACTTAACGCGAAATCTGGGAATGCTGCATTTTTGCGTAAAAACAGAGCAACGGCTCTCCAGATTTTAAGGAAACTTTTCAGGCACTTCCAGCAGGCCTTCAACGGTCTAATAGCTTCCTAAAGAGCATATTTACACTAAGAAACATGTTGTAAACCTAACTTGGCAACTAGAAGAAAGAATCCTCCATCAAAGAGCTTAAATTAGAAAAATTGCCAAGAACTTGTGCTTGTGCTTTCATTGGCTTATCTAGCATTGGTTGCTTAGTTCTTACCTTGTAACCACGAATTGTTGAGCTTGTCTTGAGTGGTTGAGTGGTTGAGTGATTTCCTTGTAAGGGAAAGAGAGTTAGAAGGGTTTCTAGTTAGCCTTTGGCAAAACTAGTGAGAGGTGAAGGTAGAAGGATCTACCAAAGTGTTGTATGCCTTTGAAGGCTATTGTGTATCATTGTGTTTCATAGTAGAGAAGAAAACTCTCAAGTGGTGAGCTTGAGGAGAGGAGTAGGCTCTCAAGAGGAGAGTTCGAACCTCTATAAAAATTCTCTTGTCCAAGTTTCTTCTTCTCTCTACATACTTGAGCTTTGGTGGGTGTTTTATGCAACTTGTTTTGGTTGAACTTGCTTGTTTTTAAAACTACTTCAAAGATAGCTTTCAAAGCAAATTCTAGGTGAATTGTGGTAGTCATTTTCTGAGTAAAATAGAGTTAATCATTATTCCTCAAATTGAATTTGAGTTTGGGGTTTCAAGAATTCATTTGTGCTTTATTTTTTGAACTCAACCAATTCACCCCTCCTCTTGGTTGCACTTGGGCCAACAATTGGTATCAGAGCTAGTGGCTGAGTTTTGATAAAATCCTACGATTTTCAAGCCTAAAGATCCATGGCAACTACTAGTATGCATCTTGAGGGGCAAAGTCCATCTAGGCCACCATTGTTTGATTCTACAAATTTTAATTGGTGGAAAACTAGGATGGAAATTCACATTCAAGCAATTGATTATGCTTTTTGGAGGATCATTAGGGATGGTCCTAAAACTCCTATAAAAGTAGTTGATGGTAAACAAGTACCAAAAGATCGGACGGAATATGAACCGGGGGATGATCTTATGTGCACCATGAATGCAAAAGCTATGAATATTATATATTGTGCATTAACCCCCGATGTATTCAATTTGGTTTCTTCTTGTGGAAATGCTAGGGATATATGGAACAAGCTATTGGTGACTTATGAAGGAACCACACAAGTGAAGGACACCAAGATGCACATGCTTGTGAGGGCATATGAGTTGTTTACCATGGAGCCAAATGAAAGCATTCAAGAAATGTTTAGAAGATTCAATGAGATCCTCACACCACTCAAAGTTACTTGGGAAGGAGTATACAAATGAGGAGTTGGTGAGGAAGATCTTGTGGAGCTTACCTCCACCATGGAAGAGCATAGTTGAAGCCATCAATGAAGGAGGAAGCATCAAAACCATGCATGTGGATGAGCTCTTTGGAAAGTTGTTGACTTATGAGATGAAGGAACAAGTTGAGGAAAGATACATCAAGAAGAATAAGTCAATGGCTTTGAAGGCCCAAGAGGATAACTCATCATTAAGTAAAGATGGAGACATTGATGGGGCTCTCTTAGCAAAGAAGTTTAGCAAGATGTTTAAGAAATCAAGAAGCAAAAACTTCAAGAGAGAAAGACATGAGAAGAAGAATGATGATATAATTTGCTACAATTGTAAGGAGCCTGGGCACTTACAATTTGATTGTCCATTGAAGAAGAAAAAGAAGCACAAGAAGCAAAAGAAAAGAAGCAATAAGAAAAATGGCAAAGCCATGAGAACATGGAGTGATAGTGATCAATCCTCAAGTGAAAGTTCAACTTCAAGTGATTCAAGTGAGGATGTCAACTTGTGCTTAATGATAGATGAAGATGAAGCATCATCAAGAAATCAAAGCTACTCCAATCTATGTCTTATGGCAAAAGAAGAAGATGAGGTAATAAGTTATTCAAGTGACTCTTCTAGCTCATACATATCTATAGGTAGTGAATACTTAGAATTACAAAATGCTTTCAATGCTCTTTACAAGGATTCTCAAAAACTTGCTAAACAAGTAGGTGAATTGAAAGTTTTGAATGCATCCTTGACTAAAGAAAGAGATGAGCTAAAAAAGGAGAACTTTGATCTCACACAATCTTTGTCTAGATTTGTCAAGGGAAAAGAAAAACTTGATTTGTTACTTGGAGTACAAAAGGGTGTTTATGATAAGGCCGGTATAGGTTTTAATCCATTAATGAAAGAAAGAAAATTTGGGAATAGATTTATTGATGCATCTTCATCCTCATCCTCATCAAGTAGTTCATTTGTAACATGTCATGCTTGTGGTGGAAAAGGTCATTATTTTTATGAATGCATGGTTAGAAAAGGAAAGATTCCTTTTGGTTACAAATTAGTATGGGTTCTTAAAGGAACTAAAATTATTGGAGCTAACCCTCAAGGACCCAAAGAAATTTGGGTACCAAAAATCAAAACTTGAAATCTCATGTAGGGTGCTAGAGCATGGAGAAATAATTGGAAGCTTATACATAAAAGCTCTATGCACAAAGAAATTGGGAGTTTGGAGCACAATGAGAAGTGTTTGAGATTAAAGCTCTAATGTGGTAATATTGTTGATTTTTTATTGGTTAATGGTAATTATTGGTGCTTTGAGTTATTTGGTTGTGGTATGTTGCTTGATGATTATATATGAGTTATTTATAAGTCTTGAAAGATATGTGATGTGTTTTATGTTACCATGATCATTGTGGATTTGTTCTAATATGTTGGTGATATGAATTTGTATGAAAAATATTATGTTGCTAGCCTATTAGTTGATATTGGGCTTGATCTAAAAAGGGGGAGAAATTTTTTTTTGAATAAAGAAGGAGCATGCTTTCTTGTAAAAATTCATTAAAATTTGTATGCCTTGATTAAGGGGGAGCTTGTTGTATGTTGTGGTCATCTTGTTTGAGAATTTTTCATGATTTATTTTGATGATATATATGTCTTTTTGATTATGACAAAAAGGGGGAGAGATAAAATTCAAGAATATTTAATGAAGGAGGAGAATTATTATTTATGTCTATTATTTGGAGGTTATATGTATTTTTTGAAAGATGAATCATTGTTGTTTAGATGTTATATGTGTTTTTTGAAATGTTGTTTTGTCATCATCAAAAAGGGGGAGATTGTTGGCTTTGTTCTAAAGAAAACTTTAATTTTGATGATGACAAATAATTTGTGTCAATATTTTTAATCTCACTTGTTTGGTCAAAATAAGGTTAATTGAAATTATGCTTAATTTCCAAGTGTGTTAAGTGTTTTAGAAGTATTAAGGAAAAATTGTCTTTGAAAAGAAATTAGTAAGTTATTAACTTAGGGTAATGTTTGAATCAAGTTTTGATTTTCAAATGACAAGTGTTTTGGAATGATTTTAAGTTTAACGCGTTAAAGTCACAGCTTAACAAGTATGTGTTTTACCTAAGTTTAGCTTGCTCCCAAGTTTTACACGTTAACACGTTAAACTGGGTTAATTCGAAGAATAAGTTTCCTGTAACTTTTCAAAGCTTCAGCTGATGTATTAAGACTCGAATTTAACCTGTTAAGTTGAAGTCTGAAGGCTTGGGTTCAAAATTTTCAAGTGGCGCGTTTTCAGCCAAAATTTCAAATGGAGCTCGGACGAATTAGAAGACGCCACCTGTACATGTCTACCGCGCATTAAATGCTCTGTCTCCTGTTGCTTTTGACCGTTGGAGAGAGAAGCTGAGTTTAACAGGTTAAACTCTGGACTTAACACGAAATCTGGGAAATCTGCATTTTTGCGTAAAACAGGGCAACGGCTCTCCCGGTTTTAAGGAAACTTTTCAGGCACTTCCAGCGGGGCTTCAACGGTCCAATGGCTTCCTAAAGAGTATATTTACACTAAGAAACATGTTGTAAACATAACTTGGCAACTAGAAAGAGGAATCATCCATCAAAGAGCTGAAATTAGAAAAGTTGCCAAGAACTTGTGCTTGTGCTTTCATTGGCTTATCTAGCATTGGTTGCTTTGTTCTTACCTTGTAACCACTAATTGTTGAGCTTGTCTTGAGTGGTTGAGTGATTTCCTTGTAAGGGAAAAAGGGTTAGAAGGGTTTCTAGTTAGCCTTTGGCAAAACTAGTGAGAGGTGAAGGTAGAAGGATCTACCTAAGTGTTGTATGCCTTTGAAGGCTATTGTGTATCATTGTGGTTCATAGTAGAGAAGAAAACTCTCAAGTGGTGAGCTTGAGGAAAGGAGTAGGCTCTCAAGAGGAAAGTTCGAACCTCTATAAAAATTCCCTTGTCCAAGCTTCTTCTTCTCTCTACCTATTTGAGCTTTGGTGGGTGTTTTATGCAACTTGTTTTGGTTGAACTTGCTTGTTTTCAAAACTACTTCAAAGATAGCTTTCAAAGCAAATTCTAGGTGGATTGTGGTAGTCATTTTCTGAGTAAAATAGAGTTAATTATTGTTCTTCAAATTGAATTTGAGTTTGGGGCTTCAAGAATCAATTTGTGCTTTATTTTTGGAACCCAACCAATTCACCCCCCTCTTGGTTGCACTTGGGTCAACAATTGGTATCAGAGCTTAGTGATTTTTGTTTTCAAAACCTTGCGGTTTTAAAATCAAAAGATCCATGGCAACCACTAGTTTTATGCATCTTGAGGGGCAAAGTCAATCTAGGCCACCATTGTTTGATTCTACAAATTTTAATTGGTGGAAAACTAGGATGGAAATTCACATTCAAGCAATTGATTATGCTTTATGGAGGATCATTAGGGATGGTCCTAAAATTCCTATAAAAGTAGTTGATGGTAAACAAGTACCAAAAGATCGGACGGAATATGAATCGGGGGATGATCTTATGTGCACCATGAATGCAAAAGCTATGAATATTATATATTGTGCACTAACCCCCGATGTATTCAATTTGGTTTCTTCTTGTGGAAATGCTAGGGATATATGGAACAAGCTATTGAAGACGTATGAAGGAACCACACAAGTGAAGGACACCAAAATGCACATGCTTATGAGGGCATATAAGTTGTTTACCATGGAGCCAAATGAAAGCATTCAAGAAATGTTTAGAAGATTCAATGAGATCCTCACACCACTAAAGTTACTTGGGAAGGAGTATACAAATGAGGAGCTGGTGAGGAAGATCTTGTGGAGTTTACCTCCACCATGGAAGAGCATAGTTGAAGCCATCAATGAAGGAGGAAGCATCAAAACCATGTATGTGGATGAGCTCTTTGGAAAGTTGTTGACTTATGAGATGAAGGAACAAGTTGAGGAAAGATACATTAAGAAGAATAAGTCAATGGCTTTGAAGGCCCAAGAGGATAACTCATCATCAAGTAAAGATGGAGACATTGATGGGGCTCTCTTAGCAAAGAAGTTTAGCAAGATGTTTAAGAAACCAAGAAGCAAAAACTTCAAGAGAGAAAGGCATGAGAAGAAGAAGGATGATATAATTTGCTACAATTGTAAGGAGCCCGGGCAGCTACAATTTGATTGTCCATTGAAGAAGAAAAAGAAGCACAAGAAGCAAAAGAAAAAAAGCAAGAAGAAAAATGGCAAAGCCATGAGAACATGGAGTGATAGTGATCAATCCTCAAGTGAAAGTTCAACTTCAAGTGATTCAAGTGAGGATGTCAACCTGTGCCTAATGATAGATGAAGATGAAGCCTCATCAAGAAATCAAAGCTACTCCAATCTATGTCTTATGGCAAAAGAAGAAGATGAGGTAATAAGTTATTCAAGTGACTCTTCTAGCTCATACATATCTATAGGTAGTGAATACTTAGAATTACAAAATGCTTTCAATGCTCTTTACAAGGATTCTCAAAAACTTGCCAAACAAGTAGGTGAATTGAAAGTTTTGAATGCATCCTTGACTAAAGAAAGAGATGAGCTAAAAAAGGAGAACTTTAATCTCACACAATCTTTGTCTAGATTTGTCAAGGGAAAAGAAAAACTTGACTTGTTACTTGGAGTACAAAAGGGTGTTTATGATAAGGCCGGTATAGGTTTTAATCCATTAATGAAGGAAAGAAAATTTGGGAATAGATTTATTGATGCATCCTCATCCTCATCCTCATCAAGTAGTTCATTTGTAACATGTCATGCTTGTGGTGGAAAAGGTCATTATTCTTATGAATGCATGGTTAGAAAAGGAAAGGTTCCTTTTGGCTACAAATTAGTATGGGTTCCTAAAGGAACTAAAATTATTGGAGCTAACCCTCAAGGACCCAAAGAAATTTGGGTACCAAAAATCAAAACTTGAAATCTCATGTAGGGTGCTAGAGTATGGAGCAATCAAAAAATGATTACACATGAAGCTCTAAGCACAAGGGAATTGGGATTTGGAGCACAATGAGAAGTGCTTGAGATTAAAGCTCAAATTGTGGTAACATTGTTGATTTTCTTTGGTTAATGGTAATTATTGATGCATTGAGCTATTTGGTTGTGCTATGTTGCTTAACGAGTATATATAAGTTATTAATTATTCTTGGAAGATATGTGATATGTTTTATGTTATCATGATGATTGTGGATTTGTTCTAATATTTTGATGATATGATTTTGTATGGAAAATATTATGTTGCTAGCTATATTAGTTTGATATTTGGCTTGATCTAGAAAGGGGGAGAAATTTTTTTTATGCTTGGATAAAGGGGAGCATGCTTTCTTGTAAAAATTCCTTAAAGTTTGTATGCCTTGATTAAGGGGGAGCTTGTTGTATGTTGTGGTCATCTTGTTTGAGAATTTTTCATGATTTATTTTGATTACCTATATATCTTTTTGATTATGACAAAAAGGGGGAAAGATAAAATTGAAGAATATTTAATGAAGGGGGAGAATTATTATTTATGTATATTATTTGAATGTTATATGTATTTTTTGAAAGATGAATCATTGTTGTTTGGATGTTATATGTGTTTTTTGAAATGTTGTTTTGTCATCATAAAAAAGGGGGAGATTGTTGGATTTGTTCAAAAGAAAACTTTAATTTTGATGATGACAAGTGATTTGTGTTAATTTTTTTAATCTCACTTCTTTGGTCAAAATAACGTAAATTGAACTTATGCTTAATTTCCAAGTGTATCAAGTGTTATCTCAAAAAATATGTTTTAAGAGCATTGAGGAAAATTGCTTTTGAAAAGAAACTAGTAGGTTATTAACTTAGGTTAATGTTTGAATCAAGTTTGATTTCTAAATAACAAGTGTTTTTGAGTTGTTTCAAGTCTAATCCATTAAAGTCACAGTTTAACAGGTATTTCTTTCACCTAAGTTTAACTTGCTCCCAAGTTTATACTTTAATACGTTAAGCTGGTTTAATCCGAAGTTTCAGTCTCCTGTGAGTTTTCGAAAAACATCAGTTAACGCGTTAAAAATTGGTTTTAACCTGTTAAGTCGAGGCCTGAAGGCTTCCGTTCAAATGCTTCAAGTGGCACGTTTTTAGCCAAGAATTCAAATGGAACTCGGACGAATCAGAAGACGCTACCTGTACAGCCTTGCAGCGCATTAAATGACTTGTCCTCTGCTGGATTTGACCGTTAAAGGGAGAAATGGAGTTTAACCCGTTAAACTCGAAACTTAACGCAAAATCTGGAAACATCGTTTTCTGCGTGAAAAACAGGGCAACGGTCCCCAAATTTTAAGGAACCTTTTCAGGCACTTCCAGTAGGGTTCCAACGGTCTAATAGCTTCCTAAAGAATATATTTACACCAAGATACAAGTTGAAAACAACACTTGGCAACCAAAGGAAAGAATCCTCCATCAAAGAGCTTAAACTTGAAAAATTGCCAAGAACTTGTGCTTGTGCTTTTATTGGCTTATCTAGCATTGAGTGTTTCCTTAGTTCTTACCTTGTAACCACGAATTGTTGAGTTTGTCTTGAGTGGTTGAGTGATTTCCTTGTAAGGGAAAGAGAGTTAGAAGGGTTTCTACTTAGCCTTTGGCAAAACTAGTAAGAGGTGAAGGTAGAAGAAACTACCAAAGGGTTGTGTGCCCTTGTAGGCTATTGTGTATCATTGTGTTTCATAGTAGAGAAGAAAACTCTCAAGTGGTGAGCTTGAGGAGAGGAGTAGGCTCTCAAGAGAAGAGTTCGAACCTCTATAAAAATTTCCTTGTCCAAGCTTCTTCTTCTCTCTACCCATTTGAGCTTTGGTGGGTGTTTTATGCAACTTGTTTTAGTTGAACTTGCTTGTTTTCAAAACTACTTCAAAGATAGCTTTCAAAGCAAATTCTAGGTGGATTGTGGTAGTCATTTTCTGAGTAAAATAGGGTTAATCATTGTTCTTCAAATTGAACTTGAGTTTGGGGTTTCAATAATTCATTTGTGCTTTATTTTTGTAACCCAACCAATTCACCCCCCCTCTTGGTTGCACTTGGGCCAACAGATTTAATAATAAATATTGTTTCATTAAGATAGTTGTGTTAGTTGTTCCGTAATATGTTATTCATTTTATAATATACATTGTTATATGATTTTGTTACATTCAATAAAAAAGTACTATTTCCTTGTTACAAATATAGTGTTATATAAAATATTGTTAATTTCGTAAGAAATATTATTCATCAATAATGCTGTCGGATTAAATAAAAAATGTTATTTCTTTCAGATAAATGTGATGTTCTATAAAGTGCTCTTCCCCATAGATAAATGTGTTATTTTGTAAAGTATTGTTTCATTCAGATAAATGTGCTATTGTGTAAATATTATTCTATTTAAACAAATATATTGTTCATTTTAAAAAAACGTACTGTTTAAGGTACTGTGGCAGTTTTGTAAATATCATAAAATATGAGTGTAGCACTATACACTAAGTACACCAAATAACTATTCATATTCAAATATCCATAATAGGAAACGACCTGAATTTGCTGGATTAATTAATTTGATTAATCACAAATTGTAAAATTTCAAACGTCTAGACGATCATCGATCATATAAAATTAATTTTATGTTTTTTAGTAAACTTATTGAAGAATTTTACAAAAATAGAAGTTAAAAGGATAACATATAGTTAAAGTGGAACATGTTCAAGTGAGCAACCAAAAACTTTATTTAATATACATAGCAAATTAGCAAGGCTCTCTGTGAGTATATTACAAGGACTAGGCTAGGAGAACATTCTAAAACTTATCCAAATCTCAATCCAAATTATAAAATCTTACGATTTTATGATACAAAAAAGGAAAAATGATCCAATTAGATTCTATGTTTATGGGGTAAATTGCATCACTACCCCCAACCTTTAATTTTTATTTCACTTCTAACCCTAATTTTCACTTTGCTAGTAACGTATCTCTAACTTCAATAAAACGTTTTATTTTAGTCCTTTTTTGGATAGAAATCATTATCTCAGATTGAAAAAAAAACCATGGAGAAAATGTTTGTTTTAACCCCTGTAAAAATCTTCTTTGCCAAAAAAAGCCTCAAAGCTTTTAAATCTAACAAAAAGCCTTAAAAATTTCTCCGGCCACCTACCTTTCATCCCTCTCCAGCATCCCTATCCCGTCAACCTCCCTCTTCGGCAAACCCCCCTTTGCCTCTCATCCCTCTCCGACGTCTTCTGCATGATGAGTGTGATTAATCAACTTCCTTCTCGCGAATCAAACCTCCCTATCACGACAGAATCGAGCTATATCTTAAGGCCCGACTCCAGGCCCTCTTCCAGTCGCCACTAAGTCATCATCGTCTACTTACCACCGAATCACCCTCGCCCATTGGCACTAAATCGAGAGGAAGCCAAATCAAGATGAAGCCGAATTGTAGGCAAGGATGGGAGAGAGAAAGCGGGGATGGGTGAGCGATGGCGGAAAGGGAAGTCAAATCAAAAGGAGGTTGAATTGTAGGCCAAAGATGAGAGGATAGGGCAGAAAGGGAGGCCAGAGATGGGGTAGCAGGAGAGGGAGAAGAGGTGGGAGAGGTTGGCCTAAATTTTTGTTAGATTTAAAAGTTTTAAGGCTTTTTTGGTAAAGAGATTTTTACAAGGGTTAAAACAAGCATTTTCCCCTATAGTAATCTGCTGACGTTACTTTTTCCGTCCGAGATAGTGATTTCCATTCAAAAATGGGTCAAAATAAGACATTTTATTGAGGTTAGAGATATGTACGAGTAAAGTGAAAGTTACGGTTAGAAGTAAAACAATAATTAAAAGTTGAGGGTAACAGATGCAATTTGCCCTATGTTTATGAATACAAGTCTGATTTGATTCTATAATTATGATTTACATAAAACAAAACACTACTCCATATGAAATTCTAGTTTTTAACAACCTTAACATCTATTAAAGGCGGAACTCATTAGCTTCAAAACCAACAGCCAATTCCAAGTCCTTGGAATACAACCCAGAGGCAACCCCAAGATCCCCAAAATCAGGCCCAATTTCCAAGCCTATGAGGTCCTGCCACATATTGGGGTCCATATCAATCTCTTCCCTACCATCTTCCTGCTTCACACAAGCTTCAGCTTTTGTTGTGTCCCTGCATGTGTGGGCGCCAATATAAATTGTCTGAAACTTTTGGGGGTCTTCTTCCGTTCTCTGGACTTGTTTTGTAGCTTTGCACCCTCGATCATACTTCCTGCTGCACCTATAGTAACTCCTGCACTTCACGTATGAACTAATATTATTCTTTACTCATTACCCTAGTAACCCTTCTATAATCCTTCATATGTACCATAAAAAAATGGTGAAAGATATCAATTAAAAGGGTAAAAAAGATTGAAATTAATGAAGCAAGAAAATTAGAAAGGGAAGAGGTCCAAACCTTGGGTGGTTGGAATTGAGAATCTGCTTCTGCCCATATTTTCTCCATGCATGACCATCGTCCACTGTTGAAGATACCACCGTCCATGCTTCTGCTGACCTTCTGCAGGCCAGAAGGGGTGGAGGAATTTAGGTAGAGCCAAAAAAAAAATCATTAATCAGATGAAAGAAAAGATTTAAGCTAAAATGAATTAGCACTAATCAAATCACAAGTCGATAATTAACGGACGCTAATATGATACGTCAATTGTCTTACTTTCTGTTGTAACAACCCCTCCTGTCCTTTGAGGCCGGCTTCTTCCTGCGGCTCTCACCAGACTCCTCCGATCTCCGGTCACTAGTGCACCTGGAATCTTGGCAGCTAGAAGCCGCCTGATTCTGGGACACCTCGGATGACTCGCGTGAACTCAGGGCAGAGAGTGAGTCAGAGAAAGATCTCATGATTTTCCATGCAAGGTCCTGAGCTGGGCCCTGTTCTTGAACAGAGCAATTGTGGAGAAGATTCTTAAGCTGGTAGGCAAATCCTTGACCCTCTACAAGCTCTTTAATCACCCTCTTCTTGGTTTTGCTTGATAATTGCTCTACCCATTCATATCCCATAACTATAAGTTTATATATATAAGGGAAAAAAAAACCAAAATTCTGGTTTTTTCCCCTCTTGCTCCACCTTCAACTAAGAGTGGTAGTGTTGTAGATATAAGTGCGAAGAGAGGCGTTGAAATGAGCTTTTAAAAGGGTGGCTTTGAGAGGAAATGGAGATGGAAGGAGAGAGGAAAATATCTGGAAATTGTAAGGAAGGTGAGGCGTTGATGCTAAGGACGAAGTGGGTAATGAAAGAAAAAAAGAAAAACCAGTAATATATTTTGAACAGAAATATCAAAATTATCATTAATGTTTTGTGTTGAGAGCAGATATGTCACTATAATTTTTTTTGTCCAGTGTTCCACTAATGTTTTAAAATGGGTTGGATATGCTATTGAAATTTCAAATTAAGAGTAGATATCCCACACTCTCACTGACAGTTAAAAAGCTAATGAAAAACGTTAAAAATAACAAATTTTAAAATTTTAGGGTGATAATGTAAATTTTAACAAATTTTAAAAACTTTGTGTAATTAAATTCTCTCTCTCTTTCTCTCGAATGATGTTAAAAAGATTAGACAGTAAAGATAAAGAGAAAGCGATGACTGGGTTAGACCACTTATGATGTAGACAGCGACAAAACTAAAGCATTGATAACTAAAATCAGACCATCTTTTAAAAAAAATCTCAAATATCATGATATTTTTTTAAAAATACATAATAACTCTAAGATTTTAAAATTTATTATTTTTATCATTTTTCGTTATTTTTTAACTGACAATAATGTATTCGGTCCATTTTAACACATTAGTAAAAGATTGTGTAAAAAAAACTATAATATCATATTTGCACTATATCCAAAATATTAGTGATATATTTGATATTTTTACCTATGTTCCGCATGTTTGAGGCTGTTAATATGTCGAAATAGGAGCGCATTCTCATCTAACCATCTTTGTCCATCTTTGTCGGGGCATAATTACAATGCCTGAACGATAAATTCCATCGCCTCAAGTGGACCGAAGCCAATTCGAATTTTTGTCTTATACCAAAATTTCATAAAATTTTATGTGACACAATTTAGCTAATTAATTGAGAAACTAATGAGGGCCGTTAATTTTTGTAAAATAAAAAACCATTCTGAGAATTTTTTGCACCAATTTTAGTATATTAGAAACTTAAAAAAAAAAAAAAGAGAGAGAGAGAGAGAGAAAAGAAACGTTGTACCTGTGCTTCCAAAAACAAGATGCACTAATTTCCTTCAACATCCTTCAAACATTATTAATTACGGCACTAATTTCCTTGTACCATAAATCAGGACAAGTCAGTAAGTCACTCCTGTGATTGTGAAGTGTGAACACTGCAATTAAAGTGACCCCGACAAATTGTTTCTCTCTTCTGGATGGAATCCGCCATGTGGCCATAATCAATTGGTCCACAAGTCTAGTTCCACCAGTAAAGAAATTTGTGCCATATAATATTACCTGCCTTTTCTTTTGTCCTACTAAACAATTTCTAGCACCGGTTACATGTCCCATCTCCCATGAGTCAGACGATAAATCCAACACCGAAATAGACAACTACATACCACAATAGATACAATTCGTTTTAACTTAATTTAAAATAATTTATTTTTATTTTTATATTTTTTTAAAATTAATTTTATTTAAAAATTAATATTATGTTGGTGTAATAATTTATTAAAAATATAATTTTTATAATCTTATTAAATTTTTATGAATTTTCATTTTTCAATGTCTAAAACTATAAAAATTTAATAATATCATGAAAATTTACTTTCAGATAAATTATTATATTTACATAATATTAATTTTTAAATAAATTTGGTTTGAGACAAAAAATGTAAAATTAAAAATAAGTGATTTTAGATTAAATTTGATAAAATTAAAATGAATTCAGTCTTTTTTTTTTTTTAAAGAAAACCAAGGCATCTCCAACATCTTTCATCTTTTAGGGTAATCGAACATGAGCAATGTTTGTTTATGTTCGTGTTCATGTTCATTAAAAACTTAAACGAACGAAAACGAACAGCTTTCGTTTGTATTTGTTCGGTTATTTACAACCCGATTTTAGGGGCAAAGCAAAGCGCATAGTTCTGGTGGAAAAAGCTTGGCCTAAATCCCCATTTGACCCTCAAACTTTTCTAGCTGAGAAATATAAACCCTCAAACTACTAATTGGTGCAGATCGCCCCTTAGACTTGATAAGTTGGAACAAGGTGATCATTGATTAATCAAAGGCAAAACTCGGGAAGAAAAAACCACTCATGTTTCTTTTTTTTTTTTTCGCTAAAAAATACTATTCATGCTATTAAAGCTGGCCAGATTGGCTACTCTGGCACCTAAAATCAATTTATTTAGTGGCAACCCGTTGCATTCAGTTTAGTCATTTGCGATCCTCAAAATAATAATACTTGACCGATAAATTTCATCACCTTAATTTGCCATGAAATTTTATTTGACACAATTTAACTAATTGAAAAACTTAATGAGAGTGGTTAATTTTTTGTATTCACTCAATTTCTATCGATAAAAAAAAATTGTATAACTTTTTTTAAAAAACCAATTTTTAGTATATTAGCAATTTTTTTATTAAAAAAAAAACGTTGTAGTGCTTGCAAAAACAAGCCTAGAATGCATACATACCCTTCAGACATTATTAATTCCGGCACTAATTGCCTTGTACTATAGATCAAGACAAGTCACTCCTGTGATAGTGAGCCTTGCAATTAAAGTGGCTTCACCTTTTTCACGTGCCACCTTTATCATTGTCTTCTTTCTAAGTTTTTACCACTTAAGAAACAGCAATGACATTTTGTTCCGGGCCCTCTAGGTGAGTATAACCTGTAATCCGATTAGCAACCTAGAACAGCTTAAAAAAAGTAGGGTTCGGGTTGGTTTTGATGATGAAATTTGTGTTACCCAACTACAGTGTATAAAAATTAGTATCGTTTCTCAACCCACCCTTTACTCTGCCTAACCAACCTCAGCTACCCTCACTCTCTGTAACCTAACCCTCAACCCACACTCCGTTTGGCCCCTTTGCCCCTTTCTTCACGACCCTGCCTCCCTTCCCTGCTACCTTCTTCGTCAATTCATCTTCGGTAGGTACCACCAGAGTAAACTTCACACTTCGCCACCAAAGCAGTAGACTCGCCTCCTCGTTGCCCATCACCTGACTCACCTCGCCTTCTCATCGCAGCATTGCGTCGTAGCCACTGTTCTATTTGCAACTCTCTTTATCTTAGACGCCACCACACTCACCCTCCTCGTCGCTATACCTCACCCTGGGGCCAAATCGCCCCTGCCTTCTCTTAGTCTTTCTCACTCAAATCCTTGGATAACTCTGGTTGCGGGCTCGAAAATTGGCCTAAAAACATGATTGCTTTGTTGATACAAGGATGTTGGTTTGTTTTGTTTTGTTCCCAATTTTTAAATTTCAAATTTTGATTGTTTTGGATTATTTGATATTTTGGTGATGATAAACTCTGGTATTTATTTGAAGGATTGCGGATGAGTTAAGTCGGCTTAATTAGGCATTTCCATTAGTATTACTATTAGTTTACGCTCTTTTGTTTCTTCAGTTCACGTAGAATATCCAAGAATTTCTCAAGCTCCTCTGTTTCTTTTGTTTTTCAGGTGTTGGAGCCGGGAGTCATAGATCGGGCTAACTCCATTAATGTCAACCTGAATCCGAACTAATTAGGTTCGGGTTACATTGATAATCATGTTGATTTCGGGTTATGTAATGGGGAGAAGAATATGCATAATTCATGTCAAATTTAACCCAAATCTGACATTTCTGTCTCAATTTTCATCCCTAAGGCACCGGACAAATTGTTCTGATCTCTTCCCGATGGAATCCAGCCATGCAACGGATCTCGACCTCATCATAGGTCATGTGGCCATAATCAATTAGTCGACCAGTCTAGTTCGAACAGCCAAGAAATTAAAATCTAATTAGCAAAAGAATTTTGTTTCCTAGTTACTATTTCTTACTTCTCAACCACCTACGCAAAAGCATATAAATATAGAGAGAGAGAGAGAGAGAGAGAGATGGGACACAATTAGAAGTTTAAATTTAGATGCATGAAAGCTATAATTACAGTAGTATAACGTTATGCCATGATTATTATTCATCGGACCAGAAGAGATCACAAAATTTGAGGGCTGATTTGTCATGCTTTTTAGTGTAAGGAGCAGAGCGCGACGTGATCAAAGTTTGAGGACTTTTTGCCTTTAAGCTTATCCGGTGACGTTTTTTGGATGACGCAAGACACAAGAGTGCTGATATCGTGGGGAAGACGAAGGCTAGGATAAAAAGTGTGTGGTGATGCTGTTCATATTTAACAACAAAAATGGGACAAAACCTGGGTTAATTGCATTTGTGGCCTCTAATATTTTATTATTTCCTATTTTGAACCCTAACCTCAAAATCTTGTATGAAAAGTTCTCAATTTTAATTTTTTATTTTATTTTGGACATTTTGAGAATGAAAACCATTAGAATAGATGAAACTGGTTACATGGCATGCCAACATGGCGCGATTTGCCACCGTAGCCCAATAATCAACTATTGGGGATGATGTGCAAATGAAGAAAATTAATAAAAAAAGAAAACATGAAGAAAAAAAAGGAAAATAATTAAAAAAAAACAAAGAAAATGCCAAAAAAAAAAAGAAAGAAAACCCATCTCCATGCCATCGTCTACCACATCGCCGCGCTCCCCCTTTCTTCCCTATCCAGCCCAACACCCTCTCATCGCCAAGCCTGTTTCAGCCGATGGCTCACCACCCTGACAGTTCTCATCATTTTTGCCAAGTGAGGCTAGTGCTAAGTGGGTATGAGATGGAGGTGGAGCCACGAATCTTCTCCACCAACGATCGTGCCTTTGCTTGTCATTGAATTGGAACAAATAGTTAGCGAATCACGCCTTTGCTCACCATCAAATTGGGCCTTTGCTCACTGTTGATCACGCCTCATTTGCTCGTCATGGAATCAGGACAAATCACTATCGATCATGCATCCTTCAGCCTCAATTTCAACACCCTTCGCCTTTGATTTCAGCCTCCTACACCACCACTAACCCGATCTGCCTCTTTCAAGGATGAGCTTGTGCACGAACTTCGCAGCCATTTAGGGTCATTTCATGCCGGGCAGTTAAGGGGCCACCAGAGTTTAGGCTGAGAGAAGGGCGGATGTGGGGCAATGTGGCGGAGGAGGGGAGACGTGGCGGAAGTTGGCGTGGGGTTGAAGACTCATGGCAGTGGAAGGAAGCTGAAGGTTTTAATATTTGTTTATTTTTTTTCTTTCATTTTCCACATCATTGTCAGGGGTGATTCATTATGCCACGTGGCCAATAGCCCCACATTAGCATGTCATATGGCCAATTCCGTTAATTTTAACGATTTCTATCAATCAAAGGTCTAAAATAAAATAAAAAAAATTGAAGTTGAGGACCTTCCATACAAGATTTTAAGATTATAGTCCAAAATAGGATAATAATAAAATGTTAGGGGTGATGGATGCAATTAATCTGACAAAACCCTGCTTTTGGACTACATATCCAAAAAAATTGAAGTTATTACTCTATCTATATAATAATTACTTAATAATATTTGGTGAAATATTAATTTTTTATGGGTTTTTCCTTATCTAGCATAAAATAATAAAATTCATAAAAAAATTGTCTTATAATTTTTTTTTATAACACATTTTAGGGTCTGATTGATTTATAACATTGGTAATAACCACTTCTAATCGGACTCGGAGATAGAGGTAATGTTGAATTTAAATGCTAATACAATAAACTTTCTCCCTTCATCTTAAAAAAATAAAAAATAAAAAAGTCTACCATTAACTTTCTCCCTTCATATTAAAAAAAAAATAAATAAAAAAGTCTACCATTTCTTTATTTTTATGGATTACTTTTAAGCTTATAACGTTTTTTTTAAATATATACATATAAAAAAAATATTATCAGTGAAGCGCATGAAATTGAGTACATATTTCATTCCGACGTAAATTGTTCATACTATATTTAATACTCCCTCCATCCTATAATAGATAAAACATTTTATCAAGTACAAAGATTAAAGTGTATGTAATTTGTGTTATTTTTTATGTAGTGAAAGTTTAAATAATGATTAAAAAAGAAAAGATTCTTTTTTTTTTGAATTTTGTGCAGTGAGATATTGAGTGAAAATTAGAAAAAGATTTTTTATTAGGTTTTGTATAATGATAGTTTAAATGTGAGTAAAATGGTAAATTGGTTGTTTAAAATTTTTTAAAAGAGAAAATGTTTCAACCTTTTTTAGACATTTAAAAAAGAAATACGTTTAATCTAAATTAGGATGGGATGGAAGGAATATATATTTACTTTGGTATGGTTCCATTGAGAAACTTTTATAGAATTTGAGGGGAGATAAATTCGAAGCAAGAGGAGTGAACCAGTCCAAAATTATCAGCAATTAATCACAATTATGATCAAGTAGCCCGGAAGAGTATCCGAATCTTGGACTGCCACCAAATATCTGTTTATTTTTATGGCTTTAAATTGCAATGTGATCACTTCTCGTACATGATTTGTATGCACATCCTGGTATCAAGAATCAAGATAGAAAAAACAACTTAGGCAGTTGTGTGTGTGTGTGTGTGTGTTACTTTATGTGGTTTGACTGATTTTTCAATCTGCCTCAGTTAATTGGAGGCCAAGCTTACATATGTTTTTTTGACGTTTTGATTTATTTGTATATAATTTACGCTTATGTGTTATTTTATTTTTTTAATAAATAAAAGGCTAATTTTTATATATACATTGAGCCAAACTAGAAAGTTTACATCAAGTTCAAAATTTTTAGGCTTCATTTGAGAATAACATTGGCATTTAGTACTAAAGGTTAGAAAAACTATTTAATGATACCTTTTAAAGTTAGAGGTTTGAAAAAACTATCAGAAATATTGATAATTTATTACAATTTCTAATGTTAGTTTTAGACATTATTCCCAAACAAAGCATTAATATGTTCAATTAAAGGCTCAAACTCCTTGAATTAATATTCAATTAAGGATATCGATATTTGAAAACCTTTATCATTTTAACTTAAATCAACTTAATCTAAAATGGTTTATTTTTATTTTTACTTTTTTTTTTTTACCCAGAACCAATTTTATTTGAAAGCCTATATTATTTAGGTGAAATAATCCAACGATTGTAAAAATTTTACGATACTAATAATTTTTTTATGAATTTTTCTTTTTTAGCATTAAAAATTAAAAATTTTAAAATTTAGGAACATCATAAAATTATATTTTAAATGGATTATTACATCTACATAATATTGGCTTTTAGATGAAATTGGTTCCAGATAAAAAAGATGTAAAAATAAAAATAAATTATTTAAAATTAAATTGATTTAAATTAAAATGAATTGACAATATAGCTAAAAGGTACTGAGTTTTGAAAATCCTTATTGGAAATCAAATAATGGAGTAGCAAGTTCAAAAGCTTAAGGTTAATTACTGGCTTGACAGAGTGCTGATGAAATTTCATGGTTTACATGATTCATATGTGAAATTGACACAGCGAGAAACAAAAATTGACCAACCAACACGCTTAATCAATGAAAAAATGAGAATCCACTTGTGTAGAAAGCTAAAAGCTCTGAAATACTTCAATATTATTGATAAAATGTCCCATAATAATGAAAGAAGGCTTATTTATAGGCTTACAAAGAAATCCTAAGCCAAAATAATTAAGGAAGCCGAAAATAATTAGGAAACAAAATCGATAGAAACTTTATTAGCCTGGATACCTCTCAAAATAATGAAATTTTGACCAAAAAAACATGGTCATTAAGAGCAAAGCTCTAATTACACTTGTAAAGTATGAAATTCCCTTCAAAATGATATATTATAATAGTCAATTTGACACTTGCAGTAAAAGTTATAACCTCCAGATTATGACCTCCAAAAGTTGGGTTTGTGCAAGACTTATTTTGGGGATTTCTTCTTCAGTTTTATCCGCTCAACTTGCTCCATAAACTCATCCACTAAACTCTCCACATCAATCCCTCTACTTGGGAAAAACTTGACCTCGAGTTATCTGAAAGGTCTGGATACAAAGGTTCATTAAAAGAGTAGTAAGGGAAGATATTCGCCATATTAAATGTATTGGAAATTCCCATACTATCTGGCAGATTAATCACATAAGCATCATTGTTAATCTTCTTAAGAACCTTATACGGGCCATATTTTCTTGGCTGTAGCTTGTCGTACGTACTAACTGAGAACTTCTCTTGTCGTAAAAACACAATCACTTCATCATCAGCCTCAAAAATTTGTTCACGACGATGTTCATCGGCAGCTTGTTTATACTGCCTATTTGCCTACTCCAACTTCTCTTTAACTTCAGCCTGAATGTTCTGCCATTGTTCTGCCATGTTTTCTACAACTCTATTTACTCCAATTCTAACCCTCACCAGATCAAGAGTATACTAAGGAGGCTTGGTGTAAACCACTGAAAACGGAGACTTTCCTGTGGCACTATGAACAATACCGTTGTAGGCAAACTCTGCTTGAGCTAATGCAAGATCTCACTATTTGGGTCTATCCCTACAAATACTACATATCAAGTTCCCCAGCATCCGATTCACCACCTCTGCGTGTCTATCTGTCTGGGGTGGGCAATGATGCTATAATTCAAAGAAGAATCAAACAACCTCCATAAAGTCCTCCAGAAATGCCCCAAGAACTTACTGTTTTGGTTTGATGTGATTATTTTGAGCACTCCATGCAAGCAAACAACTTCCTTGAAAAACAATTTTGCAATCCCGCTGACATCTGATGTCTTCTTGCAAGCAATAAAATACGCCATCTTGGAAAACTTGTCCACCACAACAAACACAGAATCTACCCATCTTGGGGTTTGAGATAATCCAAGAATAAAATCCATTGACAAGTCTTCCTAAATATTATCACGAACAAGTAAAGGCATATACAAACCCACATTTTGGGGCTGTCCCTTTACGGTTTGACACATAATACCTCTGTACAAATTTAGAAACATCCCTTCACATATGTGGCCAATAATAACACTCATCTACCGCTGTAAATGTCTTATCTCTACCCATCCAGCTAGACCTTCACCATGCAAATCCTGAATTATCTTTTCTCTTAATGAAGTTTTAGGAATATAGAGCTGTTTACCTCGTAAGAGAAAATCATCATGAATGTGGAAGTCATCAACAGGTTGTTGTTAGCTCCACTTTTTCCAAATGCCAAAGAATTTCTCATCTGGAGCATACACCTATTTTAATTCGTCAAAACCAACAATCTGCTGCCTCAAAGTCACTAGCAAATCTGCATGCCAACTCAAAGCATCTACAACCTTGTTTTGAACCCCAACCATGTGTTTGAACTTGAAAGAAAATTTTTGAAAAAATTGGGACCACCTTGTGTGCATATAATTGCTAATTCTTTTTTGACTATTTAGGTACTTCAAAGCATCATGGTTAGAATAAATGATGAATTCATGACCAATTAAATAATGTTCCCATACGTTTAAGGCGCACACAATGAAATAGAACTCCTTATCCTAAGTGGTTCATTTTTGCTTGGCATTAGAAAGCTCCTTGTTATAGAAAGCAATCGGCATGCATCGTTGGGAAATGACAACACTGATCCCCACACCACTAGCATCACATTCCACCTCAAAAGGAGCCTCAAAATCCGATAAGGCAAGAACTGGCGCGGTGCATAACTTCTCCTTCAACAAGGTAAAACTTACCTCGACCTTATTTCCCCAATGAAACATTCTTTTCTTCAAACACTCTGTAAGAGGGGTAGCAATGCTACTAAAATCTTAGATAAACCACCTGTAGAAGGTGGCCAACTTGTTGAAACTTTGAACTTCCGAAACTGTTGTCAGTGTAGGCCACCTGCATCCCTTCTACATTGACTAAATAGTCCAAGAATAATATCTTGCTAGTCATAAAGCTATGCTTCTTCAGGTTCATACACAACTTGTTCTCCTGTAAGACTATAAGTACGTAGCACAGGTGTGAAATATGTTCTTCTTCCAAACGACTATAAATCAGGATATCATCAAAATATACAACAATAAAACTCTCAATAAATGGTTTTAATATTTGGTTCACCACCCTCATAATTGTACCCAGCACGTTGGTGAGACCGAATGACATAACCAGTTACTCATACAACCCATCCTTAGTATTGAACGTTGTTTTCCACTCATCTCCAGGTCGAATTCTAATCTGGTGATATCTGCTCTTAAGATCAATTTTGGAAAACACCATCAACCCATGTAACTGGCCCAACATGTGATCCAACTTTGGTGTTGGAAATTTGTAGCCCACAGTAATCTTATTGATGGCTTGGCTGTCAGTACACATCCTCCAACTCCCTATCTGACTTGGGTGTCAACAAAGCTAGTATGGCACATAGACTCATGCTTTCCCAGATATATTCTTTTTGCAGCAACTCTTCCACCTTTTCCTGCAGAATCTCATATTCTTTCGGGCTCATTCGGTAATAGGGCAAGTTGGGCAGACTTACTCCAGGAACTAAGTCAATGTGATGCTAAATGTCTTTCATGGGTTGAAGACTGTCTAACAACTCTTCTGACTTCACATCCCGAAACTCCCGTAATACTTGAATTGCTTCTTAAAACCATTTTTGCCTGAGACACGAAAACAGAAAAGACCTGTTTTACTATTAGCGCATAAAACCCCTTGGCTTCTTTTATTGCCACGAACACTTCTCATTTTGACTGTGTAAGGGTAAGAAAAGTCCACCCCTCTACTTTAGAAATTTTGGGTTGGGAGTTTTTCTATTGCTGTGGACGGATCCTTCTTTCTCCAGCCTGTACACATTGTCTCGCCCATCAGGCTATGCTGCAACATCAAATTACCATGATCTACCGAATAACAAGTCACAAGCATCTATATCCACAACGTTAAAATAAATCTCATCTTGATATTGCCCAATGGAAAATGGTACATTACACCATTCATTCACCTGAAGTTTGTCTGCCGATTTAATCCACCAAATTGTGTAAGGTTCTAGATGCTTCTCCGTCTTTAATCCCAAATGTCGTACTACTGCCCAATAGCCTCTTTTATTACCACGAACACCTCTCGTTCAGACTGTGTAAGGGTAAGAAAAGTCTGCCCCTCTACTTTAGAAGTTTTGGTTCGGGAGCTTTTTTGCTGTTGTGGATGGAGTACAAATTTCTTTCCTCTTTTCTCCAACTTGTACACGTTGTCTCGCCCATCATGCTACGCTGCAACATCAAACTGCCATGGTCTATAGAATAAAAAATGATAAGCATCCATATCCACAACATCAAAATAAATCTCATCTTCATACTGCCCAATGAAAAAATGTACCTTACACCATTCAGTCACCTGAATTTTGTTAGCCGATTTAATCCACTAAATTGTGTAAGGTTCTGGATGTTTCTCTATCTTCAGTCCCAAATGTCGTACTACATCCTTGCTAATAATATTTTTGCAACTCCCACTGTTAATAATCATGTCAAACAACCGATCAACTATCATGCACCGGGTACAAAACAAACTGATGGCATTAGGTTTGGTCTTCCTACTTAGGGGGTCAACAACAACTTCTAGACTACATAATTCTCCCACTCATCATCCTCCTCCTCCTGGCTCTCATATTACTCTTCTTCCCCGTCAGGTCTGCACACAATTTCCTTATCATCCTCCTTATCTACAACATTTACATTTCGAAGCAAACACTTGTTGGATAGGTGCCCAGGTTCCCAACAGCGATAGTAGACATTAGGTGTTGGCCTTGGATAATGGTTTGTCGCCTTTGGAGCCCCTTTATTTTCTCCGACCTTCTGTTTCCCCGCTATCTTTTCCTCTTGGTATCGATTTCTGTGTAGGGCAAGCTCAGGCAACACCTTCATCTTCTCAACTGAACTCCCCAGTCCTTTTCCCAGGTAATTTTTATAAGGAAACTCTTGTCTCCCCCACTCTTGGACCGAAAGCTCTGCTCTCAACGCTAAATTCCAAGCCTTAGAAAAAGTTCTCATCGGCAAAATCCCAATATTCTCCTAAAGTGCAGGCTTCAATTCTTCCAAAAATCATGAAATCATCTATCCTTCTGTCTCTCCCGGATCATTACGTGGAGACAGTCGCACAAATTTCGTTGTGAAATCCTGGATTGATCGTGACCCCTAGCGACACCGTTGGTATTGCTGGAACAAAATCTGCTTATAATTTGGCGGTAGAAAATCCTTCCGAATCATCCACTTCATCCGTACCCATGATTGTATCGAGTCTTTTCCATTACGCCACCTCATCTATTTTGTTTTCTCCCACCAAGTAGAGGCTGCTCCTTTCAATCTACAGGTTACCAGCTTCACTTTCCTCTTCTTCGAGACATCGTGATATTCAAAGAACCACTTAACCTCAGTTATCCAATCAAGAACACCTTTAATACTGAAGTCTCTATTGAAGGATGAAATATCCACCCTGAACCAAAAATCTCCATCACGGCCTCCTATATCATAGTCTTTTTGGAATCCATCACAAGGACCATAATCTTCTTCTGACTCAAAATTTTTGTCATGGACAATGTGTCTACAACCCCGAGCAAGAACAAGTCTCCGAGCAGCATAGCTTGGGGCGGGTTCTTCCTTGGCACGTTGCCTTTCTTCGTCCCTATCCCTGTTGGCAAGAGGGTTAAGGGCACCGAGTCTCTTTAGGATCTCCTTGAAACACGCTTCCAAACGATCCTCAAATTGCTGGATGATTCGATGCTTCATCTCCCATAACGCCTCCCCTTGGTCTTCTAGCCTAGGGTTTTCAGCCACACACTGTCCATTCCTTCTACCGTCACCAGCCATGGAGCAAGTGATTCGTCTTGTTCTGATACTACATGACGTAGTGAGAAATAAAAATTGACCAAACAACACGTTTAATCAATGAGAAAACAAGAATCCACTCGTGAAGAAAGCTAAAAGCTTTGAAATACTTCAATATTATTAATAGACTGTCTCATAATAATGAAAGAATGTCTATTTATAGGCTTACAAAGAAACCCTAAGCCAAAATAATTAAGGAAATTGAAAATAATTATGAAACAAAATCGATAGAAATTTTATTAGCGCGGACACTCTCAAAACGATGGAAGTTTGACCCAAAAAATGTGGTCATAAAGAGCAAAGCTCTAATGATACCTATAGAGCATGACATTTCCTTCGAAATGACATATTATAATAGTCAATTTGACAACTGTAGCAAAAGTTATGACCTCCGGAAATTGAGGTTCATGTGAGACTTATTTTTTAGATTTCTTTTTCGGTTTCATCCGCTCAATCCACTTTATAAACTCATTTACTAGACATTCCATGTTAGAAATGCTATGTCACGTAACTGATTGTAGTTTTAAGTTTTTGGGTTGAAAGTATTTGGAAATGAAACGTTCAGCTACGGAGACCCTTATTTGATTGGGGAATAATGTTTTCAGCTCTTTTATCAGTTGCTTTGAGTTTGTGGTACCAGCTGCAGATAGGAATGACAAAGTAATATGGACTTTTGATAGTTCTAGTAAATTCAGGCCAAAATTTTTTGTCAGCAAATTAAGCAGTTATCAATTCCAGGAAATTTTTTGTTGTCTTCAATTTGGAAGGTTAAGGCACCTCCGAAGACACTTACTTTTTGCTGGCAGTTTCTTTAGAGAAAGTTACCAACTAGGGAGGAACTATGGCTATCGTCACAAAGTGTTGAACATCTATTTCTCCATCTTCATGTAACTTGGAGCGTTTGGTGTAGGTTGATATCGATTTGGGGGTTTTCATGGGTTGTACCAAAAAATGCTCTTGATTTATTTTCCTGGGGGAAAGAGGTAAACAGCTACGTGACTTGTAAGGAGGTATGTGATTTGTTGTTCTTTGCTATAATTTGGCAAGTGTGGTTATCTAAGAACAAATTGATTTTCGTTAAGCCTTGCGTATGATTGCTAGTAATGATGGCCTTGCTTTTAAGGATACCGGAATTGAAAGTGATTCCTCCAATGCGATATCTTGGCCTCGTAATAAGGAGGGTAGACCTTGGAGATTAACTTCAGTTTTTGAGGATATTGGTGTATTTTTTTGACTTTAGGCAGGTGTTGGGAAGTCATCAAGTCAAAATTCCAAGAAAAAGGAACAAGGAAGCTGATATTCTTAGTAAATCAGGTGTTCATTCATCAACCCTCTCCTCTTATTTGTTGGATTGATCATTAGTCTCAGCGCCTTCACTTTCCTGGCTTTATTGCATTACTTTGGCTGTATTTTTCTGCTTTTGGTTGCTGGAATTTGGTATATGTGTTTCAGTGAAATTGGTTTTTTTTTTTGTTATGTCTTTTTTCAGGATGCTATCACTTGTTAACTCTTGTGGTTGTGCTTTGCTGGCTCAGGGAAGCTTGTTCCTTTTTAGCCTTTTTTTGTTGGTCTATTTAAGTCAGCATTATTAGGTTGTTGTTGTGTGTCAGTTACACTTGAATTCCCTGTTTCTCTGCTTTATTTAGCCAAGCAACTGCAGGTAAAATCAAGTCTTATTTGTCCGGGTTTGTTTATCTTTTCTTTCTTCTTTCAAAAAAGAAAAACTTAAGTATATTTATCTTTTCTTTCTTCTTTCAAAAAAGAAAAACTTAAGTAAATTTAATCTAAAACGGTTTATTTTTATTTTTATATTTTTTTTTGTTTGGAACTAATATAATTTGAAAACTAATATTATATAAGTGTAATAATCCATTAATTTTAAAATTTTTAATTAAGTTGATTTAAGCTAAAACTAATTGACATTTTGAATTATATTTTATGATTTATTTCTTTGAAGTAGTTAATTTGCAGGATATATGTCTACCTGAAATAGATAATGACCTTGTAATTAGCTTAAGAGTTTAAAATAATTTATTCAACAATATATAGATGAAACTGTTACTATTAAAAATTACTTCCGGATAGCTTTTTTAAAAGTTCTAACGTTAATTACTCATACTAATATCAAACAGACTAATATAATTCATTTTATACCCAACTCATAAAGTCTCTGAGCACTAAGAAGTATATTTGGTGAACGAGCATTTTGTATTGAGATAAAGCACGCGAAGTGGAAAAATGTACGTATGAATCGTACAGTGTCTAGCTGAGACTGCTGCTGGTGTTGAGCTTCGCAGATTTTTCTTCCTTCTAGAAATTGAAGGAAGCTGGAAACTTTGCTAATAAGTAATTACCGGGAAAAGACTAGTGGCTGGGCAACGCTCATGCGTTTGCAACCCAAAAAGAGGTCAACTTCTCAAAGAGTTTCTAGTCTTAACTTAGTTTATTAAAATTATTTTATTTTATTCTCTCACATAATAAAATTTATTAATTTAAAATATTTATTTGAAACAAACTTTTAAAATTTTAATTTAAAATTCTCGATAATTATCTTATATTAAATTCAAACAGTATTTTGAAAAAATTTTTATTGTCAATAGATAATTTAAAATAGTTTTTTTTCCTAAATGAAATAAATTTAATTTACATAAAAGAAAAAATAGTGATTTGAATTGTACATTAACTATAAAAAATATTATACAAATTAAATTTACTGAACAACACTTAGTGAACAATTAAAATTATAATATAAAAAGTTCATATTAAACAATAACTCAGAATTAATAAATTTCATCCAATGGAGACTAAAATGAAATATTTTTAATAAGTATAAAATCAAAGTAGAACAATCAATATATTAAGAACTAAAGCAAAATGACAATTCAATCATATTCTTCAAATAGCTCAGTAACATTATTTTCTCCAAAATTTTGACCAAAAAAATGATAATTTATAGTTTGACATTGAGTAGAATTGCACTATTAGGTTCCTAGCCAAGCACAAAATCATTTAATTTTGACGTTGTTGTACTGGTACATGAAAATCGTTAATTTAGAAGAGTTTTCCATAGACATCCAAAAGGAAAATGAATCATATCTCAATTGAATTGTTAGGTTGTAGCTCTATTAGAGTAATAAGGAAAAGTCGATTCCTCGTTGACACTTCCTCCTCCTTCCTCATCTCTTTTCAAATGCTAGTCCCTTCATCTCCTTCCCATATTCCTCACAAACCTCTATGTTAAAAACGATCACTCTTGTCGCCATTAACCTTGCTTACTTAATTTCCCTTTTTACTTAGTTGGTAAAGTCTAGGGGAGTCATCTAGTCTATTTTCATGCCTTAAATGAGTACTGGACATTTAGATTTGTCCTCTAGAACTATATAATCTCATATTATGCGTCTCTATTAGGTACTTTATGTCAAGTCGACTCTTGAATCGAATGAAAATGCTAATATAACATATATTAATTAACAGTAAAATATATTTAAAATAATAATTTTGATCATCAAACTTTTCTATTCACGGTCATAAGCCATCAAATGGTGGTTTGTTGGACTTTGATGCACCTAAGCTTGTTTTGTTTCTACAAGAGAGCTAATACTATTTTGTGACCAACATTTCCATGGACATAAATTTTGACTCAAGATAAAATCTTGAGATGGATGAGAGTAGACAAACGAGAGACAAACAGATGAATGAGAGAATAAATCTCACTATGAAGGCATAGACGAACGGATGAGAAAAATCTTGCTGTAGGGGCCGATGATTAGAACATACAAACGAGAGACATAGAGGCAAAGACCAGATATCTCACGACAAACATCCTAGTTAGGGGTGAAAAGGGGTCGGGCATTTTTCAGGTAGCTCGAATTGAGGCTTTTTGAGTCAAACCTTTTCAAGCTTGAACTTGAGCTCGAGCCAGAAAATGGGCTCGAACAAATTTGGGGCAATCTCAAGTCTTAAGATATCTTGCCCTATAAGCTCTTGCACTCGAATCCTTTTATCCATTATCCATTTTCCATCAGGTTTCTAAGTCCTTGCCTTATCCCCCCTCCAAGCAACCAAACCAAAGTGCTTACTTCACAACCTTACCCTTAGTTGACTAACCTATCTACCGTCCTATCCAGTCGGCTGCCGCCACCAAGATCAACACTGGCGGCACACCAATGACAGCCCAATATCAACGATGATCTCCACTAAGCATCGACATCACAAGGTCAAGCTCTAACAATTCGAGTCTACGATGATAGCCCCAAGCAGGTGCCAGAAACCTAGGTCGGCAGCAAACGACAATCAACCCTAGCACACAACTTTGCAAGTTTCACCTGGTATTGGTTGTTTTGATTCAATTCTCACCTAGTACTGGAAACCCATAACATTTTTTGTTCGTTTGGTTGTTTTGATTCATGCTTCTGTATTGGAAACATTGTTTCTTTAAACATGGAGTTTTTTTTTGCCCTTAAATTAGATGGAGCAATGACATTGATTAGGAATTAGTTGAATTGATTGATCAATTTGCTGCGTTGCGATGGGCAATGGTGCATTCAAGCCTAGAAGGCTTTCGAGCTAAGCTCGATCCTAAAAAATTCGAGCTCGAGCTCAAGTAGTATCGAATGAGATCAGCATAGCTTATTTTTAACCTTAATCCGAGTTTGGCAAGGTCTATTGCGGATGATGGCATTTGACATTCCTAAAAATCACAAGCAAGCAACAATGACAAATAAACAAGCAAATCCACCCCTTACTTCCTTACACAATGACACCAAACAACGTTGAGCAAAGACACCTTTGATATTTGGAGATACAGTTCTTCGACATTCCATACTCCATAGCTAGCTCAAGTCTTCTTCAATTTCGAATGTTATAGACCAAAATGAAAATCAAAGGTTGAAAAAGAATAACATTAATTATGAGAACTTATCAAATTGAAGTAATTGTGGGTAGGGAAGAAAGAGGAGAGTGGGTAGTTGGTAGAGCACTTCTGGGTTGGTATCTACAGACAGTGCATATTTGGGCAGTGTAGCCGCCACTTATGGAGGTAAAGGAGTGAAGATGGTGATCGAGATGTTAGATATATAAGTTTTAGGGTGCTGAGAGCAGGATGAAGAAAATTTAAGAACTAAAGTTGCTATTTCTACCAAGATTTATTGTTACTTTATATCAAGTCAAAATTTTTCCGTTATACTTAATCATGGAATTGATAGAATGAACCAAATTAGGATGCACTATCAGAAGTAATGGACTTCAATAGTATAATCTTAAGCTCGGATGTCAATTTAGGATATAAAAATAAGTTAAGGGACCATGCATGGAATTCACCCTTTTTCTAGATTGATCAAGCCAACTTATCTACCATACCAAGCCTGTTTCCCTCTCAGCCCATTCAACGTTTCCAATTTTGTCCCTTGCCTACTCCAACTTTTCTTTATCGGGAGATTCGCACCATCATCATTCGTCCACTAACCCAAAACACACTTCTTCGTCACTGTTTCACGCATCTACTACATTACAAACCACAAAAGATGCCATTCACATACAATTATTCTTCACACAATCTTCTGTGTATACTTTCTGGTGACCCTTTACCTGGTCAACCACACTTGGACATGCTCAAAAATTCCTTGTACCTATATGTGATTTCATTCTATAAATTGTCTCACATCTTTTGCGACGAAACATCAAAACAACTCCAAATCTCAATCCCTGCTAACAACTAGCTACTTGGTCCACCAATTCGTGGTGCACAATGTAATTAGCATGTTCAAGTGAACATATCATGCCTCTTTTTCTAGCACCGTTTAACCATAGTTACAATATAATCCTGATGCAAAGCATAACTTTATAGTGAAAAACTTGGAGTAGGTGATTTTATGTGATGTGTGATTGGCGACTACTTCTGTTTTTTTTTTTTTTATATTTTAAGCTTGAACTTTTCATCATTTAAACATATTTTGGCAAGAACATAACTGTACCTATGAAGATTAAGCCAACCAGTTAGAACATAGAGTACACCTAGACATAAACAAAACCAACAAAAGAAAGAAAATACTATAAAATAATATCTGGGTTTTGGAGAGTAGTCAAACAAAGATTGGCATATACAACGACCACCATTAGTACAAACAACAATTGTTGATTGTGATGGATGGACCATACTGGAAATAAAGGCAATATGTACTCTTGCCCAGTAATCTGATGATCCGTCATTGTTACCTTGTTGATTGTGATGGATGGACCATACTAAAATTAAAGATATCTCACTAAATTTTGATGACCCAGGTCCATTGGCCCGTCCTTTCCCTATGTACTGAGAGCTATCCAAGCAACGGAGGAGGCCCAAGTGTGTGCATTTTGGTTGGGCTTTAGCCTTCATGATCTCATTGCATGTTCTTTGAAAATCGCGGAAATTCTGGATAAACCCTAATTTTGCGACCACGGAGAAGAACTGAGGATTAAACAACAGAGGACGAAACAAAAAATAAAAAGAAAAAAACTTTTCAGAAGCCTATGCTAAGGTATAGTTGTACTTGTAGATCTCCTCTATCACTGGCTCTGAGAATGCTTCCATCTTCTCCCCAAATCTCAAACCCTAAACCCAACTCTCACTCTCACCTTCTCTTCCCAAGAACAGTCCCCAATCTTCTTTCTTCCTCATCAAGCCCCAACTTTTCTCCCGCCAATTCCTGCATTTTCCCTCATTCTATGGCCGTTTCCAAATGCTTCTCCTCCGACTCGGTTCCAGATTTTCAGAAACCCGATTCGCCGGTCCCGCTGTCCGATTCGGAGCACCTTGTTGTCATCTCTTTCTACAAGTTCGCTGATTTCCCTGACCATGCCGACCTCAGAAGCCCCTTGAAGGAGCTCTGTCAGGAACTGGTATTTGCAATTTCTTGGTCTTTTATTTTGGCTGCCAATTTTATGGCACCCGTTAATTTTTCTTGTTAGAGGTCTCGGTTTAAATGTGTTTGCGTGGTTTAATGTTTTATGTAGAGCACTTTTTGAACCCCATTTGCAGTTTTTATCTCCATTGATGAAGTCTCAACTTATATTGAACAGTTAACATATTGGTTGGAAGATTTCTCGTTTGTTTACGTTTTCTCATATCAAGGACTCACTATGAGCATTGGTTAATGCATTTATGGTATTTGTATCTTACCTGGCTGATCCCTTCAGCGTGTTTCAGGTGGAATCATTCTAGCACCAGAAGGGATTAATGGTAGCATTTGTGGTACCCGAGAATCTGTTGAAAGAGTTCTTGGGTTTATTCAAAGTGATGATCGCCTAAGGGGATTAAGACAGATAAAATCACCTGTCAGTCCTGAGGAGGAGGCCATCCATCACGGGCACAATAGTAGTTCTCCTCTCGCTGCTGGTGAAAATGCTCCATTTCGATGGGATCATGTAAGAGTCAAGTTGAAAAAAGAGGTATTGCTTGTTATTTGGACTGTATGACTGTGGCTTTAACAGATCATTATGTAATTTCCCAACCTCTTACTTGATTCTTATTCCTTTTCTTTGTTTAAAATGCAGATTGTTACACTTGGCATGCCAGAAGTATCACCTGCGGAGAGAGTTGGGACATATGTCAACCCAAAGGAATGGAATACTCTTATAAGTGATCCAGATACCGTGAGCATTCAAACTTATGGCACTCGTCTAAGTAATTATGTCTTTTGACCTTCTGCATCTTTTCTCTTTGATGATAGTTAATCTCCCTCTTATCTCATAAGCTACTAGTTGTTGTCATAAATACTTCAATTCTCTCAATTCACATCCTGTTCATGTCCCTTTATTGAAAATGATATTTGAAATTTCCGTTTTTAGTCCCTATTTCTGGATTTCAGGAATGTCATGGAAGTAGTTGTGTTTTATTCTCAATGTTTGAACACCTCTTATTTCAGTATTACTGCATATTAGCAGGTTAAGGGTTGTTAAACATGTAGCTTTGATAATTGGCAATCTATAATAGTGACTTGCTGTGCCTAATTCCTTTTAATTGGCTTTGAACAGCTCTGAACATCTATATGCTGGTTTTATTTCTTCTTAATCCCTTATATTAACTTTTAAAACTGGGCAGAAATAAGATATAGAAGTGGTGCATTTTAATACTTTATCTGAAAAGCAATGAAGAACTGAGGAGTTTTAATGGATTTCAGTTTTATTGCTGTTGGACATATTTAGGTCATAATTGATGTGCGCAATAACTATGAAACCAGAATTGGAAAATTCAGAGGAGCAGTTGATCCATGCACCACAGCATTCCGTGAGTTCCCATCATGGGTGGAGGAAAAGTTTCACCTTGATGGAGAAGATGCAGACCATTCAGATGTGCAGATTCCAAACCATGAAATGCCAAAGCGCGTTGCTATGTACTGCACTGGAGGAATTCGTTGTGAGAAAGCTTCAAGTTTTCTCCTTAGTAAAGGTTTCATGGAGGTAACTATGTACACATGAGTTATGATCACAACACTTGGTCACATTGATTTATTTGTAACTGCAGTTCATGCCTTTTGTTTTGATGTCAATGAGTTTAAGGATTAAGGGGCAGTAATTAGTGTGAACTTCAGGGGCAATTCGCAATATGTATGAAAGCAGATCATGCACAAACCCCGTGTTTGGGGCCCGACTTGACCGGATAATTAATGTGTTTTGCATTAATCTATGCCAAACTGGAAGTAAATGCTGGCTACATTTTGACATCAGTCCCCCAATTTTGCATCTTTACTAGGTTTATCATTTGAAAGGTGGGATTTTGAAGTATCTCGAGGAAGTTCCAAAGACAGAGAGCCTTTGGGAGGGCGAATGCTTTGTGTTTGACAAGCGAGTCTCTGTCGAGCATGGCCTGGCACAAGGAAATTTCAAACTTTGCTATGGGTGCAAGCAACCTGTGAGTGATGCCGACATGGAATCCCCCATGTGGGAGTTTGGGGTTTCTTGCCCTTACTGTTACTCACTGAAGTCCAATGAAGAGAAAGAGAGGGCAAGAGCGAGGCAGAGGCAATTCGAGAATTGGGGAGTGATTGGTGGTCCGGACAAAGGTAGGCGACCGATAGATAAACGGGATCCTGCAAGAAGTGACTCTACCAAGCTCTCAACTTCAGCATAGCCGACGATTTTTGCAAATGTGTTGGAAAATTTTATCTTTTTATTGTGCTTGGTCATAGATTTACTTGGTGTAGCTTGTCATGATCGCAAGTGTTGGTTGTATCTTTAGCTCCTCTCGAGTACTTAATTTAACTGCAACTTTGTGAGTTATCGCAGAATGTTTGAGATTGATGGTTAGCAAGCTAAAGAAAAGTGAATGATCTTATACGTATTTATATGATAGAATGAAAAAATGCATAATCAATGAGAATGAACAGAATGATCAATAGTTGATGGAAGTTGTAAACTAATACTAAGAATTTGCCAGATTGCAAAAAAGAAGCATGAATGAAAATGATATACTGCTTGATCGTGTTGTGTTACCGGATCTCACATGATAACTTGAAGTCCTCAAATCTTTCAGTTCTTGAGTCATTTTGATCTGAATCCGAAGTTTGTGAAAACTAATCTTTTCGAGATACTGTTAGACGTCAAAGTAAAAGCCTCTAGTAAGCAAAGTCTACTCCATAGAGAAGGCCTTGGATCAAACACATGATCTCTTGAATAAGCTGCTTGAGCTTATTCCACTCAAACCAACTAGTCTTAAATGATAATGTCTCTCATATTGGAAAAAAAAAAAAAAGAAAAAAAGAAAAAAAACGAGTCTTAAGTTTATGCTGAAAGAAATTGAGTTCTTAGGGTCCAAATGAAACAAAACAAAATACTTGCATGACTTGTTGAAAGAAATTACCCAAACATCTTGTTGACCGAGGATATGCAATTAAAGAGTCGAAGGTTCGCTTGGAAAGGTGCAATTAAATCTAGGGTTCTGGAAATCGCTTTCGGAGATGGCAGGAGAAGCGACGATGTTCAAGTTCCTTCAACCAAGGCGCCGGCCACAAGCAGTCGATGTCCAGGCGGCGGCCGGGTGGGGCATCGCTGCCGCCACCTTTGGTCTATATCTCGTCCAGGTAGCTCCTTTCTCCTGCTGCACCATTTTCATCTGGTCGGAATCTGTTTATCTAGAATGTACCTATCAATTTGGGAGGATCTCCACTTATTGCAGCAATAATCTGTGATGTAGAATTCCGGTCTCTGTTTGTGTTTTGTGCCTGCGATCTGGAAGACGGATCGAATCATTTTCTATGAGGAGAAGGATATTCCTTTCAATTAATTTTTAACAATCCTTTAGCATCCAAGATTAAGTACTTACGAGAGGGAGATAGGATACTAAATTGTGCTACCATTAACATTAAATGGGTACTTTCGTCTGAATATTTTCTACGCGCGAGGTAATTATCTGTGTTTTTTTGAGCTGTAGCAGGAACTAATCCGAAATTCAGGAGGATTGCGAGCTATGTTTGAATTAAGGATTAGATTTGGGTAAAGATGGTGATCTGTGTGTTACAAATGAGCTAGGGATACTTACTCACGTATCTACATCAAAAGGCAAGTCCTTTTATGTGATCTAGACAGCCCGGATTTTGGACGCGGGCTTTAAGAATTTTCTATCTTAATTAAATGACTGATATTTGTTTCGTGCTCCTGGTTGGAAAAAGTTGACATGATCCCCTTTTCTGTCCCCACTTTCCTTCTGTGTGGTGACCTGGGGCTTCACCGATTATCTGGGTTTACCCATATGTAAAGATGTTAGGTTTGTTGTTTCTCGTAGCTACTAGCAACTTGTCGCACTGGTGTTTAGGGAATAACTTTTTCTGTCCTATAAAAATATTTTCAAGTAATGTGAGACACTGAGAGTGATTAGCTGTCTGGTCATTGTTTTGAATGAAAAGCATTTTCCAATTGTAGTAGAAACATAGATCCTGTTAGGTATTTCAGATATGAAACAGTCTTGATTGAAGTAGGAGGCATATATCATGGAAAAACTGAAGCTACCACATGATAGTTTGGCATTGAGTTCTAGATTTATGTGAAATTTGTATCTCCTGCTTAAGGTTCATGACCATGTATTTTTATATTAGAGGAAACCTTGCATTTGGTACCAAGCTTGTTCTTGTTTGGATCATCACCTTGTTGGTTCGTTGATAAAGTGTTTAGATTGGGAAGAGGTCATTGGATATGGTTCAAGCAGCAATTAGGACACTTAGGCTTTATGCATCTTCCAGACTCTAGGATGTTTCCCAGTCTGACAATTATCAGTTTTCTAATACTGTGCCCTTTCTCCACCCCCTCACAATAGTATCTGTTACATAGTTATTCAATTAAGTACTATACTCAGGTTCCCTGACAGATGTTGTGACTGAGGTTGTGAGAGATATGGCCATGACAACCAAAATTTTCCGGCATCATCTGCATATATTGGTAGTTCTGTTCATGTTTAGTTTGCTATAAATGAATTAATGTCAGAAAATCTTGACAATTCTTTTATGCTTCTGGTTATTGGGTCATACATAATCATACAAAATTTACCTTATAGTACTAGAGTGCACGCTTCCCTGGATATTTGGCATTTGCTCCATACAAGCATACCTGTTGGATTTTGGTGGGACTGTTTTTTGTAGAAATTATTTGAATTTTGGGTCAATAACAAGTGTATGACATTCTTATTTGCCCCTGCAGCCATGGGGTTGGTTGAGGAGAACCTTGTTTGAGAAGCCGGAGCCCGAGAAGTGAGAACTGAGTGTGGTTTGAATGCAAGCGGAACTTTGTGATCTTTCGCTTGCACTGATTTGTGAATCGTGCAAAGAAATAGTTCAATAATGCATGCTTCTTTACTTTGATTTACTATTTCGGCCCCTTGGTCATAGAGGCAGAGGATCTTTTCGAGTTTGTCACTTTCAGATTTTCTCAGTTCCTTTTCATTTAACTTGGACTCTCATTTTGCTCATCTTGTGCTAGGAATGTGTGGTATGGGGTTGTACCTCGTAGTCCAGTGGCGCAGCATTTACTCACTTTAATTTGAAAAATGGTGAGATTGAATTGAATTAACATCTTGTAGTTCAAGTTACCAGTTTGTGATCCTTTCGAAGAAATGTTGTCTATGGTTGTGTGAGGAAGACATCCGATATAAATTTTGTCATCATGTTTTTGCTTGAATTTATTGGGGTTTTTAATTAATTTCAAATAGTTAATTGACACAACTGGCGGTTCTATACAAGGCTGTCTAGGTCGTTTGGGAGATTTTCTGTATGAAGGGGTCATCGCATAAAACATACAGAGCCACAATCTAAACAAAAGAAAAAGTGATAACGTGACCTCTCCGCCCATATTGATTCATTTATGGCCTTGAGACCGAAAATATTGTTAGTGAATGCAAAACTTAAGGCTTAGGCCGGGTGTGTTTAAGTTTAATGGGTCCAAGTTAACTCATTATTTGCCATAGTCCCCTTCTTTGTAGTGGGGCCACTGTTATTTCTCTCTTCTTCATCCCTGATATTTTGTTTATTTACCGAGACTATTCTGTTGAATCAATGTCGCTGATATCCTCAAGTAGAATAGTGTCATTGGCAAAGGGATTTGCTTTGACCAAGGTGCCATGATAGTTCTCGCCCTTGCCACTCTAGGTGTTGTCGGAGAGTGTGAGTTCATGTTCTATTGGAACCCTTGCTCCTCATGCCCCTCATGTCACTCCTCACCAACAGGTCCTCCGCTGACAGAAGGTAGACAGCAAACTAGATTCGGCCCATTTGGAGTCTGGGTAGTCAAAGGCTGGTGAAGCAAACCATCGCAAGAATCGTGGCCTGGTGCACCAACTCCAAGTACTTGCGCCACTCGGCGGCTAATGACGCGCCGGCCTCCATCATATGGCTCCTAGTTGTATCCTTGCTACCAACTTGGAGGAATGTAAAAGGAGTTTTCAAATTGTAGGAATGGAGTAGAATTGAATCAACAAGGTGAGGAATTGAATTTGGGGATTGGGTTAACGAAATTGGGGATTTTTTTGGGATGGAACAGTCCAAAGGGAGATGAAAAATGGCAAACGACGGAGATCGTTGAGGGACCGTGGGCTGACGTTAAGGGCTGGCGGAATAGTGTGCACGTAGAGATTCATCTGGGTGTGGTGGTACCTAATTCATGTGGCTACTCTAGCCGATGTATTGCCATTTGACCAAGGGTGGACTATAAATATGGTCAACTTTAGGGTGGAATCCTGTGAAAGTTTAAGTTGGGCTACACGAACAAATACAATAACCTGCTAATGTGCTTGAATTAACTGTAGCTGAGCTGGTTGTTAGTAATTGCGTAAATAAATAAATTTATGAAATAAAACTATAGAATAAACTACAGAATTTATGTAAGTCATCCTAGCAAATAAACTACAGAATAAAGAAGACTTACAACTTAAGTATAGAGTATTGATTGTGCTAAATGTAGAATAGGAGCACTTCATTTTTTTTAATTTCTTTTGTCATTTGTTTACTTTTGTTTTGAAAAGAATCTCTTATGCTATTTGTTTTTTTTTTTAAAAGCAACTCTATTATGCTCTTAGTTGAGAGCAATTTGAAATATTTACTTTTATAAGAACCTTTTAAACCTAAATTGTGTGTTATAATGTTTTTAATTGAAAAAAATATTAATACTTTTCTCAGAACTCCGAGTTCTTTAATTCTATATTTTTCAGAAAACAGGAAAAAAAAATGCTTTATTAGAGGGGCATTGATTTGTGGAAAAATTTCTCATTTTTCTTTTCTAATTTTTCTTTAATAAAAATTTAAGTATGTAACTAGATTTATGCTCAGTTCATTGTTAGTTCTAGCATTATTAGAATGCATTTGAGCTGATCATGGAAATATAGGGTGAGGTTAGCTGAACACGAGTGGCCATATTTTTTGGGGATATTACAACCCTTGCCACTGTTGCATTGTAGTCCTCCCCCTGCTGAGAAGTTCAAGACAACTTCTGTTGCCCGAAGCTGGACCTCCAGAAGATTGAGTTGGCTATTGGATCTGTTCAGGTGACACCTTTCTCCGCACAGTTTCTACTCTGCAGTGATGATAATTCGAACCAACACTTCCTGAAACACACGTTTCTGAATTATTGAGCTAGCTGTAATATTGTTTAACTTTGGGGCTGTTTTGTTTTCTGTGGAAACTGGGTCATTTGCTACCCACATACCCAACCCGTAATTTTGGCTCCTGACACATTAACGTGCCCACTTGTTCACAAAATGAACTGGCTACTAAGGTCCTTAAGGATGTGAATAAATTTATTTTCTAAACTTTTGAGAACGTATGTGTTAAAATGGAAAAACCTTACTTTAAATGTTTTCGTTTTATTAAATAAGTTTTCATAAGTTTAGAAAATAAAATTTTTCACATCCTTAAATCAAATTATGGATTTAAATTTTTAGCAAAAATATTTCAAAATGAGAAAAGATAATATTTTTCCGTATTAAACATCACCTAAGCTTTTACTAGTTCTATATCTTAATTCCTAATTAATAGTAATAAAAAGTATTCACATAAAATATTGTGAGCACCTTTTTTTCAAGAAATTATGTTACTGGTTGTTGATGTTGTGACTTATTATTTATCGTAGTAAAGTATTTTTTGCCCTCTCTAGAAAATATGTTGGTACCAATATTAATATTAATATTATGATCACAAACAAATTAATAGATTTTGAATAATTTTACACAAAGACAATACTACTATATAACTTCAAGATTAAGTACCAAATTTATCAGTGGAAAATATCAAAAAGAGCAAAGTTGTCACTAATATTCTAAGTATATTAAATCTCATACCGAACTTTTCTTTGAGTGTTGAATTACCATCAACATTACAAAAATGAGCAAATTGACTTTGTAATGGGCGGGATTTCAAAATGAAGGCGGGATGTTAGACAAAATGCTTGTGTGGGAAATAGTGTTGATACTAAGAATGTCAAACTACAAAACAAAATTCGGGTGGAGCGAGGGCAAGATGGTGATGGGTGTTGCTTATGGGCAATGTTGGAGAACAGAAAGGGCAGCTAAATTTGGGAAAAACATGGCCTAGCTTTGCAACTATGCTACCCTATGGTTGCAAGATGAAGGTGACAATTGATGTAAGCGGTTTGGCTTGTCAATTGTGTAGGTGGTGGGCGACGTGTGGCAACAATGGAGGTGCTTGGTTCTAGGGTAGTAGAGAGGATGTCTGGGTTGGTCGCTATTGGCTCCGAGCAAGGTAAGGGACAAAAGGGCATAGTTTTTAATCTCGTACAGTACCAGGCGGTACTATCTTTTACTAGCCAAATCGGTCAAAAAATAGTATAAGAGTGGTGTGTCTCATTCCGTCATTTGTATCGGATTGTATCGGTTGTTATCGGGTATCTCAATTATCTCATACCGTAATGCACCATCTTGGAATTCAGAAAATATATTTTTTTTAACTTTTATTTTTAGCTTTTGATATTTTTAAGTAAAATAGGTAATTGTCATGTTTAATTCATCACTTGTATAACAAATTTTTTGATATTTGAAAGAATTTTGTATCTGTATTTTTTTATATTCCTTAAAATTATGTTTTTTTATTTTATAAAATATATTATTTATGTGTAAAAAACTCTTAATCAATCTATATACAAGACATATGAACTTTAGGCTCACATGCTTTTAATAGTAATTCCTATATGGGAAAAAGTAAAAATTTACCACTGTTGTATTGGTGATAGAGTGATTTTGTTATCAGACTTTTTTTCATCTTAAATTTACAATTTATCTTTCTTGTTGGAGCAATTTTATCACTATCCTTTAAAACATCAGTGACAAATTTGTGATGAAAAAAAAACCAACAGTGACAAAATCGATGTATTGCTAAAACGATAGTAGTCACAATGCTTTAATAGAAAAGATGGATGGTAAATTTGAGATGAAAAATAGTTCAATGACAAAATTACACTATAAATAATATATTAGTGGTAAATTTGCACATTTTCCCTTACTATATTCTTTATGTTCATATATTATATGTATAATATATATAATATATGACTAGTATATCCGAGATAGGGCAATATGGTACTAGTACTGTACTGTATGAGAAAATGATACGACATCCGATGTGAGATTAAAACCTTGTAAGAAAGAGTGACAGGTTGGGGATGTTGGCTTGAAGTTAACAAGGCATAGGTGGTAGATGGCAAACTATATGGTATAAAAGAGAAAATAAGAAGCTAGGTAGCAAGACATGCATTTTTTTTTTTCTTTTTTGTGTAAATTAACAAAAATAAGGTCAAAGATGTTAAGAGTTCCACGTAGAGATGCTAATTTGCACCCTTACCAATAGGGATACCCTTCCCTACTTGACAGGTGGATTTTATTTTTTTATTTTTTACTTTTTGCCTCTAATTGTACGGGTTGGGTAGGGTTCAGGTAATTTTTGTTTTTATACTCATCGGGTATGAGAGGGCACAGGTTTAGGAGTCCACCCTCCTTGAACCTGGCCCGTACCCTACCGGCATGTTATATATAGTATTTAAGTATCTAAAATATTATATATATTATATACATCCTCAATCCTAATCCTATACAACCTAAATATATACATACCTAATGGGTTACTTTTTTTTTGTTATGTTTTTTCACTGTTTCTCTATTACATTTCATGACGGAAACCTATATTATTATATTCAGTTGTTAATTGAAATTGTTATTTTGTTCTTAATTTTTTTTGAATGTCTAAACATTCTATCATTTTCACTTCTTGAACACTTGGCTTGCAATTTGGAATTAAAAGAAATATTGCTTAATGATCATAGACAACATTTCTTACTTTCTTTAGTTTCAACTTTCTGTTATGTGGTCACTTGTTACCCAATCATACCCACACCCAATGCAGGGTGATTTGAGTGAAAAAAAAACCCTATCCACTGTGGGTTGCAGGGAGAATTTGGGTAAAACTTTTATATTTGCGGGTAAGATTTGAGAATAACTCTACCATCCTCAAACCAAACTCATTAGCATTCACGAATTCCATGTTTTATAGCTAGGGGACTAGGTTGTACCAAGACAAAGTTCAAAGGACTCTTTTAAGCAAGTTGATAAAGTTTGACAGTCTTATTCAGGTGTAGGAGGTTATAGTCAATGAAGAAGGGTTTGACACGAAAATAGAGGGATTGAGTAAGAATGTTGTTGCGTGTGTTGATGATGTTGAGTATGATATTGGAAATAGGGATGACGAGGTGCATTTCATACAAGACAAGGGGGTCGACTCGCAAGGGCATAGGGTACATCATGCTTGCAGAAGTGAGGCAGTAGCTCTCATTAGAGAAGATGATGATTGTTTAGGCGTTTAATGCTCATTAAGTACTTCAAATGATGTATTTTTGTGATTTAAAATTTTTACAATCATGTTACTAAACTTTCAGAAATTTAACAGAATCAACAGCAGAAGTGGAGCCAGGATTTTAGATTAGGGGAGGTAGGATTTATGAATTTTTAATATAAATTTTATATATAAAAATAACTTTATTCAAATTACATGAAAATGATATATTAAAATTACAATTCAAGCCCTTATGACAAAAAATATTGAAACTTATTAATTTCAATATCCACAATCATGTAGTAATTTTAGCATAAAATTTACTAAAACCAATAATAAAAAAATGAATAGATAAAGAAATAAAAAAAATAAAAAATAACTCACAGAAAATAAGGCTGTGGGCAGTATGGATAATACATAAGTTGCAATTGTAAATTCTAACTTACAAGAATTGATAAACATACAAGTCAAAACATCACAAAAAAAGAAAATGCTACCTAATGCTTCATAGCTCTCTATTGCTACAAGTAATTCTTTTTCTTATTGTTTTGTATGATCTCTTTATCTCAATTTCTTAGGACTGAAAAATAAAGCCTATTATGTGACTTTTATATGTGAAAAATATGACCACGTATCTTTTTCTCACATCCCAAGCTAATTCCAATTTAGCTTTAACAAGCATGAAGCAATTTGATTGACGTGGCAGCATGAAAATAAAAAAAAACTAATTAAAATTTTAACTGCAAGTAAAAAATTGAGTTTAATACATCACTATCAGGTATAATTCTTTACATGAAAAAAATTTAAAATCAATATTTTTTTACTTTGTTTACTATTTACGTAGTTATATATATTATTTATTATTTAATTATCTAAAATAATTCATAAGATATACATCATATATATAATTAAGAAAAATATTGGGGGCGAGATGTCCCCTCACCACCCTAGCCACGCCCTGGTCAACAGCAAGTGGATCGGTTTAGCGAGTTTAAGTGGCAAAGAATCCTGCTTTGTGTAGTTGGAGGGCCAAGTTGTACCATACCAAAATTGAAGGACTAAAGCATCTGAATCAACTAAGTTAAAGAGACCAAAAGAGATTTAGGCCATAATTTTTCGAGCCCAGCGTGCGCATAAAAAGATCTTGCTAATTATGTATTACTTGCGTGTTTTCGTATTTGGATTTTTTTTTTATTTGTAATATCATAAATTTTCAGTTATTCAGTTATCCTAAGCTTGATGAGTGGACTGGATCTGGATGAGCTTTGTTTTGGTGTGGCGGAAGAAAAAAAAAAAAACAAAATGGGAGGATTAGCAAGCACAAGAAAAGTTCAATGGTCTGATAGGCGTATTCACATAAGAATGATGACCATTGCGGGATTCAACCTTCCGCCTTAAACGATTCGCGGCCGGAGCCGGAGGTGCGGTCATTCTCCCCTGCGTCGATCCCTGCATTCGATTGAATTTCAACTGGAGCTTCCGCTTCCAGTATCAGGTGCAATTTCTTAGCTTTCGGAATTTCAAGTTTTTTTTAGTATTTTCTTGTATGGGTTCTTAACTTTATTTCTGTTTTGGTGTTAGGTTGTAATATCTTATTAGGTTAAGAGTAAATTTCTACGTATTTGTTCAAAGATTACGAAACTGATCTTATTGCTTCTTTATTCTAAGTTTCTGGGCTCAGTTCTTTGGTTATTTGGTTTGTAATTCGTGCTCCTTCTCATTTTCTTCAAGTTGTTTTCTAATTCCCTGTAGCCAGAATGTTGAGCTGATGTCTTTATTTGTAGTTATGTTGGTCTAATTTGGCGTTGTCAGCCGTAGTCATTTAGCTTCTATTGATTGCAGCAATGGGGAGGAAGAAGCAAGCTAACCCTCGTCGATCTGGTGGCCTGGTAATAGAGAAAAATGGAACTGTTGAGCCAGAGTTGGGTAAACAAGAAGCAACCCAGAAGCGGGAAAATGGGAAAGGGGAATTTGGGGATAGAGAGAAACCTTTTTATGTTGAAGTTGATCGGACTAGCTGGAATTCTGTTGAACATCTTGATATATCTGAGGTTCTTCTTAAAGATTTGAATTTTGGAGAGGGGTTTACTGGCCATAGCCTTGACGAGGAATTTCTCCTGGACTCAAAGTATTCCTTAAGGTTTCAAGTGCTTAATGTAAATGACTTTGTTGCCCGTATTAAGCTTGGACATTGGCCTGTATTGTCTTCTAGTGATGTATCATTGGAATTTGTTATGAAATGTTCCTCTAATGATGCAGAAACATCTTCAGTGATCTTATCAGGGAGTTTTGATGGTCCTGATGAGGGTATTTCTGGTCTTGTACACCTGACAAATTTGAAATTTCTGACTTTGAGACCAGTTATGAGTGCCAAAGTTTCAGAGGGCATTTTGTCACTGAGGTTGAGGGTTGAGATGCTAAGGGGTGCATTTGATGATTGCAAGTCAATTCTTGAGAATAGCAGGCAATTGTGGAAAAAGAGTATGGTGAATTTGATGGGCTGGTTGCATCCAGAAGTGATCACTTCGGAGGCTCGGTATGGAATTGTCAAACCTGTAATCATGGAAGCTGATTTATTTCAGGAGAATGAAGATTCCAGATCCAGCAAACGCCCAAAATTTGATGTTGCTGGCTTTTATGAAGAAATAAAGCCATCAAAGTAAGTATGAGCAGTTATAGTATTTACAAGTTATTGTACTTATAATTGATTGATACTTTTAGATTTATAAGCTAGTCATGATCTGCATATTCAAATATTATCTTCAGCTTTCAGCTAGAGTTGGATGGAATTTTTATGTGGCATTTGTCGTGTGCAGAGAGAGGTCAATGCTAGACGATGAGTTTCCTGACATGCTCCCTGTTTTGAGACCATATCAGCGTCGTGCTGCTTATTGGATGGTCCAAAGAGAAAAGTGTGACTCAAAAATGTTGAATGACTGGGAAAATGGCCAGTTTCTCTCTCCATTATGCGTGCCTGTGGAGTTTATTGATACTTCTTCAAAAATGTTTTTCAATCCATTTAGGTAATGATTTTGGTATTTGTAATTGCTAGTTTGTCTTCCTTTGATGCAATGTGCACTTATTTGATCTCTTTTGTTTTTCCATCTTGGCTTCACTCTCTTTGAAAACTTACTGTATTAATTGACGTTTCCAGTGGAAATATTTCACTGCACCAGGAGTCTGCTTCTCCATATGTCTGCGGTGGTATACTTGCTGGTAAATTTATGTCTGCTTTTATTATATTGGACCATGGCTTTAGAATTTCCTTAACATGTGTCATGTTGAACGTTGCACATGTTGATTTGGCCATATCAATCTTGATATAGACCATGACTAAAGTACTATCGTCAGATGCTTTCCATGCAAGTGGACAAACCTGTGATGATGATGATGGTGATGGTTATGGAATTTCATCTCATTATTCCTTCACAATAGGTTGGTTAGGGAACGCGTCTGGGTAAAACATGGCTGCTGTGCTTTTGCCTGGACTTATAATGGCAATACGACTTTAAAAGCTAGCAGTATGAATTTTTGCCTCCTGCTCCAGCATAGTTGAGACTTGAGATTAAGGTGTAGTATGATGATCTCGATTTCAATATTATACTCCCCTCATCCCAAATTGTTTGTCATTTTTCCTTTTTTATTTTTTCGTGTCCCAAATGTTTGTCCTCTTTATTTTTGTTCCAAATTTTGCCCAACTCTCTTAAGTAGCTTATATATGTGAAGGTGTTGAGAAGCAAGAAAGAAGAAATGTGGCAAATTGAACTTGATTTAAGCTTCTAAATTGCTCATAGTGTTTTTCCTAAAATGTGCATTATTTTATTTGGCATAGTTTTGGGCGTTTCATCCAAAATTAGTGCGATTCTATCTAAATTTTCAGAAGGATTCAAAAGTAATTTTGTTATTTGTCAAGGATAATCTTGAAAAAGAAAATACAATATCCTTATGTGTCCAGATGTTCATAATTTTATATGAAAAATTGAGAACTGAAAAACGTTTTGGGATGGGGGTAGTATTAGGCTAATAGTGTAATTTGCATTATGTATTATTGTCAATTTTATAACTTCAGTTTTTTCTTCCCTCAAGTCCAAGCTCCTGATAAAGCACCAGGCACATCAGTAACCCTTTTGAAACTTGAACGTTAAGACAGGATCTATAAATGCACAGGGCCTAGTAGGTAAGACAATATTTTCATAAAAATCCCAGACATCATAAACATACTTTTAAAGAAAGCATGCTAATGAAGGACAAGGTGTTACGTTAGTTTAAGTTACACTCATTTTGTTTACACTTTCAATATACACCTTAAGTTTAGTACATGAATGAATAGTTTCTCTGTTGGCAAAGTTCTGAACAAAAATTTACTTTCTGTGGCCAATTTAAATTGGTATTTTGGCACTTCCAGAGTTCCCAAATTGAAGAATCTTTGTTTAGCTTCTTTTACTAAATTATTCTTCATGAATTGTGAGGAGAGATATATCCGTCATGAATTTGAGGAAAAAATTTAAAGATTCACCAAAGTAATGACAAAGTGGGTACTATTTCTTTAAAAAGGGTTGTATATTTTAGGAAAGCCTAATGGTAAAGGAGTTGAATAAAATGGGATGGATCGTTATATATATACACATTACAGCTATGACTGAATGAAAAAGTTATAAGAAGATTAATCAACATATGGAATCAATTTTTCAGGGCTGTTTGTATTTTAATTGGTTTTTGGTGTTTAGAGGCAACATTATTGGCCAGTTCTTTGCCTGCCACCCTCTAACTTCATGATTTGAACTTGATTTGTTCTGCAATAACAGAATGAATTCCTAAAGGGCTTCAATGATAATTCCAATAAAAAATTATCTCTGCAACTCTGTATATGCATGTCCTGAGTATTCTTTCTTTGAATGTTGTAGAGCGTTTTATCCTACATGTTCAAGGATCATAGTTTAGCGGTTTTAGGTGTGCATCTCTGATGTTTGTACCCTTGCCTTGATTGAGATCATGACAGATGAGATGGGCTTGGGGAAAACAGTTGAACTGCTTGCTTGCATGTTTGCCCATCAGAAGCCAGCGTGTGAAGGTTGCATGAATACTGATAACATGGCACATCATTCAGGGGACGAGCAAGTTCACCTCATAAGATTAAAGAGGGAGCGTGTTGAGTGCATATGTGGAGCTGTTAGTGAAAGTCGCAAGTATACTGGATTGTGGGTGCAGTGTGATATCTGTGATGCTTGGCAACATGCTGACTGTGTTGGCTACTCACCTGGAGGAAAAGACCGAAAACGCATTGCAGTTCCCAAGGAACAAGAGATGTCAATGAAAAGAAAGAAAGGGACACCTAACATCATTCTGAGAGAGGGGGAACATGTCTGTCAGTCTTGTTCAGAACTGCTACAAGCAACTGAGACTCCAATTGCTACAGGCGCCACTCTCATAGTTTGTCCAGCTCCTATATTGTCCCAGTGGCATTCCGAGATTGTACGGTAAGATTATGACTGGACTGTTTCTTCTATTTTAAGTACTTTGACTGCTATTTAACATGTGCAAGTGTAAGAATGAGTCAAGGGTGAGAGTTCATGTCTGGATGTCTTGATTCCTGAACTAACTTGATTCAGAAATTCATGTTTTATGGAATGCTTGAGCTGCCAGGTATAGAGAAGGGTAAACTGTATCCTGCTAGTTGCATCCAAGCATTTTATTTTTACAACTAGAATGTTGGAGTTTTCTCCTTTTGGCCTAACATGATATTTTCCAATGCAAGATAAAAAAATCCTCGTTAATTGGTTCTGCTTATGATTAATATGTCTAGATTAGCACACATAGACCACTTTATACATCTTGTATTAAGCTTGAGTACAATTTGAGTACAAAGGGGGAATTTATAGTAGAGAAACACATGCAGGAAATGTGAACTAATGTCTAGTAAAGGTCAATTGACATGATGCCAATTTAGAAAATCATAGTGGTTATGTTTGATTACTATGATTTTAGCAAGTTCTTCCAATCTAGCTACTTTGATGTACTCAAACATCAGAAAAGAGGACAGGAAGTATTAAATATTCCAAAGTGCTCACATGCTCCTTTAGGATTATTAATATGGAAATGAGTTCAGATGCTTTAAAATTACAAGGATTCTTGCTAACTTTTATATGTTATTCTAGTCATACACGTCCAGGTTCCTTAAAGATTTATGTCTATGAAGGTGTGAGAAGCTGTTCTCTTTCAAATGCATCTGCAGTGGATGTCCAAGAACTTGTTGATGCTGACATTGTGTTAACCACATATGATGTCCTGAAAGAGGACCTGTCACATGACTCTGATAGGCATGAAGGTGACAGGCATTTCCTCAGATTCCAAAAGAGGTTCCTTCTTCACTTTGTAATTCTATGAGTTTACAGGAAAATAGTGCTTCTAGCTGACACACACACACACACACACACATATTCTTTTTTCCTTTTCTGCAGTTCTCATGAATAATATTTATTTTCAATTTTATGTTTTGATGTGTCTTATTATATTGTTTTAATGTAATGACTGGCCGTTGTTCTCTAGGTATCCAGTTATTCCAACTTTTCTTACCCGAATATTTTGGTGGAGAATATGCTTGGATGAAGCTCAGATGGTGGAGAGCAATACTGCTGCTGCTACAGAAATGGCCTTGAGGTTACACACTAAGCATCGTTGGTGCATTACAGGAACTCCAATACAACGCAAACTTGATGATCTCTATGGACTTCTACGATTCATTAAAGCTAGTCCTTTTGACATCTTAAGGTGGTGGGTGGAGGTTATACGAGATCCATATGAGGTTTGTTGTTATGCTGTTTGCTTGTTGAACTATGGAATATTTGAAGTATTAAAATAAAGTGATGCCAACCTGTACTAACATAGCAACTAATGTTATAACATCTAATATAATAGTGAAAAACGATATATTAATACTTTAATGTTTTTATTTCCTAGCTGTGTGCAGCACTAGGGCTTTGTTTACATTTCATTTTTGTCTTGATATTTTAAGTTATTATATTATAGTAGATCAAGACCAGGTTAGTTGTACTTGTACCCTGCGCTGCCAATGTAAAGGCAGGAGCTTGATTAATAAGAACATTTTCTTCTCAATTTCTCAGATGGTATTAAAGGCCTGAGGGTTGGCACTGACAATAACTCTCATGACAGACTCCATTTTCAATCATCTCCCTGGCCTACATGTTTTTTTTTTTTGGGGGGGGGGGGGGGGGGGGGTGGGGTGGGGATGTTAATGGAAAACTCCTCCCTCATGGATAAAGGGTAAAGGGTTAGTTACGGCTTTATATTGTGATGCAGTGTCTTTACCCATCACCAATGGGTTTTAGGTTGGACGCTTACGTGCTTCTCAAATTCTCACATGATATACCCCAAAATATGAATAATGTTTAATTTTGTTTTCAGTTGCGCATTAATATTGTTATTTATGGAGACCCTTGGCCAGCAGCCAAGATCCCATGAATTTCTGGTTTGCTGTTACATTGAATGTGCTTGTGATACATCTTCCAGATTGTTGTAGGCTTGTATTTAATTTTGTTCAAGTGGATGCCTGATTAATTAGTATCTCAGATTAGTTTCAAAAGCGTGTATTTTGTAAAGCTGGATTTTGTTATTTATTTATTTATTTTTCTTGTCCTAGCATGCATGATAAATCACTCCACACTGTTTATTAAGTCTTTTTATATAATTTCTTTTAGTAAGCATGCATGCTAAATTTGTTTTCTTGACTTCTTTATTTTAGAGGGGAGACACTGTCGCTATGGAATTCACACATAATTTTTTCAAGCAAATCATGTGGCGTTCTTCAAAAGCTTATGTTGCGGATGAGTTGCAGCTTCCACCACAAAAGGAGTGTGTCTCTTGGCTCACTTTTTCACCAATTGAGGAGCATTTTTACCAAAGGCAACATGAGACTTGTGTGAGTTATGCCCGTGAAGTTATTGAAAGTTTGAAAGATGATATCCTGAAAAGAGAAGGCTCAGGTTGTTAATGGTTGTGGAGTGATATATTTGAAGAGCCATTATAGCAGTTTAAAGTGAGTAAGTAACCTTGACTCTTACATGATTTTGTATGTCCAGGTTGCTCTGGTCCTGATGCCTCTTTTGATCCTTCGATCACTCATGTGGATGCTGCAAAACTGCTTAGTTCTCTCTTGAAGCTTCGACAGGCCTGTTGCCACCCTCAAGTTGGTAGCTCTGGGCTGCGTACTTTGCAGCAGGCTCCAATGACAATGGATGAAATATTGAAGGTTTTTTACTCGGTAAACAACTAACTAGAAGAAGCTTTAATGCTCAGTCTCAATAACATGTCTTGTGTTTGTTACAGGTCCTTGTTAGCAAGACCAAGATAGAAGGAGAGGAAGCTCTCAGGAAGGTGGTCAGTTCTCTAAATGGGCTTGCAGGAATAGCTATGATAGAGCAAAATGTTCCTCAAGCAGTACTTTTGTATGAGGAAGCACTAAGTATAGCAGAGGAAAACTCTGATGACTTTCGGCTAGACCCTTTGTTGAATATTCACATTCACCACAATCTCTCTGAGATCCTCTCAGCGGGGACAAACTCCTCAGGGGTGCTTAAGGTTTCTGAAAACTGTGAGAAGGCCTTAAGGGTCCATGGGATTGGAAACTGTGAAGGGAATGCTGTAAAGCGAAAGAAATTGAACCCTGAAGAGAATACAGATTTTGATGAAATGAATCCACAAGAGCATGAAAATGTTATAATTAGTGATCAGGAGTTTAATAATCATCAGCATCATATGCAACCTAATGACCTCAGTGCAGAGTCTCTCAAAATAGGATGTGAGAAATTAAAGCAGAAGTACCTGTCTGTGTTTACATCCAAGTTGTCTGCGGCTCAAGTAGAGTTTAGAAAGATGTACCTGCTGGTAAAGTCTTGCTCCTTCCTCAGCATATTATTTTAGAATACTCGAAGGGTAGCCTTTTGTTTAATTTTTTTTTTTGTCTCTGCAGTTTAATTTTTTTTATTTTTTTCCTTTCACTTAGTGGCATGCTATGCTGGACATGGACATATGAAATTTTTGTATTTTGGTTGACTTTGTCTGCGATGATGAATCATGTGTTGCTTTACAATGCTTGCAGTTGATAGGAAGCCTGTGTAAGGATAGAGATGATGTACTATATGTTAGCTCCTGAAGTCTTGAGTTTATGTAACTTTGGAGTCTTCATCAGTACCCACTATTGCCTCTTAATTTCCAATAAAAAAGGGAAAAAAAAAACTATTGCCTCTAAGTGCCAAGAACTTATTTTTTGTGACTTCCTGTACGTGTTAGCTTTTTTGGTTAAGGTAATGTTATGGCGCACAAACCTTATATCTTGACTGTTTAGCATAATGTCCATCGGCATGAAGCTATAAAAGGGTTCATATTTCACTTACTTAAGCTGGCCTTCCAAAACAACCTCTAATGTTAAACAGGGAAGCAAATAGAAAGGTATTTTAGATTAATGGTTGTTTTTAAGAATTAAAAATTTTGATTTGTGGCAGGTTTGTAATTCTTTTAGTGACATGAAAAATCAACAACGAGCTTGGTGGTTAGAAGCACTTCATAGCATTGAGGAGAGCAAGGACTCGAGTGAGTTGATCAGAAAGATCGAAGAGTCTATATCAGGAACTTCAAAAAATCCACATACATCACGGATGGCTTTCCGGTTAGTGACATAAATCAGGAATCCTGCGCTATTTTTCGATTGCTCATGAACACACTCACACACACACCAACACCCACATGTATTTTATCACGAATGCATGTCATTTATCCTTGCCAATAGATTACCAGCAATCGCACAACTGTGAAGGTATTCAGAGACTAGAGGGTTAAGAAAATGAGCACCAGTTACAAACATTTATATTGTCCAAGAATGATTCATGTGTGGAGTCCTCTGGATAATAGACGTTAGTCTTTTTGCATTAGTTACTTGCAATATGTCTTAAATTACTGCTATGTCACATAGATTAGTGCTTTTGTGTCATTTGGAACTATTGTACTATTAACTTGGAGTTAGTTACTTTGGGAGCTCTTTGAAATGATGCTGGCTAGAAGGGCAAATAATTTGAATTGCTATTACTCTGTTTCCAGAACATCAAACTCAAAATTTTCTACTGTATAGATTGAAGAAATCAGAGTAATTTTATTCTGTATATTTCTTCTATAAAATACGTATGTACAACCCTAATATATAGAACTAATGACTAACAAAGAATAGGAAAATTACAGAAGAAGGAAAGCTAAATGGAAAGGAAAGCTAATTACACCTTAGATATTAAAGGAAATAAAATATCCCCTTTAATTCTAGTTTCCCAATCTTGTTCAGTCACATTCTACAGCTAGAATACTTTCCAAATCTGAGAGATTTGGTCCTCGAATTCCAACACTCCCCCTCAAGCTGGACAGAAAATATCTTTCATGGCCAGCTTGCCAATTAAGTATTCAAATTGCTTTGTTGGTAATCCTTTAGTTAGAATGTCTACAACCTGTTCTGTAGTTGGGATGTAAGGCATACAAACAGGTCCTTTATCCAGTTTCTCTTTTATGAAGTGCTTGTCAATCTCCACATGTTTAGTTCAATCATGAAGTACTGGATTGTGAGCGATTAGAATGGCTGACTTGTTATCACAGTAGACCTTCATAGGTAGTTGAATCTCCATTTTTAATTCCTCAAGAAGCTTTTTAATCCACAAGATTTCACAAATGCCGAGAGCTACTGCTCTAAATTCAGCCTCGGCACTGCTCCGTGCCACCACACTTTGTTTTTTGCTACGCCAAGTGACTAGATTTCCTCCAACAAAGTTGCAGTAGCCTGAAGTTGACCTTCTATCTGTAACACTTCCAGCCCAATCAGCATCTGTATACACTTCCACTTGAAAATTGTCATTTTTCTTGAATAGTAGTCCTCTTCCTGGAGTACCCTTTAGGTACCTCAGTATTCTATTGACTGCATCAAAATGTTCTGCTCCTGGTGAGTGCATAAACTGACTTACTACATTCACTGCAAAGGCAATATCTGGACGGGTATGGGACAAGTATATTAGCTTTCCCACTAGACGTTGATACTGTTCTTTGTCCACATGTTCTCCTGAACTTTTGGGCTGAAGTTTTAGGTTGGATTCCATGGGTGTTTCTGCAGGTTTACACCCAAGCAACCCTGTTTCCTCTAGTAAATCCAGTATATACTTGCGCTGAGAGACAACTAATCCTTCTTTCGAACGAGCAAACTCCATGCCAAGAAAGTACTTGAGGATCCCAAGGTCTTTTACCTCGAAGTCTTTAGCCAGTAGCTTCTTTATTCTTGTAAGCTCTATATGATCATTACCTGTCAACACTATATCATCAACATACAGAATTAGCACTGCTACCTTGCCCTCCTTTGAGTTTTTGTAGAACATGCTATCATCGGCCTGACTTTGGGTGTAACCGTGTCCTTTTACTGCCTCACCAAACCGTTCAAACCAAGCCCGTGGCGATTGCTTTAGCTCATATAGAGACTTCTTTAACTTGCACACTTTTCCACCTCCATATTTTTCTTCAAATCCAGGAGGTAACTCCATGAATACTTCCTCTTCTAGCTCTCCATTAAGGAAAGCATTTTTAATATCCAACTGGTATAAAGGCCAGTTATGATGAACAGCTAGGGACAGCAGGATTCGGACTGAGTTCATCTTGGCAACTGGTGAGAAAGTTTCTTGGTAGTCAATCCCATGGGTTTGGGTGAAACCCTTTGCCACAAGCCTTGCTTTGTACCGCTCTATACTGCCATCAGATTTACATTTGACAGTAAAAACCCATTTGCATCCAACTATCTTCTTTTCTTGTGGTAGGTCCACAACTTCCCATGTTGCATTTTTGTGGAGGGCTTTCATCTCTTCTAAAACTGCTAATTTCCAATCCGGGTTTTCTAGTGCTTCCTGAATGTTTCTTGGAACAAACACATGAGAAATATTGGCAGCGAATGCTATATGGTTCTTAGAAAGTCTATGATAGGATAAGTATTTGGCAATGGGGTGTTGAGTACAGGAGCGGACTCCTTTCCTAAGTGCTATAGGTAAATCTAAATCAGAATAAATAGATGGACTTGAGTTTTGAGAAGGAGAGATACCTGGGTCATTTAAGTGACCAGACCTCGGAGCCGATGATTGAGTTTGGATGATCAGCTGATCTTTATTATTGTGATGAAATCTTCGCCTAGTATAAACACGGAGTTCAGGATTATTTGGCAGTATTTCTTTTCCTGTTTGTATCTCAGTTGGAGAAGAGATAGGCTCATTAGAAAGAGGTTCACTAGGAAGAGTTGGCCCTGTATTTTTTGCTGAAATATAATCAGGAAACAGATATATTCTAGGTGTAGGTGTAGTGGTATTTAAATCCCAAAACTGATCTTCATATCCTCTCTCCCCCTGAAGATGAGTTTTTTCAAAAAAAGGTTGTTTTTCCAGAAATATCACATCCATACTGATGTGTGTTTTTTTAGTCACTGGATTCCAGCATTTGTAACCCCGTTTATTAGGCGCATAACCTAAAAAAATGCATTTTTCTGCTCTAGGATCTAACTTGGAGCGAAGATGTGAAGGAAGGTGAACAAAGACGGTACATCCAAATATTTTTAAATCAAGTTTTGAAGTCAAACGACTTGCTGGAAACAGATTTTGAAAACACTGCAAGGGAGTTTGATATTTCAAAACACGACTAGGCATTCGATTTATCAAGTAACATGCAGTCAAGATTGCATCACCCCACAAATACTTAGGTACATTCATAGAAAAGAGCAAAGCTCTACCTACTTCAAGTAAATGACGATTTTTTCTTTCAGGAATACCATTTTGGGGGGGAGTGTCACGACATGTAGATTGGTGTAAAATACCTTTAGAGCGTAAAAAATTCCCTAGACACTCATTGAAATATTCGGTACCATTATCAGTTCGAAGGATACTTATTTTAGTTTGAAATTGATTTTCAATCATTTTGTAGAAATCTTTAAATAGGTTTTCTACCTCAGATTTAGTATTCATTAGATAAACCCAGCATAGACGAGTATGGTCATCTATAAAGGTTACAAACCATTTTTTTCCGGATAGGGTAGTAATTTTTGAAGGTCCCCAAACATCACTATGAATTAAGTAAAAAGGGTGAGACACTTGGTACTCAAGAGGTTTGTAAGAGATACGATGACTCTTAGATAAATAGCAATGTTCACAATAAAGGGATTTGCAATCCACATTTTGAAACAAACTAGGAAATAGATGCCTCAAATAAGGAAAACTAGGGTGCCCTAATCTTTGATGCCAGAGCATAATTGTCTCACAAACTGAAAAAGAACTAATACTACCACTTAGACCTTGAGCTTGTTTATTCTCTAGAAGATTATCACCAAGATAATAAAGTCCATTGATCATTTTAACACTGCCAATCATCTTCCCTGAACTCTGGTCCTGAAATTCAAAGTGAGAATCAAAGAAAATAATACGCCAATTAGAATCTTTGGACAGTTTGCTTACCGATAAAAGGTTACAAGATAGTTTAGGGACATTAAGGATAGATTTTAACTTAATATTATCTGAAATTTTTACAGTTCCTTTCCCTGCAATAGGTGAAAGGCTACCATCTGCAATACGAACTTTGTTATGGACAGGACAAGGAAAATAAGAACTAAAAAAAGGTAGAGTTATTTGTCATATGGTCAGAAGCACCTGAATCAATGATCCAAGGTGCAAGTATTAAAGAGCCAGATAGATCACTTTAAGTTCTACCTGTTTGAGCCAAGGCAACATTGGAAGAACTAGACTGTGGATCGGGTTTTAGCAGTTTCAGAAGCTGGTCGATCTGCTCTTTATTGAAAACCTGATTTAGACTGGTTGCTTCATGTGCTGAAGGTGTTGAACGGCTGCTTCTGTCCCCACCAGGCTTACTGCTCTTCCAATCAGCAGGTTTTCCATGGAGTTTCCAGCAGGTTTCACGGGTATGTCTAGGTTTGTTGCAGTAGTCACACCAGACACGAGGTCGTGCATTTGAACGCTGCTGATTAGCACCAGCAACAAGGGCAGAAGTTTCTATAAGACCACCAGAATTCTTCTTGCCCAGCATAACATTCCGGCGGCTTTCCTCACGCCTTACTTCAGAAAATACTTCTCCTATTGGTGGTAATGGACGCCTGCCGAGGATACGTCCTCGCACATCATCAAAATCATCTTTAAGACCAGCAAGGAACTTGAAAATCCGATCACTGTCCACAGTTTGCTGATGATGATTAAAGTCATCAGCGTTCTTCCACTCATAGTCATTAAAGAGGTCAAGATCCTGCCACATCCTTCTCAGCGAGTTGAAGTATCTTGTCACATCATCATCTCCTTGGTGAATGCCTCCAAGCTTCAATTGCAGTTCGAATATTTGGGACTGATTTCCCAAATCTGAGTACATCTGGGTTACATTATCCCAGAGTTCTTTGGCTGTGGAATAACACATATAGTTTGCACTAATGTCTTCATCCATAGAGTTCACCAACCATGCCATGATCATGGAGTTTTCTACATCCCAGGTGGCATATGAAGGATCTGTTGGTGCTGGAGCTTTGGTATCTCCAGTTAGATACCCAATCTTGCCTCTTCCATGGATATACATCCATATTGATTGACACCAACGTAAGAAGTTCCCCCCATTTAGTCAAATAGTGGTGATCTGAACTGAATGAGCTTCAGTATGGGTTATTTTGGTTTCGATGGTCTTAGAAGATGCAGTAGGAGTAACAGGGGTGGATTCAGACACTTAAGACATTTTTTTTGGCTAGAGGAGAAAACTGGACAGCAGCTAGGGTTTCAAAAAAAAAGAAGGCTAGAGAGAACCCAGCTCTGATACCATGAAGAAATCAGAGTAATTTTCTTCTGTATATTTCTTCTATAAAATACGTATGTACAACCCTAATATATAGAACTAATGACTAACAAAGAATAGGAAAATTACAGAAGAAGGAAAGCTAAATGGAAAGGAAAGCTAATTACACCTTAGATATTAAGGGAAATAAAATATCCCCTTTAATTCTAGTTTCCCAATCTTGTTCAGTCACATTCTACAGCTAGAATACTTTCCAAATCTGAGAGATTTAGTCCTCGAATTCCAACATAGATTAGCTCAGATACATCATCTTAGGTGGTATAACACATTTCACTAAGCAAAAACATTCTGAATCCAGATTTCGCAGCATAACTGGACTGAAATATCATATCCAGACCGGGTTAGATATGTTGGAAGCCTCTAGGAGAAGATTAGTTGATAGGCTTTTAGAGATTGATCAAACTATGGAAAACCCAAAGGAAGAGGATATTGAACGTGTGAGATGCTGCCAGAACTGCCAGGTTGATGGTGATGGTCCATTATGCGTTCACTGTGAACTAGATGAATTATTCCAGGTTTGCTTCAGAACTTTTCTGTCAACTTGATGTTTGAACCTTAAGAGTTGAGGTTTGGCCTTCACACCTCTGATTTCTTTCGCAGGAGTATGAAGCAAGGATCTTTCGTGTTACGACAACAAAAAATGGTGGAGAGATGGTCATATCTGCTGAGGAGGCAATAGAATTAAGGAAAAAGGACTCTGCCCGAAATCGTTTCTATCGGAATTTGTCACAGTCAAACAAAACTCAAACCTCAGATGTTGCTGATAATGAACAACCAAAAATCGAGGGAAAATTATTGGTACCTTATTTCACCTATGTTGTTGTTTGAGTATTCTTATTAGCTTATTTAATAGTATATCTTATGAAGAAAATAAATTCTGGTTCTTTCATGTCTTCATGGAGTCCAAAATGTGTTCTTTTCTGAACTTTGCTCAAGGATTTCCTTTTTACTTTTGATACTACTCAATGCTTGGTTCTAGGCTTACTCATGGGGTCCATTTTTCTGGTCTCATTGAGTGATAGTAGAATCTTCTTTGAAACTTTCCATGGTTCTTTTCTCCCCTACCCGGTTGCCATACTGTTTGTTCACCATTTGTTTGGTTAGCATAGAACAGTTATTGCACAACATGGGGTAAGTTATGAGCTATTTTATCAATTGAGTTTATTTCGTCTCTTCTACATTTTCAACTCCATTTTATACCATTCGATAGATCTAAAATTGCTGTTTCCAACTTTTTCTTCTGAAGCTCTTTCTTCTGGAAATGGGATGAAAATTTACTGATATTCTTGAACTCGAGCTAACTGTAGGCTTTTGAACTCCAACCACAACCCCACTCCATGATCCTGGTAGTGTTCTTAGCAGGGCCATCTGATTATACCTCTTGTACACTTGAACCTAATTTAATCTTCTGTTTGTTTCATCCCATCTTCTGTTCATTTATAGCTGAAGGATTTGATTGTCAAGTAGTGCATGACATTTACTGTATGGTCTATTTGTAGGTTTCTAAATCCCCATCTGATTTGGAAGTTGCTCTTGGAGTTATAAAGAGCTATTGTAAGGTTGACCTAGGGAGGGACAATTTTTCAGCTGCTACAAAGCAGCTACAAATCCTGGAGGTTTGTTTCTCTTGGTTTCTTTCTTTCTAACACCAAGTACTGAATGGCCACTGCTGCTATCAAAGACGAATACATGCTCATGCTCCATTTGGTTGCATGGCTTTTTTTTTTCGTGCTTATGTTTCATGTGCTATGTAAGGAGATCTTGGAAAAAACTTTTGAAGTTAAAATTCATAGTTCGCACTAAATTCTGATATCCTCTTACATGTATGTCTTTTTTACTTCACAAAGGCCATGAGAAAGGAGTACAGGTGTGCAAGGCTCTTGTCCATCAGTCAAGCACAACTTCTGCATGCCCATGATGAAATTAAGATGGCAACCACACGATTGCGCATCAGAGAAGATGAAAATGACAAATCTATTGATGCTCTAAGTCTGCATGAGTTGGCTGCAGCTAGTGTGGAAAATTCAAGTGAAAAATTCTTATCTTTGACTTTGTTGTCCAAAATAAAGGGGAAGCTCCGTTATTTAAAGGTATTACTTAAGATCTGGAGTCTATCAGAACTGTTTATTATCTTTGGAAAATCTTGAAGCCTCTGCACATGATTTGGATCATTCCATTTTGATTATGTAGTTAACAGGGCAGGTCGATCAATAACCTTCTAAGTAAGAATTATTATTAGCTTGAGCATACACACGTTTTATTCTAGAAATGGTGGAATTCCTCACATATTTCTTCTGATCCTTTGTGCATAAGTTGTTCCTTACTGACGAAGCTTGCTTGTTTCTTTTCTTAGTAAAACTTTTTGCTTGCCGATCAAGAAAAATGTTGTTTATATTATCTATTACTTTTTTGTCTACTACTTTTTCTTACTTTCCTGTAAATTTGTTTCAGGGATTGGCATTGTCGAAAAATAAGTCCTTGGTAGAATGTCCGGATGGTTCCCCCTCATCTCAAGATATGTCAACGAGTGCATCAACTATAACTGAAGAGGAAAATACGCATCTTCCTAAAGCTGATGAGGAAGCTTGCCCAGTGTGTCAAGAAAAGCTAAGCATGCAGAAAATGGTTTTTCAATGTGGGCATGTTACTTGTTGTAAATGTAAGTTGTTTCTGATTAAAACCCATACTTATATCCAAGCTTCCATATAACATTTTGTTTGAATCATAAAAGAGGGATTGGCTGTAGCCTGTAGGCAGCATGCTTTCTGATGGAGTAAAGAATTGTAGCAAAGTCATACATTGCTTTCAGTGAACCTCACTTCCAAGACCAGAGGGCTAATTGAGTGGAGAAACATAGGTCACACTTACAGCATGCTAAAATCAATCACAACAATGGCCGCAGGGGTTTATGCTTATGATGGTCTGAATTTTGATATATTTTTTAGAGCACAGTACACAAAAATAGAAACCTAAAATGTTAAAGTTTGACCTGATGGTCTGGGGTCATTTCAGCCATCTATAATAAAACAAAGGGATTTAGAACATACATGTGGGCAAGTCTAGGGAATCTTGCTGCACCATCATCCATCCCAGTCGTGTGTGTTGCTAGTCATTTTGCAAATGAATAACTTGAAAAATGTTTTTCAGAGGGGATTATCGTGGATTTCTAATATTTCCTTACAGGATCTTAGGGTAGGAACATTTATCAACCTTTTCTTTTGGGAGCTTTTGTCTATATTGTAACAAGGAGTGATAAGCTCTTACCAAAGACAGCTAGTAGGACCCCTGAGAGACAACTTTTGATATGGTCTTTTTTCCAGGTTTATTTGCAATGACTGAGAGGAGACTAGTTCATGAGAATAAGTCCCTGAATAAATGGGTAATGTGCCCAGTTTGTCGACAGCACACGGATGTTGGAAATATTGCTTATGCAGATGACACGCAAGCTGAATTATGCAGGTCTACATTGATTCATACGATTCATGGTGATGACATGCTTGAGGCATCTATAAACGTGCAAGGTTCATATGGAACAAAGGTATCCTCGTGGCTTTCCCCACTGGGCCCCTGGTCCAAACAAACCCGTAAGGGAAGCATTCACTGAAGTAAATAATTGCTCTAGATTTGCTAAGGGCATAATTGCTCTGGTCAGAATCTCTTTTATTGCGTACCTGGCACACATCTAATGTTAGGATGTCTTCTATTAAGTTCCATGGATGTTGTCTAATTTGTAATTTACTCTAGCATAAGCTCTTCACTTGACTCCTGACAGTTTGTTCTGCTCCTTCCTGTGCTTTGTTCGGTATGGTGTACTTATGCCTTCTTTTTTTTTTTTTTTTGAAATGCCATATCTTGCCCTTTCACCACACACCTTGTGCAAATAGCATTACATGTTAGTGGATGTGTTGTTGCAGCTCGAAGCTGTCACGAGAAGAATCCTGTGGATAAAGTCTGCTGATTCAAAGGCTAAGGTCCTTGTTTTCTCAAGTTGGAAAGATGTTCTGGATGTTTTAGAGCATTCATTTGCTGCGAACGCAATTTCCTATATCAGGATGAAAGGTGGAAGGTAAAGGAATCTGTTTGGCAGGCCCCTACTTGCACTTTTATGTGTTGATCACTTTATCATTACTCGCTGTTTTCAAAAGAGTGTTCTTGCAAGAATTTTCATGTCCCAAAATAAATGGCTCTGCACATAGTTTTACCATATTTCTCTACAGCTTCTAAGGGTTTGCAAATTCCAATAATCATACATAGGCAATAGATGAGGAGTGTAGAGAATCCTACAATAAATTTGCTGATGTGGTACAAGATACAGCCATTCCGGACAAGTAGAGAGTGCTATTCTTTTTTGGGATAAGCTAAGGGTTATATTTTGTGAAATGGAATGCTTGGGAGCACCAATAAACCCATCACAGTGACATGTCCTACTGGTGCAAAATGCTCCAGAGTTAGCACTTGGATGAGGAGAAATGGAAAGAAATGGAGATGCAGCTTTTCACCCAGCTTATCGTTGAGCCTGGTTAACCAGAATGTATCACCATTGTACATCAGTAACATGTATCACCATAGCAATTCACTAACTTTACATCAATGCTAGGTCCCTGTTACTGATGTGAATACATCTGAATAAAACGTGGCTAATAGAAAAGAAAAGGTCTCTCTTGGGAGTCAGGCGTACAGTCATTTGCACTTAATACTTTAGTTGTGTGATTAAACTCTTGCCATATTGCTTTCTTATTCATGGTAGTGTAATTACAGGAAATCGCATGTAGCCATCAGCAAGTTTAAAGAAGATGAAATGAAAGCTAAAGGAAGCCACAAGACAAACTACCAGAAACCAGAAGCAGAGCATGTTCAGGTGCTACTGCTTTTAATCCAACATGGAGCAAACGGTCTCAACCTTTTAGAAGCACAACATGTTATACTCGTCGAACCGCTGCTAAATCCAGCAGTAGAGGCACAGGCAATCAGCAGGGTACACCGCATTGGGCAGGAAAAGCAAACGCTTGTCCATCGATTTATAGTATGTCATTTCCCAGTTCTTTCTACGTGACAAGGAACCTTTTTTTGTATACTTGTTCAGAATTTCCAATATTTTCGTGTCTTTTTATTTTCCCATGAGTCGCATCACTGAATGTTACTGCAGGAATTCTCAGTTAAATCTTTTATTTTCTTACACCAGATTAAAGGCACGGTTGAAGAGAGCATATTTAAACTGAACAGAAGTAGGAATTCCTGTTCACTCATCAGTGGGAACACAAAGAACCAAGATCAACCTGTTCTAACCCTCAAGGATATTGAATCGCTATTTGCAACAGCTCCATCCACGGTGCCAGGAACTGAAGAGAAGCCAAAGGAAACCGAAAGCCTGAGGCATCTGCCTCCGTCTGTGGCTGCGGCTATTGCAGCTGAAAGGAGAATCAAGGAAAATGTAGCGACGAGGTTGGTACAGTTCACATCACAAGAGTGTGAAGGGGTCGATGGAACCATGGAAAGGGACTGATTTTCTTGTTAATTCATCATGAGCTTACTTGGACAGACTTGGGACAAAAAGATGTGGCTCTTTTTAGGACTTCCGGAAGAGCGAGCTGCCAGGAGAACAGAATGGAGACACGAGATTCATGTAGCAGATTTTAACTGTTTGGGATTATGGCTCAGTTGATTGATTGATTTTAAACTTGTATATATGATTTTTAATCTAGTCATCAGCTAGGTCTCAGGTCTCTTTTCATGTAAGAGACTAGTGTCATTTGGGGATCCATTAAATTGTAACTTGTTTAATAAAGCTAATCATAGGTTAATGGTGATTAGCCGTGGAGATGTGTTGTAACTTTTAAGAATTCATGTGTAAATTCAAAGACAGTTGTTGGTTGCCATGTTATTGGTTGTAACCATATTAGTCATTGAAGGTGGAGATCACCTCCACCATTACCCTCCTCATTTGCATCCTCCAAGTGGTCATGACCATTGATCTCATTTCCAGAAATTTCTAAAAAATATATAAAGTAAAATTTTGACATGATCAATGGCCAGGATGAAGTGGAGGATATAGTGGGGGATGAGAGTGGAGGTGTTTTCATCCCATTTATTGCAGAGGATAGTAAGTGAGGGAAATGAAGGCTGGTCCCTCTCATGGGTCACATATTAATGACTTCTCTTTGCTTTCTTGTTGCTGTAAGATTGTGGCAACACAATATCACGTGGCTAGCCAGAGTTCGAGTTTGAATTATAGCATATAATTGGGGACTTATTCTCTAATAAGTATATACACTAGATAAGCATAACTAATTGGCTTTTCTCAGAGTAATTATTGGATAGTTTAATAAACTGGGCTTGGATGCAATTTTTCTTTTATCGCCATCCATCACATCTTTTTGCGAAATTATTTTTAAACAAATTTTTAGTACTTTAGCATCTTTGTTATTTTTTTTTTTTGTTTTTTATTAAAAAAAAAAAAAGAATGCAACCATGTGCAAGGATATTAGTGTCCAGATGGAATATGCCGGGAGTTAGGCCTCCCAATCAGTTTCTTAGAATTTGGTTCAACTGTGACACCTTCAAAATTTTAGTTTTGCGAGATCCGGTCAATCACCTTTCGTCTGATGCACCTAACCCTAATTTCTTGTTTCCCTCGATTCCTTGTTCGTGCTTTATACGCGAATTTGCATAAAGTAGTACTCGTATAGAAATTAAACTAGAAGTTTTTTGTTTTTCTTGTTTTGGAACAATTTTATAAAGAAATTATCTTGTTACAATTTAATTGGCAGTTGAAAAAAAAGATGAAAACTTTTTAACCTTTTACATCTAATAAAATACTACTATAACATACAGTTTTAGTACTTCTAGCAAAATTTTCAAGTAAAATTGTCATGGTCGAATTGAAATACTGTGCCTATTACACATAGAATATTACTAAACCTGCATAAAGTGACAGATGAGAAATCCTAGCCGATCTCAGGAGTCTTTATCACGACACGCAGATGGCAGATGGCAGTAAGGCACAAGGTAGTTCAACCGTTTCGGACCATCTGTGTGGTGACCAACAGAAAGCAATGGACTTAGTTGTCACTTTATGTAATATTGAGGTAAAATTTGAAATAATATGATAGTTGAGGGGGCAAGTTAGGCAGTTTTCCTCTGGTCAGAAAAACATCGCACTTCTCCTATATAACTACGTCTGGTCTTTCTTGCATTGCTCCTTACCTTACATTCAGCAATTCCGAAGGATCAGTGAAGAATCATAGATATGGGTTTGAAGGTGAGACCTTTTCCCGAATCTTTATTGAATTTGACTTAAAATATTTTGCTTTATTAGTTTGATACTAATTGGTTTTAGAGGTTGATGAACATAGTTGCCAGTGCTGATGAATTATCTTGATCGCTAGTTATAGATTTGGATCTGTTGATTTGCTGAAGTTACCGCCAGATGATTAATGCATGCATTGTGTTTATCTTTCATGGGTTTCATTATGTTGTGTGAATGTTATTCAAATTTTCACTCTTTTTTCTAAAAATTCTGCAGATTTATTGCTTCCCCAGAAGTTAGTAGAAGAATATCATGCATTTTTTTTAAAAAAAAAAAAAAACAATTAACATGATGGTTTGAAAATTTTTGTTGATGCATCCCTTGGTCGTGGCAGCATCCAAAGTTAGAGCAGCTAATGAATTGCATGCAGAAAATCATCATATCATTAGAAAATTAAGATTTATAGAACTCTGAGTAGATTTAGTACTATTTGTGGATATTTTTTTCTCAAACCTTCAATGCCAGTTTAAATTTGAGAATACCTATGGTAGTAGGAATCAATGGATGAATCTGGCATTGCCCTGGTCAGAATTTCGCAGTCTTGCTTCGGTGGAATGAAAATCTTTCTTTTCCACCAAAGATAGAACAAGAGAATCTGGATCATTGACGTGAGTGATTTCCCAGAATGTGCTCTCAAAATTGATTCAGATTTTGATGGTTCCGTGAACTTGGCAATCTAAATTACCATACTACTCATAAGTTTGTTTTGACCATGTTCATAAACAATAGTGCTCCTTTTTTAGCACTTATTGATGTGGCTTCTCACAGTTCCTGAGTACGCCCCAGTATTCTTTTTCGTCGCACAATCATTTTGGTTTTATGAAGTAGATTTGATGTTGGTGGGAACATATCTGGATTATGGTCATGATAAAAGCATAAGCATCCTGAAGTTACAATGAAGCACACTTTGTTATGGTGTTTCATCATTGCTACTTAATAGCTCCCAACATGATCTTTGCCGGTGTAGTCACTCTTTTCGAAAGAGAATGGTACATCTATCGTGTTTTGATGGGTAATAGAGTATAGGAACCTAATGAGTATTAGTTAAGATGCATATCTCTTTTCCGGGCAAACTGGTTTTTCATGAATGGTTGGGGCTTCAGGAGGACTTTGAGGAGCACGCAAAGAAAGCCAAGACACTCCCTCCAAACCAGACAAATGAAAACCTGCTTATCTTGTATGGACTTTACAAGCAAGCTACCGTTGGGCCTGTCAACACCAGTTAGTATTCAACTTTCTTTGACCCGCAATTAGTCGATTCATTATTGAGTTTATTAAATCTTTTGATTGACAGAACTTTGCTTTCTGGGATTCACCTCAGTTCCTTGCAATTTTTTGTGTCTATAGGCCGTCCTGGAATATTCAACATGAGAGACAGAGCAAAGTGGGATGCATGGAAAGATGTGGAAGGTAGTGATTTCAATGTGCTAGTTGTGACCTCTAGCTAGAGAGCACTAGATCATCAGTTGTTGATGTGCATGTCCCCTGAATGGATGTTAATCTCCTGTTTTCTCAGGGAAATCACAGGAGGAAGCGATGAGTGATTACATCACCAAGGTGAAGCAGTTGTTTGAAGAAGCCAGTGTGTCCGTCTGACATTGTTAGACTCTGCATTGCTTGTGCCTTGGGTCTGTTGTTTTAAGAACTGGAGATAGTAATAACAACTAGTTTCGGGTCCCCCTCAAGTTCTCCTACTTTCAATCAGTTGTCTCTGTGTACAACCCTTATATTTGTCTGCAATTGAGGTATCTGGATTTTCATGAAGTTTGTTGTGCTGTTGACCTCTTGTTCATCATGTTTTCCTATCAATTTCAATTTCTTAAACGTTCAAATGTGAGTTGAATCTTTAAAACAATTCAGAATTGGAAAGTCTGCCTGCTTTTATTGGAAAAGAGAACCAGCACACTGAAATACGATGGATGAGGAAGGAGGAAGAACTCCTTTCAGGAATGATGATGTCAGAACCTCCAACCTGTCGTCAGAAAACACAGATGTTTCAGGTCCTTCATTTGATAATAGAAATTTATCTTATCAAACTGTGAGCTAGTTACTCTTTTTCATACCTCATTTCCAGAATACCAGGGATGCCAAGTTGTCTTGATGGGGAGCTTCTGACTGTTGATCATGTTACCGGAAGGAACCGGTATGACTAAGAACTCGATGGGCATACCTGTAAATCCAGATTCTCGCACCATTTCCCATTAGATACTTAATTTCAGGTAAGGCATAACAGTCCAATTAAATTGCCTACATATAGGGACATTGGTTTCTGTTAGGCTCAAACTTGGAACACAAGGAACAAATTCTTCACCAGCAAAAGCTAGATACATACTTGATGAAAATGTCGATCAATGTTGCGAGGGCGAGAGTTGAGTGAGTCATAAAGTAGCTTGGCCTGGCCTAGTCCTGCAAGTAAAATCCCATACATTTGAATTGCCAAATGAATGGTAATCCCATAGCTGGTGGTGATGCCCAAGCTGCAGCTCAATTAGCACCTCCAGCAAGACATAGCAACAAAGGCCAAAGCACAGGTTGAAAAGAACTTTGATGCAAATTTTCTACTGTAAAGGAATTGATAAAATGTCACGAATAGTCCTGAATTTCACAACCCTACACTTCTCACAAATAAAGCTAGCTATGTTAGTATATAGATCTTAGATAAATAGTGCATTTGCTCATCAATTGTTACTAGTCATTGATCATGATCAGAACTTTTGTCTTCGAAGTATATTTTTTTCATAAAAATCAACTACAAGTCAATCTTTTAATAAGAGCGGAAGGGTAGATGATATATTATTATTGGATGTGGGCCAACTTGATAAATGTACTTCTTATGATCTTTAACATCCCAGTCATTGTACTTGTAAATTTGTTATTTAGATAAGACCTCAAACTCATAATTAATGATCTAGTATTTGAGAGGGACGCTTAGGAAGCAATGGGGGCTGGATCTCCTCATAACAATATCATCCTTCTTTTTATACTTGAAACATCATTATAAGTATATATAGTCGAATCAGTTACCTGTGACATGATATAGGAAATGAGGAGGCCGGAATCAAACTCCATACCTCCTCAATGTCCTGCCACACCTTTAGCTATTGTGTCAAGGCATGAAGGACAACAATCTCATCTCTATGCAAGAAGACTTTTGTTGTTAGAGCAAGAATATTAAATTTTAAATTCTATGGATCATTTTTTAGTTTTCTTTGAATTGAACAATTTAAGAGAGTTTTAGAGAAAAAGACAGAGAATAAGTGTTTAGGCTGTAAAATTCAAACCCATTTAATCCATGATATGAAAAACAATTAGATTTTCCAACTGGAAAATGTATGAAATTTTATTCAAATCTTGCCTGGTAATTGTAAAGATATCTCCTAATCTTGCATTGGCGTTCATTGGAAAGAACTATGTTGAGGGTTCCAATAATGGTGACTAATCAGCTGTACTTGATCCTAACATAACTTAGATTATCAGTTAAACTGTAAATCTATACGATCATCTTGTGATGGAGGAATTACTAGTTAATCAAATTAATAATTAATAGATGCATATTAGAGGAAAAAATTGTTGTAATGCCATTTCTAATTGACCTAAAACAAAAAATGTTAGAGGAAAAGGAAAGGGCAAAAAAGTGATGGTCCAATTAGGATCAGCCCATCAAGTCATACTGGCTTGAGAAAATTAGGGAAAAAAGTTATGGTCAAAATTTTGAACAGAAATGTTGAAAGGGAGAAAAGAAATACAAAAAGAGATGGTCCATTGGAAAGAACCTTTTGAGCCTCGACCAAATGGGCTAAAACCCATGTTCTATCTCCTTAAAAGCCCCACTTGAGTTACAAGCTCGCTTTACCTAGCTCGGCGTGTGCGAACGTGGACAAATCCTTATATAAAAATCAAATACTTTTGAAAAACAAGCCGTGTGGGATGGATTTGGTTTTCATTTTCCCTTCGTTAAGGAGCTTCTGCTTTCTGGCTCCCTGTAGATAATCCTTAGGGCTTCTCCATGAATCGGAATGGTGGAAGGGTAAACTAAATCTTTGATCATTCAATAATTACTAAACAAAGTAGAAAGAAATAGAGGAAAGGAACCACAAATTCTGTGCAAAATGAGCAATGGAATGAGTGTTTTAAGTACCAAAAATGTGCTTCATTTCTGCTTGAGACCAAACATTGAAAAAGATCTCATGTTAATCAATTGCTACTAGCTGGTTAAAGAATCTATCACTTTGGATTAACACCTCGAGTTGTTGGACGATTGGAAGAAAGCTGCTTAAGTTAAGAGGAAAAACCTTTTCGATTCCAAGGTTGGAAATGGCAGTGCCCTTCAAGGTCCAGACATGTGTGTTTTGTTGCTATACTACTGTGCATATATAAAAAATAAGAACAATACGAAAAAAGAGACCCAAACCAGGGAAGGGGACCGGCCAGTTTATGAAGAGAATGAGAACAATCTGGTGAAGAAGTTCCCATTTCTTCTCCAGACAAGCCACATGAACATATCTTCCAAACTTGTCAACTTGCCTTGGCTCTCGCTTTGTGTCTCTCTTGCAGACCTTGTAGGTCTTGTCCACCCACCCTTCAACCACATATTGCCCATCAACTGATTCAAACACCAACCAAGAAACCCAAATTCAATGCCATGATACTACTATAAGTTCAGGTAAAATTGTACTGATTGAAACAATTTATAAAACCACAAAAAAAAAAAAGGAAAAAAGAAACTGAATAAGATGAAATGCTTATATACCCTCATATAGGACTTGAAGAAATCCTTACATGTCCCTCCAATTGGTGTTTTTTGTTCTGTTCAGGAAGAGTCTAAGAGATCCAATGAGTTTATATGTATGGGGTTGGTTGGTCTCCTGTGGTTGCCATGTGGAAGACTCTGGTGGCTAGAGGACGGATACATGGCCCTTTTTTGCCCAGCTAATCAAACTTTTAAGCGACCCATTTGCTCTTACAATTAGTTTCATTCAAAAATATAATACTCCATTTTTTGATACAATGCTCGTAATTTTTGGAGGAAATGAAAATTTTATTGAGGAACAATCGCCACTAGACGCAAAAAGATTTTGTCGTACAAGTTTTGCCTTTTTCCTAACCTCAAAAAATGATAAGTAGCTTTAAATTTATTCAATTCATTCCTTCTTTGGAAAGTGTATGAGAAGGTTTAGGAGCTTATAGTTTATTATCACAATCATAAGTAGGCATTCTTAATCAATAGACATGGGCCATTACATCCAAAATTTTGTACTAAAAATGTTTCATATAAGCATTGAAATCAATTATCTTAACATAAATCAAGAACGGGAAAAAAGCTCTTTGGCTTCCGGACCCCAAATTATAATTCAAAACCTTCAAAAGTACAACTACATTTGGCTCAACAAACTGACGTATTACTCTATATAGAGCTAGGTTTATATATATATACATATTTTACTCTCCTAAATTCTATTTCAACAAACAAAAAGGTCGGATGACATTTACAATTGTAACTCTAATCACAATTCATCAAGGTCAATTGCAACGAAACTGATGAATGGAATTAAAGTCCATTTCACATCCCTACAGTTGTTTCAAAAAAAGGTCGCTACATGTAATTAGACAGCTACACAAAAACTGGCAACAAATTGAAGCTAATAAATTTCAGTTTTGTGTGCTGGCTTAGCCTTCCTTCCAGACATGGCCACAGTTGACACATGTGATGAGGGCCGTCATCGGTTCATCGGCGCTCCGGATCTGCATTAGATTGTAAGTCGCATTCCTTTTCTTGCACCGCCCGCATTCGAACTGGTTTGTGGTACCTTCTGCCGCGCCTCCATGCTGGCACTTGGCCAGAGCTCTGAGTCTGATCTGTTTCACCTGCCTCTTCAGCCTGTCACTCGCCATCTCCTCCGACGTCATCTCTGCAATCTCCTCCGGCTTGATTTCTCCCATAAGGACCTTTCTCCGGAAATCAGGGTTGTTCTGGTCCCGGATGTTGAACAGCACCGACCGGTACCGAAGCGTTCTCGCACCATTGAATTTGCCCCACTTGTTAAACAGGGCAGCCTCCACGGAAGCGGCCACGGAACTTGGGTCACACGCCTTGGCTTCCCCAGCGGGAACTTTGCAGAGACCTCCGTAGAGTTGTTGCCGAACCTTGTCCCGCAAGCTATCGTTGCACTGAGCGACAGGGGCCGGTGGTTCAACTTTTGCAGCAGGAGGGTTTGGGTTAGGGTTGGGGACGGTCTGTTTTCTTGCCACAATCTTCTTATTGGAGCCCTTCTGCTGTGGTGTTTCAGAACTTGGAGAGCCATTCTCGTTTGTCTTTCGAACCTTGTGGCCTCCATTCTCGCTTGTCTTGGCCTTTGATTTTGGAAGACTCTGTTTCTCAACATCGTCACTGGTGCGCTTCTTTGTATTGAACTTAATGATAATTCTCAGATTAGAAGCTTGTGGTTGAGCCGCCTTCACCGGCGGATTGCTTTTCGCCACTACGGCTGCCATTCCCAGCAAAAACCCCGGACTGGAAACTTAGATTTGGAAGAAAGAGAGTGGGCAAGCTTTTGAGACTTGAGACGCAAGAAAGAGGGAGCAGAGCGCAAAACAGAGATTCTACTGCCAGGCTATACATTTATAGAGGAGAAGAAGAGATTTCCGGCGGTGAGAAGGATTCCTAATATTTCCATGAATCCTAAAATTTTTCAGATTCTGATTACGATCAGAAGTAGAACACGGAAGTCTTTTGGGCTTTGGGAGCCCAAGCTTAAACATCAGCGGAATCCAAATTTACCGCTTAAACGATTCAAAACATTACAACTAAGTCCTTTTTATTATAATTGTTACAACTGTCTCACTCTCGTTGTCACAAAGAACGCTTCTAAAATTGGCTGAGAACCCCTAAAATCAAATGAAATTTGACTCCAGCTGATTTTCTTTGCTTGTTACTTTCGATCCTCCTGCCTCATTTTCACAAGTAAACCTTTCAGATCCCCTGCTATTGCTAAACCATGTGCTTCCATTAAACAACATTTGAGTGTTCATCTTTTATGGCTTTCTTACATTATTGGAATTTAATGAGTACCTTTTCAAGACCCAAATCTGGTAAGAAAAAAGACCTTTCATTTAACATGACCCCTTTCTAGCAATAAATAGTCATCTCAAATTTCTTTCTCCCATTTCTTTTAATCCCAATGTAAGACCTTCGGAAGTACAAATACACATTTGGCTAACCAATACTGAAGGAACAAGAGAAATAAGAAAAAAAATACTTGAAGCATTCATAGTGAGGAGAATGACATGAGTTTACAAGCTAGTGAAATTAAAAGAAATGAAACAATAGTGGCTCAACTGAAAATTCAATTGAACTTAAGTGGTAAATGGAGCATTTTTAGGCATAGACAAATAGGCTCCCCAATTTTGCAAACGAACATCCAAGAACAAGCTCTCTCTAATGAAGCTTTCTGACTTACACAACAAATTTATTATTCATCATTTTATTCATATGGTTTATCACCACCAAGGCAGAAAACATATAATCTTTTTACAGAGAGGAACAGATACAAATGATCTGGTAAAAGGAGAAGAAGCAAACTTGAGACAAGTTCTTTTCTGCTCATAAAACCCTGAAAATATTTGATATAGCTATGGAGTATATTGACCCTGTTTAAGGACTCAGTGACCCATTCCAGGGCTAGGAACATCACCTTGCCTCCTGTAAAACCCATAATCATAATCATAACTTCCATCTGATCCTACTCCTGGACCACCAAAATCTTGCTTCTGCAGAACTAGCTTCCTCATCATTCCTCTTGCCTTCTTGTGAGATTGATCATGACCAGCAGGAACAGCAAAGCTTCTGCTGAAGGTTGTGGACAAAAACATCAGAGACAAGATCACCATTGTCAGGACTGAGATGATTGCCAGAAAGTTGGGCTTCATCTGCTTTGCCATGAACAATTCACGGGCTGGTATTGAACACAAGTTTTTGTTTTGGTTGGAGAGAAGAAAGGTGGTGAGAGTTTGAATGAAACTCATCATTTATGCTCATATATATATATATATGTAAATTACTCAATATGGGGACACTAGGTTGGTGGTATCATTGCGATTTGGATAAAGTTGTATCATTAGATTTGGAAATGTGGGGGGCAGAGGAAGAACTTGCAGGAATTTCTTGACCTTTTTGTTCAACTTTTGTAGCTTTTTGGGAATACCTACATTCAGTCTTTGTCAAAAGTATGTTTTTTTTTTTTTTTCTCTTTTTGTACACACCACCTCAACTCACTAATTGAGTGGAAATTATGGCACTTAATATAGCAAATGAATTCAAGATATGTGTGAGTTTTGAGAAGCACCTATACAACTCAATGGGAAATCTTTGATAAGCTCACAATACGTCACAATGATAGACCGATTTGGAACACCTAATTGTGAAAGTCTCATTGAAATTCACATAAGCCACAGTGGTTGAGTGGCTCAGATCAGTCAATGATATATGTAGATTAAGGATTTGCTAACGTAAAATTATCACAAATAAGCCGGCTCATCGATATAATTTAATCTTCTCCACTTAAATTTTGATTAACGAGTTTGCAGGATTACTGGAAGCTCCTAAGCAATACGGGAACAGTGAATTAAATTGGATCAAGCAATATCATGATGAATGAATGCAAAAAGTAAAAGCAAACAGAATACAAGTCCGTGAAGAGAATTTAATTCCACAAAGCTTTTGTGGTAGGTAAAAATACCCTTTTTGAAATCCATCTTTTAATTTGCGTTGGATAAGTTCAGAGGACACAAACTAATAAAACTACTCCATACGTACTGGGGTAACCTCGCATATTTTTTCAGACTAGCTCGCCACTTTTCTTTTTTTACTTTCTGCTGTAAATAAGAGGAAGCTTTTTTATACATATCTATGTGTCGGTCGACCAAAATTATTAGATTACAAAATGGAGTGATTTACTAAAAACAATCAAGTTGAGATTTGGTCTCGGTGTTCCCCCATTCGAATCTGATCTAGTTGCTTATATTGATGTTCACCACTTTTTATTAGTTGGTTTGAGTAGTTAATAATAGGTTGTTTGTGAATTTATGAAGTTTCTTTTAATTAAGGTCACTATATATGTACATTTTTATGTATCATATATATAATATATTGTAATTGACTCTACCAAAACAATAGATAGTAATTGAGTTACAACAAAGTATTACTGTAATATAATTAAGTGCAATTGAGTTATAACAAGAGGAGAGGTCTTATTGCAAAAACTATCCTAAACTTCTTGATTGTTCACTGATTTACTTTGCTTTTAGAAACAATACAAAAAAGCTATCATCTTTCTCAGGACGAGTGTATTCGGCATGGTGTGTTCTTCTCGGTGTGGTTGGATTTCCCAGGTCAGAGAATGGAAGCAAAGAGAACAGACGAGTTTTATCTTGCCAAGTTTTGGGCCAATTTCCGCTCTCACCAATTTGCTGCCATGGAGTGCTATCAGTAACTTGCTGTTGTCGGTGACCATAATGAGCTTCTACACTGTTGCTTCCACCATTTGCTCCATTAGCAAGGTGCTGTCTTGACCTTAAACAAGGTTGAGGTTTGGGCCAACCTCGTTGCGCTTGTTGTCAGTGGGGAGATCAATTGTTGGGTGGAGGTCAACAGTTGAGAGAGGGATGCCTAAAAATTGGGCTTGTTCCTAGGTTCTCTTCGATGTGGGTACAATGTCACCTTATCAGAGCACTACCTAATTCATTTGTGAGTTTGTCCATTTGGTCTTTGTGGCTAAAGAATTATAAGCTCAATGGCACCACTGATGTGATACAAAACATGGCCTCTTTGGCCAAGGTATGGTTGCATGGTAACCAGTTTTGGGTTTCTTTGCCAAATTTTTCACAGTTAACTCGAATGAGAAATTTGAGTTTAAGAGATCATCAGTTCATTGGAGTCAACTCACAGAAATTGGACTCACAAACGAATTAGCCAAATGGTGTCTACTTTCGTCCCATCACATGACACGCACGGTCAATGCACGGTCAATCAAAGGAATTAATTAATCCACTTAAGCAAGTTCAAGGGCTGAGTTGGACCGAGTTGAACAACAAGGAGGAAAGTGTCTTAGTCAATCGAGTTCAAGGGCTGAGCAGGTATTTAGTCCTCTTTTGAATTTGCACCTTGACCTATTCGTCAGCTAATTTTACTTTACGTTAGTCCAACTACTTTATTTTCACCATTTAATTTTTTGGATGTTTGTCAACACTGAGGACTCAATACACAGCACCAAGTTCTGCCAAATTCCAACAAGTTCCACGCTCGCCGCCAACAGCCCTCATCTCCGGTCGCCAAAAAATAAATATCTGAAAAGAATTTGTAAATTCACTAATTTTTACTTAACGTAGACTAAATTTAGGATTATAAATAACAAAGGTGATATTGAGTTAAAATTGCTACAAGCTCCCCAACATCCGCTATGTATGCCCGTAGCCACCGCCGGTGATGTTGATGGCGGAGCTCGAAGTAGAAAGTGGCAAGCAAATCAAGCCTTGATTTGGTCTCAGTGGCTGGTTCAACCCGTCCGCTGGTTCGACCTCTCCAAGTTTTACTGGCAGGTGAAGTGATGTTGGAATTCAGCCAAGAATTTGCTAGTTGTGTATTGGTATTTGGTAAGGATACAATACCTACTAACACATGTTGTTTTCGTTATTCTGTACTTCAGCCCACAAACATTGATAAACATAGAATTTTTCAGGGGCGCTCTTAATACGTAGGATACAATACCTACTAACACATGTTGTATATCTTTTTGTGCCATACTTTATATTTATTTAAAATAGTAAAAAAATTTACGTATTTATATGGTTATAAGTAATTATTGATAAGACATGGCTTTAAAAGATTGTTTCTAATACCTTTATTAATATTCATAAATTTGATACTCATTTTGCTTTTAATTATGTTTATTTCAAAAAAATTTCATTACAAATTAAACATTACATTTCAAATTTATTCTTAGATATCAATAGTGTCAATTACTAATTTGGTAAAAGAATTTCAATTTATGTGCGATTTAATAATTATTAACATTTTTGATAAAAAATTATTAAGTTTTAAGATGTATTTTTATTTTTATTTTTTTAGGAAACACTACGGTGAGTGTATGTTTCATTTCATAAAAAGCCCAATGGCACTTACATTCGAATTAGGGGCCTACATAGCAAACTGGCAAAGCCTGATTCAAATTGAAATAGAAAATAAAAATTCCAAAGTCTATACTGTACAACATAATCAAGCAATTACAAACTATAAAAAAAAATTCACTAATCACGCATCCTAACCTAACGTGGACAGCTTCAACAAGTAACTTAACCATCTTATAACAGCTTCAACAAGTTACTTAACCATCTTATCATACTATCAAGAACCCTGGTGATGAAGCCTTTTATTTCTCTCTTGCAAAATGAAATAAACTAGACCAAAAAGGCAAGCTCTTCTTAACTTTGATTTAAAACTATAACTTTTAACAACTCTTTTTAACCACCGCTAGCATTGAGACCATTTTCAAGGGGCATCTCTAAGCTCCAATGAACACATCACCTTATGCCAAACCAACAAAGAATAAGAGCATTCAAAAAACAGAAGGTCCCTTGATTCATTCTCAATCAAATACAAAGAGCATAACAAAGAAGCAAGATCCAAATACAAGCCGATCTAATCAAGAGTTGGCAATTTGTTTAACATTGCAATCCAACAAATCATAGAGAACTCAGGCATGGAGCTTCAAACCAAAGAATACCACAAAACAGTATCAAAATTCTAAAAAACTTAGAGATAAGCCAGCTTTATAATCAATTTACCATTCTTCACACAATCAGATGCTTGATCATGCACATGTTCAACAAACAACAATTGAGATTTAAGAATATGCTTCCAATTGATAGAGGAATCAATAGAAGGTCTTACCTGCCAAATGTCCTGCCCTTTAATATAATAGGCATGCACCCATTTAATCTACAAATTTTCCTTATCTGCAATCAACTGCCATAACTTTTTTCCATTCGCAGTATTATTCCAACCAAAAATGTTGAAAATACCAAGACCTCCCTATTCATTTGGAACACAAACAAATTTCCAAGCTATATGATATTTTTGCTCTAGATAGATCCAGTCCAGAAGAAGGCTCTACAACATTGCTTAATATTCCCCAAAATAATTTTAGGAATAAGGAACAAAGCAGACTAATAAGCTTGTGCACTAAAAATAACTGATCTGATCAATTGAGCTCTACCAACATATGATAAAAACTTATTAGCCCAACTGTTCATTTCCATATTTTTTTTCAAATTATTTTAGTAAAATCTTACAATTCAATTCAATTTTATAAATCATAATTTATGAAAAAAAATATATTTTTTAAATAAAATTCTGATTTTAATAGCCTTTAATTATTAGTACTACACTGCTTTATCACAAGACAGGACTGTGGTCCTCCTTTTGCCGGATGGATATGTGAAAAAGGAATTGTTTAACATTCCTAACCGAACTGGATAACATTATTCTTAGAAGGTATGTTTAAAAAAAAAAAAGGAATTGCAACATATAACTCACGTCATTAATCCATCATTTTCAAGTTCAAGAAAATATGAACGACTTACAACATATAACTCACGTCATCCGTCTCAAGTAGACCGGTTACAATTTAGGCGTCCATATGCTTAAAATGTTTAGATTTTCTTTTCCTTCAAAATTCCTTTAAGGGTGATATTAGATTAACGATTTCCTTGCATGATGGTAGCCTTGGAAAACATTGGTATTTGATTTCGAGATTCACAAACTCTAGTGCGAGAAGTACAATTTGCCCCCTCAGGTTTACCCTATATTACACTTTACCCCCTCTTATTTCAAAAACCTCTTAAAAGCCCCTTGAAATTTTAAGGAACTTGCCCTTACCCCTATAGTCATTTTTTAATATTAAAACCAACAGATTAATTATTTTTTTAATATTAAAACCAATGGATTAATTATAATTTGAGCCCCAAACTCTAATTCTTTTTTAAGTTTTCTCCTTAACATTTAAATTATTTCATTACTTGTCTTTTTCAAATAATATAATAATAATGCATTATATATATATATATATATATATATATATTGTGCCTTTCAACTTACTATCTCCCAATTATTTTTTTCTTATGATTATATTTTTATTTATTTTTCCTTATCTATACATTTTTTTATCTTTATATTTTCAATTTTTTTTTAAAATATTTCTAATTAAGGATATCATTTTTATTTTAAAAATGCTTGTAAAGCTTCCAAATAGAAATATATAAATAAATAACTACAATCAATTTTTAAAATAAAAATGATATCTTTAATTAGAGATATTTTAAAAATTGAAAATATAAAGATAAAAAAATGTATAGATAATGAAAAAATAAATAAAAATATAATTATAAGAAAAAAAATAATTGGGAGATAGTAAGTTGAATGGAACAATATATATAAAGATATATTGTATTATATTGTTTGAAAAAGACAAGTAATAAAATAATTTATATGTTAAGGAGAAATTTAAACAAGAATTAGAGTTTGAATCTCAAAGTACAATTAATCTATTAGTTTTAATATTAAAAAATAACTTTAGGGGGGTAAGTGCAGGTTTCTTAAAACCTCAACAAGTTTTTAATAGGTTTATGAAACATGAGAGAGCAAAGTGCAATATAGGGTAAAACGCGGGAGGTAAATTATAATTTTCCCACAATCTAATTGAAGGAAAGAAGTTAACATGATGATATATACTTACAAATTCCAGTAGTTATCAAAGGCGTACATTGTTAAGTAGTCGAGTTATTTCAGTGATGAAACATGACAACTAACAAGGTCATGCTTCATCTGGCCATTGGACGCATTTGGTTCAAGATTCTCAAAATCTTTGACAAATTAAATTGTAGGAAAATAACATTCGCAGAAAGTATGAATTCATAAAAATATGATTTTTATTTTTCCTATGTTTGGTTCACACCTTACAAAGAATGAAGGTTTTAACTTTCCCATGTTTGGTTGAAGTATTTTGCACATTTATTTAAACTTTTATCATGATAATTAAAATGTAACTGTTAAAACACTAGGAGATATTTGTAAATTTTAAAAAAGCTTCTAGACTAAACATACAATTTTTTGAACTATTTTGTAAATTTTTCAAAATGTTAGGGACCGAAGTATAAATTTTTAAGGACTTTTTTGTAAAATTTTAAAAGTTCAAAGACCAAAATGTAAATATTTGAAAGTCCAAAGGGTATTTTGTAATTTTCTCAAGTGTAGTTATTTGTGGATTCGTACTCGACCTAATCTCCAATTTGAATTAGAAGTATGAATCCTATAAAATAATGAAACATGATGATTTCTTGGAGAATGAGAATGATAGAGAACTATTCTCCAAAATGAACCAAACATTAGATTATTAAGATTTCAATTTTTATTTGCATTCTTACAACTCTTAAACCAAACGCTACTTTTGTGTATAGTAATCAAAAGTGATACCCAATCCATAATGTACACAAGACTTGGACCTTGGCAGCATGCTAGGACTTTGGAAAGCCTAATCGGCATCTGGTTCTGCATCGTAGCATGAATCCAAAAATATAATAGCCCAAAATAGATCAGGCTCAATATAGCTACCAAGGGGGAAAAATAAAAAAAAGACATGGCAAAAGGATGACTACGCCACTGACAAATTACATACTATAATATTTTTTCAGAAAATATACCACTATTTTTTTTTTTTTTGAAATTGGTAAACAGGGGTAGTTAATTATAAGGAAGTTATTTTCGCTGGTGTAGATTGATTTTCGAGCATATCCCGTTGGTTCTATCTTTGCCTGTTTTAACTTAAATTGCGTAAATTAGGGATTCAAAACTAATGAAAATTTTTGCATCATAAAATGATTTAATCTTTAATTAGATGTTCTAAATCAATAATTAGCAGATGATACAGAAATTATCAAGTGGGAAGCTTGAGGCCTTTAGAGATGTGCTAGCCTGCAACCAAAGATAGGGTTAGAGGACCCTAGGGCTGTGTGCTCAAGGAAAACATTTCCATACTTACAGCAGTAGCAACCCGTGAAAGGGAGAGGGAGATTGACCAAGGCACAGTAGGAGGTTGGACTTACTTGGTCCCTTGTGGTTCGAAGCCTCTTATAGGTCCAAGGGATATTGTTATCATGAAGGAAACTCCTCCTATGGCATGATTCACTACATGATCATGGGACTCTTCCATAACATATGTTCTCCTCCAACTAACGATCGACCTATTAACTCTTGCCCTAAGTAGGCTATCCAGCTACAACCCTCAAGCCCAGTCTAAGGGTTCATACCTATTAGGGTCTCAATTTTGTCCTCAATGGGCCTTGAACTCTTATTAGATTAGAGCCCATTTAGGTATCAGAAGAGATGATGGGGCCTTTACTCCTTATGTATGGCCTAACAAAGTCCACTTCCTCCCCTATTATTATCCATGGTGGGGGTATCAATGTCAACACTCACCTTTTAATGATAGTGGCTAATTTTTTTGAAAGTCAATTTATTTTAACTTAAATTAACTTAATTTAAAATAACTTATTTTTATTTTTACATTCTTGGTATCTGAAACCAATTTCATTTGAAAGCCAATATTATTTAAATATAACAATCCATTTGAAAGTAAATTTTCAGAAAGTTATTAAATTTGTATAAATTTTTCTATTTTTAGGCATTAAAAAAATAAAATTCCTAAGAATTTAATAAGATTATAAAAATTGTATCTTTAATAGATTATTAGATCTATATAAAATTGACTTTCAAATAAAATTCATTTTCAACAAAAAAGTTAAAAAATAAAAATAAATTATTTTGAATTAAGTTAATTTAATTTAAACTAATTGGCTCTAAAATATTAGAAAAAAAACATCTTTTTTAATGAAGCATTGATAGCATAGTTGATGAGCCCCACACATAGATTACATGAATGTATCCCATCTCAAAAATTATAAGAAATGTCGTTTCACTACGGTAAAGCAGTACGATGACATCTAAGAATTGCTAAATTCGATATGATATAAATTCTACGGGAAAAAAAAAACTCTCTATTCCTCCTACCCCACCAATAAAATCCAGATTTCACGTCAATACCATACCTCAAGTCTGAACACAAAATATATTGTCTATGAAGCTATAAATAACATAGCCAGGTTGCAATTCTCCCACTAAAAATACTAAAATTTTCATGGTGTAACAATTGTCAATGCCAGTATATATCACGCGTAATTTTATAACCCCACATGTTGATCAGTTGTGAAAAACATATAATTCAATTGGGTGGATCCCCCCTTGCAGGCCATGAATTCAACAACAATATCTCCATAATAGATATGGTTTGTGTTTGACAAATATGAAATATTGTTTGTTATTTTCCGTAATTATTTATGTACTCTGTAGGTACTTTTAAGACACTAATCTCCCAGTACTGTGGAATCCGACACTAATCTCCAAGATTTTTGTGCCACTTACATTACATACTTCCTTGATCGAAAGGTGGTTCATGTTTTTAACTCAGTCTGGAACAACCATTATTTGACAATTATATTTTGCTCTTATAGTAATAAACTACTAAGACAGGGTATATAGTGAAACGAAGTAGAAAATTGGGAGCTGATTGTGAGATAGGTGAAAAAAAGGGGTGCAACTTTTTAAAGTAAAATCAATAAAATGTTTCCGTAATTGGGGCTGCACCGAAAAGCAGGCCAAGCTTAAGTGGGATGGCCGTCTGAACGAGGGGCGGCCTGACTTGTCGGCGAAGGCATGGGATTTTAAGACAGAGACAAGTGTCGGTCCAGCAGACTTGGGCACCAAGTCAGGCGGCTGACGCGTACCATGATATCCAGAGACATGGCGGTCCAACCTGGCAAGCTAAGCTTAGCCTTAGCCAAACTTGGCCCACTCTCGGGCCATGCCACGCTCCCTAGCGACGCCGTTTTGGTGGGTAGTGGTGGGGATTAAGACACTGTAACGGAAAGAATCTGTCTCCCATGAGCAGAGAGCCTAAAAGGAAGCCGTTGAAGATTCTTTGTTCGAGCGTAATGGATTGCGTCAAATACCAAACCCCCCCCAAAAGCCAAAATTGATGATGATGATACCTATCCAAAAGTCGTTTGTTTTATTTTTAAACGAAGAAAATTATGTAATTAGTACTAGTTCAGTCAGTAAAGTCAACGATATATGTGTGCCTAAATACATTCTTGAGTTGGTGCCTGCCTACTCTTGAGAATATGTATTTGTCATTTGGTGAGAGGTTAGTAGCTTAATCAAATCATTAGACTATATATGTCCCCTATTTTTCAGTTTTTTTAAATGTATGTAGAGTTATATATAAAATAGTCAATCCATTTAAATTTAAATCAACTTAATTTAAAATAATTTATTTTTTATTTTTTTTTTTTATCTAAAAGTAATTTTATTTAATTATCAATATTATGTAGGTATAATAATTCATTAAAATATAATTTTACAATCTTATGAAATTTTTATGGACTCTTTTTTTAGTAATAGCCAAAAATAAAAAAATTATAAAAATTTAAAAAATCATAAAATTTTATTTTTAAATATATCATCACAGATGTACAGTATTAAGTTCCAAATAAAATTAACACTATTGTATTTTAAATAGATAAATTCCGGACACTTTTTTATGAACTTTTAAAAGGAGTGGAAGTAAGAGATAAGACGAACAAAAGCGCTCCAGAAAATGAATGGAGCTCGTGTCCAATCAGCGCGTGGAGGCTCAAACAAATGGTACCCTGACTTTGTCAACCCAAGGCAGCCATTTCACTTTCTACTTCCCACAGTCCCTCTTGACTCCCTTCTTCATACACGAAAGTCCACTACTCTATTTATATGCCCCCTAAGCTCACAAAAACACCCATTAACAGTTTCAGACCATTAACTTCTTCATCTTCTTCCCCACAAAAATGCCAAACCCTAAAAAGCTGATAGCAATTGTAATCCCTCTCTTTCTGCTCATCTTCTCCCTATTCCCACCACCATCATCCGCCAGACAGCTCAGGCCAGCAGGCGTCAACCTCGCGCTTCCCGGCGACAACATCTCCGGCAAAGATTCCGGTTACTTAACTCTCGGCAGGACTAGTGGGAGGAAATGGTATGGGCCCATCATTCTTAATCTTCTTCCCAAAGGGACGGCTCCTCCCTCTGCTCCCAGCAGAGGCACCAATGATCTGCAAAACTGATCACCATTCACTTGACTTCATTGCAATATTGAATCACAATTTTTTGATCAGTCAAATACAAGGCGATGCTAGCCAAGTAAATAGTCCTACGGAGATGATAGGTGCAAGGTTGATCAAGCCCCCTTCATTTTGTTTGACAAGTTTTTGTGGCATCTTTTTTTTTTTTTTTGTTGAGCAATATTCTTATTTATTTATTATTTTTTAAAAGTTGTTTTCTAGTAGTTGGTCGGAGCTGGGCTAGCTAGCCATTACTATAAGGAACCATCTTGCTATACATCATCTATGTGTGTACATATATATACAGAGTAAAATCTAAATATGTTTCCTTAATTTTAAGGATTGTCCTGAAATAGTTCCTTTATCTTGAAAAGTATCTTTTAAAATCCCTTATCTTTCTTCCCCTGTTCTATTTTGATATGCTCCATCATTTAAGTCATTATCTTTGATGGAAAATGCCTATGTGTGACACTTATTTTGTCACGTGGCATCCTATATCATAACAATAAGTGGTTAGAATGAAAGAACAATAAAAATTAGGCTAAAAATGACGAAACACGTGACCTTAAGGACCTGAATGACATTAACCCCTAATTTTTATCTTCTCTAAATCTTCTCCAATTCGAACTATAGGCATCCTGCCCCTACCTCCGGCCACTCTCCCTCGATTCCTACTCCCTAGTCATCCACTAAGATAACCCTTTTATCATTTACCACTCCAACAGCATCTACTAAAAATTAGCCTCGTATGGTGGACACCTGCACCGATTCACGCACATCTCTTCATTTACATTGCCCTACCCTTTCCATCATGCTCCCCCGCAAAAATCCTATGAAATCGCACCTAAAACTCCTCATCTCTAGTGATATCATTGATGCCCTAGAGAACAAGTTGCATTGAAATCACTTCTCTAGTCTTCAAATCACATCAAAATCAAAATCACCGATACCCCAAAGAATGAATTGTATCGAAATCCTTTATCTGGCCTCCGACTTCATCTCCCACTGGCTTCACAATGATATCACCGATGCCCCAAAAAAAGATTGAAAAATTTGAGATTCGACCATGAGATGAAAAGGGAAAGTGAAATTAGGGAAGTTTCAATGACTGAAAAATCCTCAAAGGAAATGGAGAGATGACGAGATGATTATATGGCAGTGAATGGTGAGAACTGGGAAAGATGAGGAAATTTGGGTTATTAAACTTTTAAGTCGTTAAAATTATGTGTCTGTGTAAATTCTAGCCTAAGATTTAGTATTCTTTCGGTCTTGTCACTTATTGCTAGTAAAGATGATGCCACATAGCAGTTTGGGTGCCACATAGGCAATTTCTAATAGAGATAACGCCTAAACTGACAGTAAGAACAAAAATAGGACATACGAGTTGAGTTCGAGGATCTTAATAGTCACTTCTAGAGTTAGGGGACTACTTTAATATGACCCTTAAAGTTAGGAGACCAAATTTGAATTTTACCTTATATATACATGAGAGCTTCTTTGCTTATGCCTTAACCTGTATGGTGCAAATGTTTCGCCAACTAAAGATTTCAAGGGACATATCATAACTTTTAAAATATGAAAACGAGGGTTTCTCATAATTTGCTTTTGTGATTCCTAACTCAATGCCATAGTAAGCCCAAGTATATTCACTCGTATGCTAAAAAATAGAAATCGATGGCCTACAAAATCACGATGAAATGACATTTTTAGTCTTAGAACTTGTTCTACCTCTCAATTGACTCTAAATTGTTTCATTTTTCTAAATCAATGCCAAAAATTTGCTAAGGTGTTTACAATTAGTGTTAATTTTGTAAAAAAATCACTTGCATATAAAAAAAAATTAACTATAAAAAAATTAATGCATTATTTGAATTATCTATGTTTTCCCTTTTTCTCAGCCAATCACATAAGGGAGAGTTTTAAAACGGCATTGCAAGGTTTTTTCAACTCATTTAAAGAAAATGAGAAAATTTGATGACTGAAAAAAAAAAACAGGAGGTCCAAGAATGTATTGGATTTGATTCTCACATCACAGACATGGCTTGAGATTAGAGCCCAAAATACAAAATAAAACGTAGCCGTGTATTATTCAGACAACATTTCAAAAAAAACACGAATAGAGTTTATACAAGTTTTGAGAGGGGAAATTGATGAGTGTCTTACAGGAATAAAGGTTTGAACTTTTGACTCTCAACCTAAGGGCCCTAATATATTCAAAGTTGTCACCGAAGATTTCAGATGCATTTTTGTGAGTATAAGTCATTGTTTTGTTGTAAAATAGAAGAGAAATGTACTAAATGCGGTAATGAATTGTAATAATAAAAAAGTTCAATTAAAATAAATATAGAATCAAAATATAATATTATTAATTAGAAAATGAGGAGGAGGAGGAAGGAGAAATGAAAGAGGAAGAAGAATTAAAAGAAGGTGAAATGAGAAAGGAGATGTCGGAGCTGAAGGAAGCAAAAAAAGGAGAAATAAAGAAGGAGAGGCCGGAGCTAAGAAAGAAGAATGAGAAATGAGGAAAGAAAGGTCAGAGTTAAGGAAGAAAAAGAGGAAGGAGAAATGAGGAAGGAGATATTAGCGACTGATTACAAAAAATAATATAAAATGTGCAACCGATTAACGACTGAAAATTTCAGTCACTAGTCAGTTACAATAATTATATGGCTCACAAGCTAGCAACTGACTAGCGACAGAAATTCAATTGCTAATTTCAGTTGCTCAATTACTTTTCTATTATAATGGATTTGACGTTCCATCATTGTAACAGATACATTTAGGCTGTTAAAATGTTGTGAAAATGTGAAGCCCCTTAAATCCTATTGAGACCCACTTCAATTGACAGTCCACATCGATCCATCACCAATCTCGGAACATTAAGGTATCAGGGATCCATAAAGAGAATGCCTACAATTGGGTTTGGGTATCAAGTTCCAAAACCTATTCGAGTTGATATGCAAAAAAGCTTGGGCTGTAGAAGCCCAATCCTCAAGATGTTTGAGAGTAAGTGTAGGCCCTTGTGTTGCCGCAGACTTATGTTGATCTTTTCTTTGTCATGGAGTTGGGATCAATGTATTTAATATCATTACTGCTAGATATATCGCATACTACAAATTACAAATATATCATATGACATATCGCACTGCATACCATTATAGTTTCACAAAAAAGTTAAAATATTATTTTAAGTGAAAAACATCAAATATAATTCTTTTGTACATTTTTATACATTTCTAATTAGTTTTATCATAATTTTCTAATTTAAATCAAATATATGTGAAAGATGATATTTTTCATACAAAAACACAAAAAATAGAAGACATAGAACAAAATAAATACTTTCTTCGTCCCATATTGTTTGCATCATTTTCATTTTTGGGTCGTCCTAAATTCTTTACATCATTTCATTTTTTAATAAATTTTACCAATTATGTTTACCATCATACCCTTCATTTTACCTTTCCTTTTCTTGGCTTCTTGATTTTCTTCCTAAGTTCAATCCCATCAACAGAGCCACCAACCTTGGCATCCAACCCCACAGCTGTTCCAATCTCCTTAGCATTGACATCTTTCTCTCAACTACTGAACTTGACAAGAAACGGTCACTGGTATTGCTTGTAGGCGGCCAACATGTTTCAAAAGAAAAGCTCACTAAAATCAGAGATCAATACCGGTAGGATCTCCAAGATATTGTCTTGGAATCTGAAATCAAAGAAGTTCATGCTATGGGTTGATTGCCGGAATTTGACAACGGCTTGGTGGAGCTCAGTGGCGGTCAAATATTGATATTCAGAGTTTTGATCTGGGTCAAGGTCAGAATCAAGGCGACGGATATTCTCGGCTAATCGAAATCGACTAATCGAGTTCAAGGTTAGAATCAAGGCAGATCAAGGCAACAAGTTGAGGCGGGGATAGAGGTGATGGATCAAGGTAGAGATGAAGGCAGAGACTGAGAGGTGAAAGCCAAGACGGGTGCTTGGGGAAAGATGGACCAAATGGATTCTAAGGGTAAAACGGGAAACAAGTGAAAGGAAGGGAGCTCCTAAAACTTTGTGTCAAAACGAAGTAGAGCAAATAAATTGGGATAGAAGGAGTATTATTCAGCAAAAAAATAATTTACTAAAATAAAGTAACCTGAAAAAGAAGTAAGCATAATAAGGAGATGTACGACGTACCACCTTCTTGTGTAATATTTTTTATGTATATTGAAAATGTGAAAATTAAATTGAAAGAAAATAATTATGCATTGATTATATTGTCATTTTATATATTTCTATTAATTATATTTTGTTATTTTATATATGTATGTATATGGTAAATTAATGTAAAATGAAAAAATCTTCTAGCTTGTGGTATGCAACATACTATAGTATACCATGATAAATTAACAAAAATACATTAAAAATTAATGATAACTAGTATACCTATGATAAACATGCAGTATATCACAATATACTGTATAGTATTCCAACATACCGCTAAAATTAACATACTATAATATATTGTGGTATTTAAATCTATTATTGAGATAATGTGAAGTGAATGGAGCAAGATAACGACTACTACCAGAGTGTAAGTATAAATTAAATTTTACTTAAAGAAAAGAGTGGGAGAAGATGTTATAAGAACTTCTGAGCTGCAGATGATTAAGATCGATCTTATCCTATCGCGGCATATGTGGCCTTACCTTAACCAATGACCTAAATGGCTGAATGCCCCAGAAGTCTGTTTCCTATTTCGTTTATTTCGTTTGCGTTTTTTAACGTAAAGTCGTTGATCCAAGTTCCAGTAACTAACGTTTAATGTCCACATTTAACAGAACTAATCACTGATGAGGCCCCTCAATTTGGTTAAGTCAAACAAGCTAGGCCCCTTAATTTAATCTCAACTTATGTTAGTCCTCCAACAATAACATGGTAGCTTGTTAATCCCTAGGGTTGGGTTGTTCCAGAGGAGTAACAACACCTGACACGGTACCGATGTCCTTTGTCTGATGTGGATAGAAAACCATGGATTTCCACAATTGACCACAATAAAGGTTGGGCTTTTTTTTTTTTTTTTTATATATGCAGGGTGCCATACAATTATATAGGGAGACATATATTATTAATTAAAAAAAAGAGCATGTTAGTTTTTTTGAGATCAGAATAACAATTAAATTAGTTTTTGTATAACATATTAGAGAAAATAGAGAGACCAAAAATATTTGAACCCTGAACCTCCCTCATATTACTTAGAGCTCTTAGCCATTAGGCCAAAGAGCTGGGAATTAAAGTCGGATTGCTAATTCATCCTTTCACTCCTCTTTCAATCGCTTTCCTCTTATCATGATCATCTCATGATAACAACTAAATCTTTGTTCCTTCACTTGAACTCAAAATGGACTGAAAGATTAATTGACTTAATTTGATATAATTCAGAAACTATACAACTTATCTCAGTGATTCAACAATTTTTTATTTATGCTATTGCGTTGATAATACTTGCAGATACAAAAATAAGCTAAATAAACACCTTTAATAGTAGTTATGTTTGGTCATCAACTTAAGAAAATGTATCAATTTCATCAAAACATGTCTCATTTTAGGTATTTTTCTTAACAAATTCATTAGAATAATTGGAAGAAGAAAAATGAAGAGAGAGAGAGAGAGAGAGAGAGAGAAAGAAACCATATTAGGCGTGCAAGCCTTCAGCCATGGTGTGGGGTGTACTTGCCAGAGTTGGTTCCATAGAAATAATGTTATTTTCACATTAGTTTAGACCATAAGACAACAGAAAAAGAAAGGCCTAAAACCATAAATAGCCCCTGAACTTTGGTAACTTGTATACATAACCCCTTAAACTTTGACTCGGGCCGACTCACCCCTCTAACTTTGGTAAGTGGAACACTTAACCCCTTTGAGTGAGAAAAAAAAGGCATGCGATTTATTTTCGTTACAGATATGATATAATCGGTTTTATGATAACTGAAATGAAATTCATAAAAAACTCAAAGGACCTAGTTTTGTTTTCACTCAGCCAAAACTGGTGGAGTCGACTGTCTTCTCCAACAAGTTGAACACACATGACGTTTGTTTAAGCGCTACAGCTGAGGATCCACCGACCACAGCGAAGGGTTTGCTAGCTATGACACAGAGGGAAATGTGGCCTCCAACAACTTCACCAACCATGGCACAGCATCCACAGGCCACGGATTTGGCGATTTTAGCAACTAACAAAACTGGGTCAACGTACGAACTTTCCAATTTGCCTCCTATGACTTCAACGCCAACTATCACAAGCTCTTGGGATTGTTCAATAGACTTTAAGATTGCCTTTGACAGCCTTCCCCTACTCTGCATCTACAAGGACAGCCATGTTCTCCAATAAATAATGATGCTTTGCATCTTCTGTATTTCTTAAAGTAGTACTTAAGTAGGAACAGAAAGGCTGACCAAACAAAAAGAGTTTCCTCCGTTGTTGATCAAGTAGGAACATCAATTTCAATGAGAGAATTGCCGGAATTTTACTCATGAAAACGTTAGGTTTTTCCAAAAGTTAGAATCTATACATGCAGTGATGGCTGATCTTGTGGTAACAAAGTTGTGCGAGAGCATTTTATTCTGAAAATAATGTAAGGATTTCCTTCCTGTAAAGCTAAATTGTATTTTGTTGATAAAGATAGTTTTGTGAATGTGGAAAACTACTTGTGAAATTTTAGGAAAATGGTCCATAGATGCAACATTTGATCACCCAAAATATGGCACGTCTTCACAATCTCATCCACGGGTAGTGTTAGAACTTAGAAGCAATATGCCACTTCTAGAATCCAGAGTCCTTTTTCTCTGTTCAAGAAACCTATATACATTAGACAAAATACAGAGACATGTGCACACCTACCAAAACACAGCACTTAAACAAAATAAAGCAAGAGCCTCAAAGCCATTTTGTTGCTTGCCTTGTCCTGAAACTTCACCTTCTACTACATAGGTTGGCTTGATTTATCAAATAAAATACCAATTTCATGTCATTCATTTTGAACATTAATTCAGCCAAATCAATAGCTTGACGAATCGCATTGTTGTGATTTTGTATTTCATTGAGTAATATCGTTGACATTTAATGATGCTCTAACAAACACCAATTGTTTAATGACAACTGAGATCACCAGATCGTTTGCTTAAGAGTTTTTGAGAGGAAAAAATAAGCCAAGCCCTTTGAGTTTTCTATAAGTTTCATTTCGGTCATCATAAAACCAATTGCATCAAATCTATAGCAGAAATAGACCATGCGCCACTTTTCCGTCAGTCGAGGGGCTTAAGTGTGCCATTTACAAAAGTTAAAGGGTGAGTTGGCCTAAGTCAAAGTCTAAGGGGTTATATGTCTGAGTTTTTAAAGTTAAGGGGCTATCTATGGTTTAGGCCAAAAAGAAAAAAGGAATAAAAACAAAAAAGAAAACGGTTGAGGCTCGAGAGGTAACCAAGATTAAACTCTATTTATTTATTCCCTCTTAATACATTTTTTAGAGTAAACTTTGTTGTGGGTCCTCTTTCTTTATGTTTTGTCCTAAATAGATCATATAACTTCATTTTATCCTAGTGATATCCCTAAAATTCAAACATTATACACCAAACACCTCCTACTTTTAACATCCTCAAAATTTATAAATCAAGAAGATATTTGTAAATTCGGTTATTAAGTCGGTTTTTGGTTTCTGATCATGACAAACTGAATTAACCGAACCATAAAAAAAACCGATCAAAATCGAACCAAAATATTTCAATTCAGTTCGGTTTGAAACTGAAATAACTAAATTTAAAAATATCTTCTTGATACATGCTGCATTTTTTTTACGTTTTCCTCTTATTTCCCCAAGTAATCTCATCATCCTCACGCACAAAGGAGTAGTGAGGGTTGGGTTGGGTCATCTAGGCTTGAACAATAAGTTTCGGTGGCCTACAGGCGATAGTAAAAAGTGGGTCATTAGGAGCCCAAAATTTTTTTTAAAAATTTCGGTTAATTCGGTTACCAAATTAACTGATCTCTCCAACTGAAACCGAACGAAACCAATTTTTTGAAATTTGGTTTTAACTGAAACTGAACTGAAAAACTGAATAAGTCAAACCGAAAAACCGAATTAATTTATTTTGACCGTTTTTTCAGTTTCAGTCAAATAGTGCATACCCCTAGTACCCAGACCAGGGTTTTGTTTCCTTCAGCCGAGAGTAATTGGTGCACGAGGAAAAGAAATAGTTGATTTGTTAGATGTCTAATTTTGTAGGGTGTTGAAAGCAGGATGAATAAAGTTAAGGGTAATATGAGCGAGATGAATAAATTTTAGGGATAGAAATTGTCTTTTTTTATTTTATTTTATCAAAAGTCCATTAAAATTGATGGTCCAATTGACAGCAAACCTCAATAAGATGTAAAAAAAAAGGTTAAAGGATCTCATTAGAACAAAATGAAGTTAGATGACCTGTTTAAGACAAAAAAAATAAAGGAAGATGACCCACCATGGAGTTTACTCTATTTTTTTAAGGGTAAAATTCATCGAGGGTTACCTAGCTTATTTTTTTTTTATCTTGTCCGAGTACCTTGCCTTTATCTTATCCTAGTGAAATACCTTACCTTTTATTATGTGTTTTATTTAGGTACTTTCCATTAATGTCAAGGTTAAGTTTGACAGAAAATGATGACATAACATTAAATAATACCAAAATAAATTTAAAATGATGACTTTAGTGCTTAAATTTTTTTCAATTACTAATTATAGCCCTTAAACTTCCACCAAATTAATTCTACCCCAAAACCCTAGCTCTCAAAAGCTCCTTTTCTACCCGCCGTCGCTGACCACCTCCACCCTAACCATTGCTGACGACCTTCCACCCCAATCACCACCGAACGGCCTTCAGCCACCAACCCCTCCTCCAACCCCATCATCGGCAGCCCTCCTAAGGACCGGCTCTCTTCTCTGTAAGACATCTCCCTCAAATCGGATGCCAACTCTGAATCCCTCATTCTCTTCTTCCCCAAATCCCTCCTTGGTCTTGTCTTTCCCAAGCCCGCCACCGAAGCTCAGCAATTTTCCTAGACGTCACCCTCGTAAATCCTCTCCTGATTCCCGATTTCCCACGCTCGAATTTTCTGGGTTCAATTAAACATTTCATTTTTTGAGTTTGAAATTGTGGGTTTGATTAGACGCTTGATTTTGTGGGTTTGATTGTGGCTTAAGTTTGATTCGACACTTGATTTCCTGGGTTTGAAATAAAAAATCGGAGAATGATGGGGGGAGTGTGGGAGGTGGGGGTGAACGGGATTGGAGGGCGATTGGGTAGGTTGAATTGAGGTGTTGGTGGGGGCCGGTTGAAAGGTTGGCAACTAGAAGGTGGTTGGCAATTGGGCTGGTGGCTGGAGGGTGGTCAGCAACGGCGACTGGGTGGACAGCGTGTGAGGTGGCTATAGTAAAAATGGAAGATTAAAAGGTTTGGAGGATAGAATTGGCTTAGGTGAAATTTTAAGGGTTAGAATTAATAATTGAAATAGTTTAAGGACTGAAATTATCATTTCAAGTTTATTTTAGTATTGTTTAATGTCACATCATCATTTTTCATCCAATTTAATAATCAATTTGACGGAAAGTAGTTGAACAAGATGCACAATAGGAGAAAAGGTACTTCACTTGGACAAAATAAAGGTAAGGTACCTGAATAGGACAAAAAAATAAACTAGGTGACCCATGATGGATTTTACCCATTTTTTTAGTTATGATAGATTTTTCCAAGAGACATGTAAATAGTGGTAATAAGATGATGAATTTTTATGATTTAAAAGATTTTTCTTTTTTTGTATTACGTATACGCTGCTGAGTGGTTCGTTTCTGAGTTGTCTTTCATTTAGTTTACTTTTCCTGTTAAGCACACATCATAATTAACTTTTTTAATTACGATTTATAAATAATCGAGTGTCTTGTTTACACGCGGTAACTGCGCACCCGTGTCATCCATCATCCAAGACGTGAAATAACCAGAACCTTAATCATCCCCCTACAGCCGACTTGTCATTTCGAACAAAATGGATAAAGCAGAAAAGGGTTAAATCCTCGATTGGAGCTTCGTTTACCTTTGAGCTAACCTTTTGGCTCCCCAACTAAAAATCCATTCCTAAACAACTTATAAACTTTCGAAATTGTATCTAACTGGTAGGGATATTAGTGAACTAAGCTTTTATCAAACTATTTGAACTCGAGCTTAAAATTATTATTAATGAATTGAGCCTATTGAACTTTAAGCTCAAACTTGAGCCAATTTTAATATTTGAATTCCTTATTGAATTGAGCCTGAACATGCTAATGTTTGATTTGATAGATTTTTGAGTTTATTGAACCCTATATAATATTAATGTAAATATTAAGATTATATAATGAATAATTAATATAAAGTACAAACCTAAAAACTGAACCTTTCACGTGTGCAACTCGCCTTAGCCCTAAGATGTTCTAATCTAACTTCTCAACCCTCAAGTCATTGTTGTCTGCTGCTTTGCTCCAAATCGTCCTAGACTCGGCCGTTCAGTAGTCTGCTGCAATCTCTCTCAACTGCAATCAATTGCGCCAATTTCCAAAACGTAGTGCCATCATCAATTCCTAATCTACCAATTTGCTTAGGAGCTTCATAATCCAACAACCTCTGCCACTGGCACGCCGCCCACACACAATGGACTAACCTCTTTTTGTTGCCAAACTAGATTGAAATCATTGGACCACTGATACGTGTTTTGTGTTTCCCTTATTCTAGCCTACACTTAGTGCTTGGCTTAGGAGAGTGCTAATTGATTTTCACATAACAATTTTGAAGACTATGGTTAGTGCTTTAGGACTTACCACCCAGGAGAATGTTTGATCAAGTTGAAATTTTGATTTGGTTAGTGCGTGTATCACTTGGTTGTTTCTCATAACAATTGGTAAAACTTGCTACAGAACCCAAGAACTTTTGCTTGCTTGCTAATTTAATCTACTTGCTACAGTTGTTTCATGTGCACTGTCCCTGCTATTGTTTCATTTGCAGCTTCTTTTTTGTGCAAACAAAGACAATTATGTCAAACTTTAAGAACTTGCTTAATTGTGTAATTTGTGGACTCTGTTGTTGTTTTTTTTATTTATTATTATTTGTGTAATTGAACCTGATTATGTAGTAGTTATAGATTTAGTTATTGTTTTTTATTTTTTTCAAAACAAGCATGAGCTTGAGTATGAGTATGCCTAATCGAGCTTAAGCTGAGCTCTATGCATCGAGCTCTTCAACAAATTTTTCAAGCCTCTTGAACTTTCAAATTAAGCTTGAGCGCCATCCAAGTTGAAATCGAGCTTCATTTCTGCGAGCTCGTTGAGTTCATGCACCCCTCAGAACAAAAACAAGTCGAGTTCATGCCTGAGGGGTTCAGACTTAGCTTGGCTCAATAACACCCCTACCAACTGGTCCTTGGAAGACCACTAATAACAGTAGTGTGGTTATTACATAAGATAAGTGAGTCTTGCAATGTAGGCTGTGGAACAAGGGCCTTGATTTAATATTATTAATCTAATTGAAGTTATTAAATATTCTATATCTCCCAAAAAGGATGATAGATATTTTTTTTATGTGCTGTCTTAAAAAGAATGAATTGTTGCCCTTTTTAGAAAATTTTTAACATCTCTTCACAAAACCAAAAACTTCACAAAATAAAAAAAATCTTTTCTTTTTCTAATCCTTATTTAAACTCTCAGTACATAAGATCCAAAAAGAAATTTTTTTTATTTTAGTTTCAGAGGTAAAAATGAAAAAAGCAATATAAATTATATATATCTTAATCTCTGTATCTAAATAAATGCATCATCCAAAATGAGATAGAGGGAGTAAAAATTAATATGGTGATGCTAAAGAGTGACTAGAGTTTGCATAGAAAGCCCATTTGTAGCCGTCCAGGGGCCAGTTTGCTATAGTTTAAAAAGTTTAGGAGCTGTTTGTGAATGAATTTTAGCGTATGGTCAGAAGGGTAATAAGTTAATAGTTTAGGGGCCAAGTCGGATCTGTATTTCTTATGAAATCGACAGGCGAGACTTGCGAGCAGAAGTAGAGAACCAGACAAGAGGATAGAAAAAAGAAAACATCAATGGCGATGGAGAAGACCAATCTGGGTTGTAGCATTGTGGTTCTTTCTGCTATTTGGATGATCATCGACGCGGGTTTTGCAGCCAGAGAAGGGACTTTGTTGGAAAAACCCGATGATGGGTTCGGTTTCAGTACGTCTTTTAATTCGATTTATGATACTTCCAAGTACGGAATTCTGCAACTCAACAATGGATTGGCTCGAACTCCTCAGATGGGGTTTGTCTCTTCCCTTCCCTCTCTTGATATGCATTTTTCTGTTTACATTTTCTTTTCCTTGCTAAGAACTTGTTTCTGAGCCATCTGTTTTACCGGCTGCTTGTGTAATCAAAAGTTTCGAGGAAGATGATCTGGTGGGGCTACTTTTCTTAATTTAAGTTATTCATCAAATGGGATTGTTTTTATTGCAAAAGAAAAGGAATTATATCCCAACTTGGCCACAGAATCCAATTTTTTTGTAATGTTTACTGGAGTTAGTTTTTCCCGGCAATAGTGCTGGTGAACGATGGGTTTTTTTTTTTTTTTTGGGTCTGAATAAGGTTTATTCGAATTGATTTCAAAATTATGAAGAACCTTTATGGTATGTGTTATTGTGTATGGTGTGGCCGTGGTTTAGATGGAATAGCTGGAACAGATTTGCTTGCAATATTACTGAAGATCTCATCAGGGAAACAGGTGATGCTTCTTCTCCGTTTCCAAACTTCTACAAGAAATATTGCTTTTCATTTCATTCTCAATAAGGAACCGTGGGCCTCAGTATGCATTGTTGCCAGATGCTCTCCTTGTTCTCCTGCCACCAATGGTTTAGGGTTTCCATTTGCTCAGTATTGTAAAAAAAGGCACAAAATTTATCAATCCCCTTGATCAAGTTTCAAATACTGTAAATTTTACTTACCTTTCTGTTCAACTTGATGAATTGAACAATAGGCAACTGATTGAGTTGCTTATCGTTTTAACTTTAATCGTGATATAGCACAGAATATGCCATCCAAATGAATCCAGATGTATAAGTGTTGTTTAGAACCAGTACTGACATGTTCTCCTAAATACACTGTTGACTTGTGATTGTATGTTCACAGCGGATGCGCTTATCTCAACAGGATTGGCTGATTTGGGTTACATATATGTTAACATTGGTACTCTCCCTGACGTCTATGTCTATATGGCATTCTTCATTTTAATTGACATAGCTGTCTAAGCATACATTCTGTCTGCTTCTATGGATGCAGATGATTGCTGGTCTTCTGTTCTCAGAAATTTGCAGGTCAGTTGTAGCTGCTTGTTTAATAGGAATTAACAAGCATTTTCTCATTTCAACTTTATTGGCCTTTGTTGATTTCTAGTAGCGTGTACTTATATTTTTGAACACTTCTGTCACATTCAAATTATACACGTTTAAAGAAAAAAATTTATTTGGCATTTAAAAAGGACCAAGAAATTTTGCTTGAAAGATAGACAATCTATTGCTTCTGTGAACTCAACTTTGCTACTCACTGCTTCCCAGTTAACCCATATGGTAAGAAAAATGCTAAATCCTGGAGAAGGGAAAATTAAGCAAGACTATTTATTTATGTTTCATCTACTATTTTGAAGTGTTCTATGCCAAATCAGATATGAGTTAGTCCAACAAGGTAGCAATGATTTAAAGTGAGTGGTGCTGCCATTTTCCCTCACCTGATAGTCCTATGAATTATGCTGTTTTATGACCTGATGTTTGGCAAAGGTCATTGCAGCTATACCTCTTTAATGAGGCACATCAGCAAAATTACTACAATTTTCTGATAATTAAGTGGAGTATAAAGGGTTTTCTTCCATAAAGTGCCCAAGGTTATAAGATGAGTGGGGAGATTCGTTTAATCATTTATTTGTATAAACTGTTGATTCCTTCAGTTGAAGTTACAAGATGTTTGCATGAATTTATAGGTTCCAGTTGTTTGTCGGTTTTCTATATCTGCCAATCTTTCTTGCATGAGCTGAATAGATGACTTAATGTTATCAATAAAAAGAAGTTTATTTAACAAGAAATCAAGCAAGTTGTTAGGGCTCCGATGTTATTGCTAATCATGAATCTCTTAATTTTCTTATTTTTTAATGCAGGGTCAATTGGTCCCTGATCCTAAAGCTTTTCCATCAGGAATTAAAGCGGTTGCGGACTATGTGCATGAGAAAGGCCTGAAGCTTGGAATTTATTCCGATGCTGGGTAGGATGGGCTTCATACTCCTCAGAAGAGTATTGAAGACATTAATAATAATTAGTTTTCTTGTATGCTGCTGCACTAAGCTCTTCTTTTCATTTATTCAATTGCACATTTTAGGGTTTTTACATGCCAAGTCCGACCTGGATCACTCTACCATGAAAATGATGACGCCCAGCTGTTTGCTTCTTGGGTTAGTTTTGCTTCTTTGTTTTCTCTTGAACTAGAGAAGCATAATGCCGCAAATTAATCATTCTGGATAAGGAGTCATACCACCACTAGCATTCATTGCTTATGTTGTCAAGTCACAGATCTATTACTTGTGATACATAAATGGAAATTTTTGACAAAATATGCTTCCTTTCAAAAAGAAATAATCATATGATAGTAAAACAAAAATTTGTTTCATGTCATTAATGAACAAGGTTAAAACAGGAAAACTAATAGCTGGTGCTAGGTTTCCTTTTTTTGGAGAAAAGCTAGCGAAGTTCCTTTTGAATGTCCAAAATTTTTACTTTGATTTGTTCAACTAGAATCTAATGCTTAGTGTACTGTCTTACCAGGAAGTGGATTACTTGAAGTATGATAACTGTTTTAATTTGGGTATTGACCCAAAGAAAAGGTTCCTTCTCATTCTTATCTGAATACTTGAAGAACTAATCTTATATTGCTTCAACTTCTTATAGATGTTTGCCATCCCCAGATATCCTCCTATGAGAGATGCCCTAAATGCAACAGGCCGGACGATTTTCTATTCTCTTTGTGAATGGTAACTTGGTTTGTGCATTGTTTTTATGATATATATGGTGTTTGTGAGTCTATGGGAAGTAGGAACATTGTCGATAAGTCGTAATTTCTATTTTGTATTGCAGGGGTGTTGATGACCCTGCATTGTGGGCACATGAAGTTGGAAATAGCTGGCGTACAACTGATGATATCAATGATACTTGGGTGAGGTTAGAATTACCGACACATCTATCACTTACGTGATGCAATGGGTTGCTGCTTCGTGAAGTAGTTGTTTCAGATGTCCTTTTAGTAGCCTTGTGTAGTCCCTTATGTTTCAAATGCAAACAAATTCCAACCCCACTGTCCTTTGGTCCCACCTTGACCATCGATTCATTCACCTTATTATTTTTCTCCCACAACAATGGTAGCTGGCTGAATGGAGGAGGCATAGAATGTTGGAAAGTAGTGATAGAAAAAACTGTGAAGTAGTTGCTCCTGTCAACAGTCTTTTTTGAGAGTTCCAAGATTATCAATTCTGGTTTGTGAAGCTAATTGACTAATATCATTGACAATTACAGACTCCTCCCGAGAAAAATGGCACCACCGTATACATTTTAATATCATTGACAATACAGACTCCTCTGAAGAAAAATGGGACCACCGTATACATTTTAAGTATGTTTTTCTGACTGTAAGCATGATATACCCTTGCAATGCTACTACCTGTGATTGTATATAGGCCATGATAAGGGAGCATATTAAAGTCATATGCTAAATTGGGTATTGTAACAGAATACACTTAAATGCTACCGAAAAAAAAAATATTAACTTCTTTCTGAAACAGAACAATTAGTTTATAGAAATTTGGCAGCTATTGTACGAAAGCCAATTATACTCTTTTGAGACTCACTTTATGACAGATGTTTATTATGATGACATTCTTTATTTCGGCTGGAATTTCACCTATTTTATGTTTCTTGAGTTGAAGCTGTGATGCAACTCATTAATACATAGTTAAAAATTCTCAGAACACTGAACTTTTATCATTTTGGAGAGTATTTCACCTATTTTATATTAATTAATTTTAATATGTATAGCAACTCATAACTACATTGTTAAATTTTAAAATTCTCAAAACATTATACTCTGATAATATTTCAATTCTTGGATTCCCATATTGATTTGAGTTTCCTCATTGCCTCTTTTTTCCCTCTTTTCAAGCATGACTAAAATTGCTGATTTGAATGACAAGTGGGCTGCCTATGCTGGACCTGGTGGTTGGAATGGTAAACGCTTAAATTTGTTCTGTTTTATGTAGTTCCTTTGAACAGGAACTGTTGGTGTTCTGATGGCACTAAACTAACCATCTTTACTGGCAGATCCAGACATGCTTGAGGTTGGCAATGAAGGAATGACTTACAATGAATATCGTGCTCACTATAGCATCTGGGCTTTGATGAAGGTGTATTTCACTTTCATTTGTTTTAAAGTTCATTCGCAAAATCACTTATCCTTTTTTCTTTTTTCTATGCATGCCACTATGCCAGCAGTTCCCTGAACTGTCTTGATCTGAGTGGTAGTGGTTTCACAGATGTTGTTTATTCTTCTTGAGAAAAAAAAAATCTCCAAATCAGGCCTTAGTTCATGTAGCCACACATTTTGATTTCTAATACTTGGTTGATTATAAGGTATGCCATGGAAGCAACTTTGTATGGGTGGTTGTTAAACGATACATTTCTGCAATAGTTTGGTTGGTGCTCTTGGCTTGTCAATGTTCTTCTCTCTTTCAGGAGTAGGAATGTAGAATTTTTCGATAACATAGTAAAGTTTCAGCCTATGTTTGTGGAGCCATCTAAATTCCTTTTGTTCTCTACATTTAAGTAATTTCCTTGTGTGTGCAGGCTCCTCTTTTGATTGGCTGTGATGTAAGAAATATGACTGCCGAGACATTTGAGATTCTGAGCAATAAGGAAGTCATTGCTATCAACCAAGGTGAACCTCTTGATTCTGATATCTGTCCCAAACTTTCTCAACTAGCTTGCTCATTCATTTGATTTGTAAAATCAGGATGGATTGTATTTGAACTCTTCTTTGGAATACTTTCACAAGAGAAATTAAAGTCTCACTGTAAATTGACGCATTTTGCAGATTCCCTAGGTGTCCAGGGAAGAAAAGTTCATGTTTCAGGAACTGATGATTGCCTTCAGGTGACTATATATCAGAAATTTTTGCAACCAAAATTATTATCGAAGCTATATCATTTTAACCGAAAATTGTCTGCTTTCTGAAATATTGAATGACGGAGATCGGTTGATGTTCAGATGAAATCAGTTTCCAAATGAAATAAAAAAACAACGTTCATGGCATCTATCAGGGTTGAAAAATTAGATTCAGTTGAATGAGAAGTCAGCATTCAAGTCTCTTTAGCTTTTTCTGGACAATCCAAAATAATAATTGGAAAAGCATTTAGTCGGAAATTTCATAGAGGTAATACATTCTGGTAAATGGAGATATCTCATGTTTACGTTTATATAACTTATTAGACACGTCCATCAAAATTCTTGGAGCTACAAAACAAGGTGATTTTGTATCCGGATTACCATGATTGCTTTTGGCTTTCAGGTTTGGGCAGGCCCTTTATCTGGTCACCGTTTGGTTGTTGCACTTTGGAATCGCTGTTCAGAAGCTGCAACAGTTACAGCTGAATGGGAAGTTATAGGGCTTGAAGCGGGTACCAGTGTATCAGTAAGAGATCTGTGGCAGGTAAGGAAACTTGAATGCTGTATAGTGTAGGCAGGTTTTTTATTGCTGTTTCGTATATTCTGAACTTTTTGACATAGGACCTGCCTGCGTGCGTTTTATTTCAATTAGTCTTACACAAGATTTTAGCTGGTTGCACTTTCTACCTTCCATGTTTTGACATATTCTGTTAAAGTCGGTGGAGTATCCAGCAAAGTGAGCTCCAAGATGCAGATTTAGCTGAACTTAGATGTCCAAGATTTAGCTGAACTTATTTCAATGGTACTGATTGCTGGTACATCCTTTGCAGCACAAAGAAGTGGAAGACAATGCAGTGGCATCATATGAAGCGAAGGTCGATGCCCATGATTGTCACCTCTATGTCTTCACTACCCACTCCGTCTCTCATTCTCAATCTTGCCTTCTTCAGTAATGGTGCATTGGAATGAAGGATTCTGCAACTGTACCTACACTCCCCATGTCTCATGTGCATTCCCTCTAATGCTGCTTATTGAGTTCATTGTAACAATGCGAGAGGACAACACGTTAATCAGATTTGTGTAATTGCCATAGCTTGTATGAACTTCAATCGTGCTAGAGACTGCCTTGTTTTTAATAGAATATGAAGTGTTGCATATGCAAGCAAGTCGTTGCATCCATTTATGTTCTTGGCTGAATGAGTTCAAGATCCAAAGGTTCAGGCTCTAAGAAGAACCTATGAATAGATCATGGAACAGAGACGTTCTGTTTCATTTCTTGCAAGAACTCTTCGGAGCTCAATCCAGATCCATTAGAGTGGTTGTTACATAAGTCTAGATATGCAGCTTCTGCACGATGAAAGTGCTGGATTGTCGTATGGGTGATGATTTTCAACGTCCTGGATCATTTGTGAAAGAATTCCCTGATCAAATCTCACATCAAAATTCTAAGTGATTTGCCATATTTAACTCCAACACCGGAACTAAATCCACCGAATGGGCCCTCTTGCGCCCTCTAGTCTCTTGCCAGCTGGTTCTGGTTTCTACTTATTAGAGAGGTCTGGTCACGCTTTGACAAATCATTGAACTGGGAAGTTTTAGTCAGAAAGGAGCGACGACATTTTATGTTAAAGTCCCTGAAGAGTTACAGTTTAGCTGCTGGCCGAAAGAAACAGAGAGTTACAGTTTAGCCGGTACAGAGTGAGGAACTAAAGCCAAAATGTTTACAAAGTTACACGAGTGAGGAGTGTTATCACTCTCTGCGACGAGCATTGTTGGATAGCTTGTCATTGACTGAGAGCTTGCGCTTCCATGCACCCTGTGGCTCATCCCCGGCAAGCATTGATGTGGACAAAGGAGGGAACTCGTCACTATCTTTGAGCTGGTATGGTGGTATCAGAGACCTGTCATTTCACCCCAGTTATGTCACTATTTCACATCATTCAGAATGTTCCTCGATAAAAAAGTATATAAACAAGGGGAAGCACTCTTTTACCTCTGCCCCTCAATCTCTATTGAATCTTGTCTCTCCTGTGTCCCCACAGTTGGAACGCTTAGCAGGTCCGCCATGGTGACTGATAACTGGAAATCAGACTGCTCTGCTGCCAACTGGAAAGGTAGATTCTCATACATCCCAAGATCTGTATCGTGTGAGAAATGAGAGCAATTCTCAGACTCGAGAGTTGTCAGAGTAGGTTCACTTGATTGGTTCAGTGTCACGGGCATTTTGCCGCCTGGAAGAAGTGGGAATTGCTCCAGTGAAAGATTAGGGCAGTTGGTGCCCGTCTCAACTGGATCTTGTATCCGGTCAGAATGTGGTGATTCTGGCAATATAACATTGGCTGCAGATCCTGAAGAACGCTCCCTTTCACATGTATCTTTCTCTCTATAGATACGAGTCTGCATCAAAAAGCACCATTATTTGAAATTAGCAATGATCATCTGGTTTTGGCAGCCAGACATCCTAGCAAATACTATGCAAGCCATTAAGCATGTTTTTTTCTTGTTTTCTTTTTCCACTTCAGTACAAGTGAAAAGCTACAAGAAGTAGAATACCATGCTAGGGATGAAAGTGCCTGTCCCTCTTGACTTCCTTGATTCATCAATACCAAAAGTAGGAGGAAGCAGCTTTGGAGCAGAACAATGAGAGAAGGGTAGCCTCGAAGAAAATACCTCTGGGCCACGGTGATAGAACAAATTCTGCTTGATGCATAAAAATTGAGGCAGTGATTCCCATGAACTCCCCGTTGGAGTGTGAGATGGTGTGAGTTCAAAACTGTGCTCGTTAGGAAGATGCAAGGTGTAATTATGGTACCCAAGGCCATATAGTAGCCAGTTATAGTAACTATTATAGTCTCCAGAGAGATCAGAGAGTGCACAGTTTGGTCTGCCAAATATAGGTACAGGACCAAGTACATCTGGCCTTTGCCCTCTTCCATTCCTATCCAGAGTATTCACAAAGAACTTTTCAAGCTGCATACCCACGCTTTCACCATGTAGTATGAAAATTTCATCAAGCCTTTGAAACCCATAAGAAAATGCACATCGTATTCTATAAAAATTACCTGAATTAGAAAGAAAAATAAAAGGTGATCAATTTTTTAGCTAAACTTGCACAAAAAAAAGTTATCCTAAAAGGGATACTATATGAATCATGCAATTAGCAGGGGAAATGAAGCGTTCAAGTATTACCTATCATTTCAGGGTTCTAAACTGAAGCTTCATCTATCTTTCAGAAACTATTATTGTGATGACAGAGCATTATCATTTTGCTCCTTTTCTAAACATGAAAAAACATATTTTTCTGGTTTTCAGAAATATAGATAAACAAGAATTGGAAGGAAAAAAAAGAACTCAAAAAATTAATTTCCAAGAAGAACTGAAAAGAAATCATCAATTTCCTAGACCTTGAGAGGTTTTAAGGCCACAGACGCTGACTGAAAGCCATGAATTTTGAAACAGAACCGAGAAGAATTCAAAGGATGGAACAATATACCACCTTTGCTCACACTACGCCCTAGATTGTTGGTGCCTTTCAGAGGATCCACGATGTTCATGTGCTTAATGGGAAAATCATTGCATGCAGTCTCAACAGCTTGCAATGGAACTGAAAAGGCTTCTCTGCAGCGACTTAAGAAGTTCTGGCTAAGCAGCCTTCCATTCCAACCATTTTCTGGATACACTGCAGCAAAGTAAACATGTACAATGGTTCTTAAGATAAGCAAGCGAGCGACCATACAAATTTATCTATGGTCTGAATTACTACACTTACCCAGACATTCTGGAAGTGAGGATAAAGCAACAGGACCATTTATTGTAACACAACAATTGTCCCAATCAAATGTACCAAAATATTCCAAAAATTTATGGAGGACCTAGAAACAGTAAAGAAAAGAACAGTTCAGCAGCTCATTTTTTGTCGATACATAAGAGAATGCCAGATGAAACAAGTACGCACTGCTAAAGGGCCACATAGTGATGAATGGAAGAGATTGATGATACATAAGACCAACATTTCCAAAGCATATGTAGAAATCAGTCCATGGTGTGCACCAAGAATACGGCTCTCATAATAGCACCATGCTTTAATTAATGTAATACTGCGTTTGAAAAGATGGTCTTTCCCCACAAGTTGATCAACCTGAAAAGAAATAAGTTGCTCATGTCCAAAATGGTGTAGAGTTCTTTATTATCCACTTGTCGGTTAACAAGCACAGATAAACAGGGGAGTGGGACCAACTCAAGGATGAAGCAAGGACAGCAACTAACTGAGAAAACCTGTAAACAGAACCACAGAAAAGTTTAACAGAGAGCCTGATTTTGCCAGAAAATGACCCTTCAAAAGTTGAATGAGAAATCAAAGCAATGTATTCATCAAATCTTTTAAGTTCTGATTTCCTGTTCATGACAACCAAATAAAAAATTTTAGTCATGAAGGAAAAATCTAAACAAAGTTTTCAGTTGGATGCAATAATACTGTCTATGGGTTGCGTGGTTTCAAAAATGCCAGCTTTAAGTTCAGGCATGTCAAATCAGATTTTTCCCACATATCTCATAGGTAGAGTCAGAAAATATACCTTCTCTAAAAAGCACAGAGCAGACAGACCTGCCATTTGGTTAAAAGAAATATCCACTGGTACATTGCTTATGATGCATTTCACAATCTTAACCTGCAATTGAAAACACACAGAACAAAGCAGAACAGCAGATTAGTGTTGGCTTCTTTCCATGTTTTACTATTAGTTATGAAACGCAGCTATGATTATCTGGAGCTTCAAAGCCTACTTGGATTTGCATTAAACAGTTGGAGGTTGAGAATAAAAGAAAAATTTTGAAGTAGAGTCTACAAGGAACTCACACTTGTTAAATTTTTTACACGCAAAGATAAGCACAAATACAGTCTTCAACGCACTTTAGAGATGTAAAATATATTTTTGCATGAAGCATTTGAATAAGTATGCACTAGTATATTTGAAAGCATTTCTGCAGGCTGCCAAAAGAGAAGGTATAGAGAGCAGGTTGGTCTAAAAGCCTTCAAGGGCTACCAAGGCATCAATGAAAGAAAGATTGGAAAGATGTAAAATAAATAGACCTGGGCAGGAATATACTGGACATCTTGTATTACAAATTCAGAGTCCTTCTGATCATCATCAACGATACTGCAGAGAACTTTCGCCAAATCCTCCTCCATGTTTTGATGACCCATAGCAGTCAAATCAATATCTCCATCAGGAAGATAGGTTTTCAGTGGAACTGATCCAAATGGAAAGACCTGAAAGGGAAGTACTTGATCACGTGGAAGAATTTTGTAACACAAACAATATAATTGCATAGCATACAGAAATTAACTGGCCAGCAATGCAAATCAACCCTACCCCTGCAGCTCCAAGATCCAAAGATAAAGGGCAGGAAAGAATGTAAACCATCCATCACTAGAAGACTCATAATATCATGAATTCTATTAGCAAGTGCAGAGCCTCTTTTTTTTTTTTTTTCCCTCAGGCTCTGAGGAAGTGCGAAACTGTCTGATTAGTATTCATGTTATAGCATTCTCTTACTCCAGCAAGCATTAGGGCTGGATGCCATTGAGCTCCAATGATACTGTCTCTTAACAAGGAATGAACAACCTCCAAGTTCTCACTGATTATGATGCAGACATAGATAAACAATAATATGCGAAAAAAAAATCACAGAAAACAATTCAATCAAAATCAAGATGTCAAATTTTAAACATTCCCTGAATCTTCTTCCCAAAACTGTTCAAAGGAAACAATGGGACACTAACATCAACAATTCGAGAACAAAATGAAGAGTTAGCAATATATGGTGCATGTTTTAAAAGAGAGAAAGGACCTTTATTTAAAAGAATCAAGGAGATGGAAGGGGAACTTGTTATTATGGAACAATCACCATGTCCTCATAGTCTCAATCTCAATCATTTACTCTCTCCTGTATGACCCAGAAAAACTAGTATCACCATCTCTTCTTCAAATCAACCAAAGCTACCATCTTTCCTATGAAACCTATTTGAAGACAGAGTGAACCCGGATTAGCTCTCCCTTTATGCTGCTTAAAGAAAAGACCTAGCAAAGCTCATATCTCATCCTCAATACTTCTGGCAACTAACTAAGCAAAATCAATGTCTGGTATCAACTTATATCTCACAATTGTCCAGAAAAAGGAAGTTTAAAAAAAAACAAAAGATAAACAGGCTTGCACTCTGCTTTGCATGAACAGCATTCCCAGCTTTATTCATGTAACTCTGGACAGGACAAAATTTTCCTCTGTAAGAACAGATACAACAAACAAAGGTTCGTTAAAAAAATTGCATCCGCCATAATAGTATGAGGCAAAAGTTGTATGCCACAAGGCAAATGAGTCAAACCCGAAATACAAAACTAAAATAAACTGAAAAAGTACTGTTGTCGATAACCAACAAATTTATGAATCAGGTTTACCGCAAAAGTTATCCACTGAATCATTACCTCATTGACGGTCGATAAAATCGATGAACACATTTATGCTAGAAGCACATAACATAAAGGATGGAGCATATACCAATATGAGCAATACATGTGCAGATAATGTAGGCGCATTCGATGCATTCTACAATAAAGTAAGAGTGACATAATACATATTGTTCTAGGCAGCAATACTAATGATAGAAAGCTTTTTCTTCTTAATGGAAGTGGCAAATCTCAGAACCTTTTCCTATTTTTCCTTTTGGAGCTTATACAAGGCAGAATTACCTATACACTGATTTCACTCATTCAGTTATTGGAGATAGATTTATGACTGTATATTGCATGTTCGGCTGGGCACAAGCCTCGCACAAATCCTTTATAGCCAGAGTATCAATTACTCATGACTAATTCAAGAATAATAAAGCAGTGAAGACAATATTAACATTATAATGGGAAAATTATAACAAGGCGAAGAAAAACCATTATCCATGGAGATAAAAAGGGGGATCCTCTCAGAGAAACCCAAAACTATAAAATTAAACATAAAGATGGGATAAAAGTGGGGAAGGGATGGTATCGCTCTCCTATTCTTTCTTTTCACACAGGAGGAAAGGAAAGAGGGAGAACAGATGAAGAAGCAGGGGTTGCTGCTCACCTCAAATGCATAGCAACATTTAATTAGCCTTCGGACATAATCAATTATGTTCTTTCGCCGTTCTTCAGAAACTAAAGCAGGTTGGATAACAGATAATATCTCCTGGGCCTTTTGCTCAGCCCTACCCCAGAGATCCTCATCGATTGGCAATGGCAGTTGGTTTGGAAGAGAGGAGGAAGAAGAGGAAAAGGACAGAGAGGAGAACAGTGATGGTGAGTGTGGATATGGAGAGGAACAAACAGACACAGTCGAGGAAGGTGATAATGGATGTGGCTTGGGTGCAGATGAAGAAGACAAGGATAAAAAGGAGAGGAACAGATTATCTGGACAATCATCCATTCTGAAATTAGCTTCAGAAGAATATCTCTGAACACTTACTAGCACAAACCCTCATTGAGAGCCAGAAAATTGATCGGTGAACAAAACAGCATTCAGGAAGATGTTTAGGAATTAGAAACTAGAGATGGGGAAACTTGTCATCAGTATGTATGTTGCTCTTGGTACTGATACCCAGCTCACAGCAGCCTAAGAACTTGAGGAAGGTACAAGGATGTGAGAAAGAAAATGTTGAGAACAGAAACTCACAAACTTGGTACAAATATCTTGCTGAAGCCAAAACCATAGTGATCTAAAGGATGACTGGACAAGGATCCTGCCAAATGTATAGCAGCTCTGTTGTCCTGTAAATGCAAATGCCACAGAAAGGCAACTTTTGGCCAAAGTGTAATTCTCAAGAAGGTGCTCAGACTACTTTGGTAATCCGACAGCATTTGGTTCGTTGTAAGAAACGTTGAGTGAGTGAAACAAACTTCCTGATATCTCAATTAAACTCGGATCCCTAGAAAAGTTAGCAAAAGCAAGTTCTTCAGAAATGAAGTAAGGACACTGGTGATACAAACGAGAAAGACCCACGAAAAGAGTTTCTTTTTCCCTATATAAGGAAGTTACAAATTGGAACTGAGGAAATATAGCCAAAAGTGAGTTAATAAAAAGTAGATAATATAAAATTATGATGTTGACACAGGTAGCCGTTGAAAGGACTTGTTCTCCCATTGAAGGCTCTTAATTAAGTTTCCACGACTCATGAATGGCACAGTCCAAATTTTCTCAGATTTTCTTTTTTTACAAAAAAGGACTCTTCTTAAATATGAGATCATAGAGGTATTAAGGTTATACAAGTAAGCTATGCAGCTTTCCATACTTGAAAATTACAAAAAAATAAATAAAAAAGTCAGGTTATATTAATGATAGAGTCAATTTTTTCTTACATGTTTCTCATTTTAACCTTCCTAACTTCTTACTATTCAGTTGTCTAAAGACTAAACAGCAATCATACACTATACCAACTAAAAATCCTAGCCTTGCTCAGATGTTATAACTTTTAACAACAATGAAAAACGTATAAATAACGTACTCAACTAAAACAATAATTACTCCATGCCTAGCATGATTATTACTGCTCTTACATAGAAAATGCCAGTGACATATTGACGTGAAGTGAAACAACCAGACTGCTTATCAAAATCCAAATCATTAACAACCAATTTTTCTCAACCGAAAAGTTGACAAATAATCATAAAGTAGGTCAACCTAGTTATTGTTATCTCAACAGATACGCAGCTTATTTCCCATTTAATAAATAAGCAAGTGAGATGAACCCAGGCACATTAACTAAACAAACTAGCTACTAAACCAAGCAACTACTGAACCTGATTGTGGACACTGATGTCTGTATTACTGATCAACTCATGTATGAATCAAGTTTCAGAGGGTGCAAAAGCAAGGTCAAACATGATACGTCCTGGATTAGAAAATAATTTTTTATTTATTTTAATTTTAATAATTAAATTTAGGAGTATTTCATTTCAATTTTCATAATTCCAATTAGGTGTATTTTAATTCCTTATAGGTTTAAGAGTAACTTTTCAGTATTATTAGGCTGATTAGATCTTAGTTAGTTCTCATGTCAATTAGGAGTTTATTAAGATCTTTTATTTGAGAAGGAACTCTATTTCATTTTACTTATTTATGTAGGTCAACTAGTTTTTCTTCTATTATAAATACGTATGCAGGCTTCGGCAATAAGAAGACTTTTATCAATACTGTTCCAGTTTTTATTTCTCCCAATTTTCTCATTTCTTGAACCCTAGCATTGTTGTGTAAAGGCTAGTTATCTTGTGACACTTCCATGGTTGTAATACCAATTAAAGGAACTTAGTGAAACATAATATCAGAAGCACCAACACATAAGAGGAAAACATACCTAGATTTGCATACAAGGCCGGGCTGGAAAAGAAAAGACTTATATAACTCTCTCATTAGGAACCTTCACCAGAATCTGACACTGTTGCAGGCCTATGACATGGCAATTCTGAAGAAGGTGAGGCTCATTCAACAGTGTTTACAAAATGACCAGTGCCTTCAAAAATTAAGACACCTGATTTCAGGGATTCTCATTGAAAATCATTTCTGATGTGGACGAAATGACCTGTATCAGCATGAAAAGAGAAAATAGCAAAACTATGTTTCTTTTCTTTTTCTTTTTAAAAATGTGCACTTTTTTTTTTTTTTTAGCAAGGGCCATCAAAGGAATCCTCTGAATGTCTCGCTTCTTTAGTAGGAGACAGAATATTAAACAAAGAAAACACTTAAAACTTTTTGTCATGATTAAGACAAAAATTTCATAAGGTAAGATCCTCCCAAGAACCCAATTTTATAGCGCCTATGTAGATAAGAGCAAAAACACCCATCAAAATATAGCTTTACAAATAATTTCAAGGCAATTTCACAACAATCTTGTAGGTAATCTTCATCAGAACAGATGATTCTATGATTTATATCATTCCTGCCTGTTATTTCTCTTCTCTATCCCATGGTCTCAGTGTAGCCATTCAAAGAAAAGATCCACACCACTTCAACCATAGGTTGACCAAAAATCAACAAAAAACTCTCTACTTACTAACTTATAAGTGTTATCTTGTAGCCAACATCTCCAATATATGTGTTTTGAGGGGTTAATTCCAAATTCAATAGAGAAGATCAAATACAACAACCAGAAAACATATGCAACATGCTATAGGTAGATAAACAAATAATATCTTCATTCCACTCTCCAATATATCTATATTATCACCACTGTTGTGTTACGTGCCTTTCTGATTCAATTTAAAACCATAATAAGAACCAATTGGTCTAAAGAGTGAGCAAGTAACAAAGGTATTTGTTCTTATTTATGATCTCGCAAGTATGCACACATAGCAAAACAATCCCAAGGAATTCACATGCGTTACGTGCCCTTCTGATTCTTTTCTCTATTCAAATCATACTTGTTTCCTTTTTCTAATCAATCCCCACCATAACTCACTTGCACAGAATAGCCCTTTCACTCTCTCAAGAAGCTAAACACAGACATATAAAACTGCTTGACCAGCAAGGATGGTAATACAATGATTGAAACAAGAACACAAAGCTGTCAAACATGAACAAGAACAGCTAAAAATAGAAATAAACAACTGCCTTCCTAAAGTGCGAGACAGATTCCATATAAAGAAGTGGAAGCACAAGCTAAATGCTCAGAACCATAGTTACCAGATAGAAAAACCGCCCTCCATTTTGTATTCCCAACCGGACCAGCTGAAAGTGAAATGCAGGAATCCGAAAAGCACTAGCCCCTCCGGGCCTGTAACTGACCGGGTTTTACAAAATTCTGATGGAAATCTCCAGCATAATGAACCGGTGGGACGGTCTCGAAGCGGGGGAAGCAAAGTTTCTCCAAAACCCCTCGATGTTCTTCTCCCAAGAAGCGATCCCCAAGCGCTCGCATCTGTTCTTGCAGGAGCAGGGATCTGGTCCAGCTGATTTTATGGTGCGTTTTGAGAAAATAGGAAGGTAAGGCCACGGCGGCGGTAAGCGATACTTGAGCGGAGAGAAGCGTCGGAGGAACGGCATTGCGGCGCCGTAGGCCCGGAGCACAACCGGGGAGGGAGAGGGCTACGTTAAGTTGTCGAGGATGTCCGTAGAACAGTACCCGGTACACATCTTCGCGGACAATTTTCTCCGGCCAAAATCCATAATTGGCCCTTGAACTCGACTAAAACAGACACATAGCCCCCTGGACACCAACTCGGTATACATAACCCCTCGAACTCGGTGAAACAGAACACTTAAGCCCTTCTGTCAGCCACCGTTAGTCAAGTGCGACCATTTGAATTAGTTCTGTAACGAGACTCATCATTTTCAGACATTTCAAGACGTTTGGGACTTAAATGACAACAGAATTGAGATAAAATGATCTATTAAGTATTTAATCGTAAAAGCTAGGCAAAAAATCGATGGTGGAGGGAAAATGATCCTGTTTTTGCTTGTTTCGCGCCTGGTTTCGTATCAACAATATAGTAAAAATTAAGAGAGAAAATAAATCAAAACTTGATTAGGGATAAAATCGCCAGACCAAAGTAAAGATTCCAAAAGAATCGATTCCTACTAAGAAACAGACAAAGGCAACTGAAAGCCGATTCCTAGAAAGAAGTAGACAAAGACAACCAAAAGCCTGTATCAAAGGTAAAATAATGTCTTTGTAATGGACATGTCTAATGCTACACATGTGCATATAAAGCATTTTAGGAATTTATGCAATCAAAAGTGAATTTTACAATTGACAGAATTTAACAATTTTTAACATGCTTCGCTGAGAAATTGGTTATTATTGTTGTAATCCAAATTTGATACAAATGTTTACTGATTATGTGATTGTAGCCTGGTTTGTTCAAGAATGAGTTATATGTATTATTGCAATTATGCAGATGGTGGAATTCAACACATACATATTTTATAGTGGGGTGTTATTCAGGAAACCAAAGGTAACATATGTTGATCATCAAGTTATTGTGAAAAAATTTGATGAAAACATGGTGGGATATTGGTGCTTGCTGGACATTTTGAAAGAGATAGGGTATGACAGTACACATATCAAGGCCATTTATTATAGGGTGCCAGGATCATCACTTAGTAAGGGCTTAAGAATTTTACATGATGACAACGCAATACGAGACATGCTAGCTTGTGACATTAAGGGTGGCATTAAAATATATGTAGAACACACAGAAGATGGGAGTAAAGGAGATAAGGCTTCAACAAAAGTGCCTGTGAGTGATGGAGTTTACACACATGGGGAAGGCGAAATTGGAATAACACGTGGTCAATTAAATGGGGCTGGGGAAGATAGAGTTAGTGTTTGCTTCGATGAGTGCAACCTAACTTCTAAAGAGGTGCTTAAGAAGCAAGTTAATAACGCTGAGTTGGGAGAGAGTGGGGACAGTGAAGAATTGAGCAATTACAGTTGTGATGATAATGAAGAAGAAGGTGAAGATTTACATGTTGAACTTGAGCAAGAGCTAAATGGCATTGTTGATGCCATTTTACCAAATGCTGAGGAGGAACTTACAGATGCAATATACCATGTTAATAATTATTTCGACCTGCAAAATGCTATTGGTAGATGGGAAGATTATGTCACAAACCTAAATCCTAATGGCACAAATAATGTTCAGTTCCATGAGGAATTCGATAACTCGAACATTGGAAGTTTATATTCAGATATTGATGAAGATGGAATTAAAGTTGTGAAAAGGAAGAGAAGACAATTTGAAAGGTATGATCCAACATCAAAAACTGTGTGTTTTTTTGTTGGCTTGGTTTTTCGTAATCATACTGAGTTTAAGGAGGCTTTATTAAAATATTGTGTTGCTGAGAAACGTGACTATGATTATGTGAAAAATGAGCTATCAAGAGTGAGGGTGAAGTGCAAGGCTGAAGGTTGCCCTTGGAACTTGTTTGCATCAAAGGAGTATTTGGATGGGCAGGTGTATTTCATAGTGAAGAAGTACGAAAACATTCATCTTTGTGAGAAGGTTTTTAAGATTTCAAGAACAACAGCTCCTTGGATTTCAAAGACCTTCGAAATGTTCATTGTGAGCATCCTGGAATCAAATCAACTTCTCTACAAGGCTCGATCAGAGAGCTACTTGGAATTATTGTTTCAAGCAACCAATGCAAAAGAGCAAAGGCTCAGGTAAAGAAGAAATTAGAAAGGGATGTGACGCGTGAGTATGCAAAATTATATGATTATGCAAAGGCACTTGTAAAAGCAAATCCTGGGAGCAATGTTGACATTGAAGTCACACACAAAGGAGCAGGTTGTCCACCAGTGTTTAAACGGATGTATATTTGTCTATCTCCTCTCAAGAATTTTTAGAAGGTTTTCGGCCATTTATAGGGATAGATGGGTGCTTTCTTAAAGGCATGGTTAAAGGACAACTGCTGACTGCAGTTGGAAAAGATGCTAACAACCAAATATATCCAATCGCATGGGGTGTGGTTGAAAGTGAAAATACCGCATCATGGATGTGGTTCTTAGAACACTTAAAGAATGATGTAGGTACTAAGAGTATAGATGGCTATGGTAGTGGGTTAACATTTATGTTAGACCAACAAAAGGTAAAATTTTTAATTTAAAATTATGTATTAATTTTTATTAATAATTTTGTGTTTAGTATCTTGACTAACTTTAGGTCTTTGTTATTTATAGGGTCTTTTAAATGCAGTTTCAGAATTATTTCCAAGAACAGAACACAGGCTATGTGCAAGACACATGCACAAATTGGTACAAGAGGTTTAGGGGTGAGGACTTAAAGCTAGCTTTCTATGCCTGTGGCAAAGCACCTAATGAACCAACATTGAAGAGGAAGTTGGATGAATTAGAGAGGTTGAAACCTGGAGCTAAAGAAGCAATTACACGTGTAGACCCAAAGTGCTGGTGTAAGACATATTTTTCTTATGTTGCTCAATATGATAGTGTGGACAACAACACATGTGAGGCATTTAACTTTGTGTTCGTTGGGGCAAGACGCAAACCTATTATTTCAATGCTTGAGGAGATCAAGGAATATGTAATGCGAAGATTTATCTTGAGGACACTGTTTGTGAGTAAATGGATTTATGATATTGGGTTTGGAATTGCTGACATACTTACTCATAACATTAAGAACAGCCACAAGTGGAAGGTTTGCCCAAATGGTGCCAATGGATATGAGATTAAGTTAGGAAAATCTCAATATGCTGTGGATTTAACTTTGAAAACATGTAGCTGTAGAGAATGGGATATTTTTGGAATTCCATGCTTACATGCCATTGCTGCTATTAGGCAAGCAGGAGATGACTTAAAGAATTATATAGCTCATTGGTACAAGAAAGACAAGTTTTTGAAATCATATAGAGACTCAATTGCACCAATGTCTGGTGAAGAATTCTGGGAAGAAAGTGGACAAGGAATTATTTTACCTCCTCTGCTGAAGGCCATGCCTGGAAGACCACAAACTGCAAGGAAAAGAAGAAGAAATGAGCCTATTAAAGGAAAAATGAAAATGTCTAGGCATGGTAGAACAATACACTGTAGCATTTGCAAAAGCTCTGAGCACACATGTAAAGGCTACCCTAGCAAACCTTCTAGTCTTAGTCAACTTGAAGTTGTGAGTGGAGTGCTTTGCCATGTTTTTTTTTCGTAGAACATTTTCTAGTTTTCATTTTATTTACTGATATTTTTTTGTGGTAGGAACAGCCAAATGTTGAATATGTTAATGCTAGTAGACCAAAATTGAAATCAGTTAAGGGGAGAAGAAGAGCAATAGCTTCACAAGGTCAAACATCACATGCTATGAATGGATCAAGGGGATCTATAAGCTTAAGTGATGTACAAAATCTGCAGGTTTGAGTTCGACATTCACTCATAGGGTTATGATCTAATTTTTGCTTTTTGCTTTATTTTTCTAATCATTTTTAGGTTTCTGAGGCTTAATCAAACTTTAATCAATATGTGTTTTGTATTCTAACATAAATGCTGCTATATTACAGCCTACACGGCCAATGAACTAGACATTATGATCATTTCTGGTGCTACATATCAAGGCTGCTGCAACAATTAACTAAGACATTCTATGGAAACAAGAAGGAATCGTACCCACATGACTATTTTTTACACATACCAGAGCATTAAACTCTGTGGATTTTGGAAATAGGATACTTTTGTGCTGGAAATGAATTTTGTAGCAAATTAAAACTTTAATGATATTGCTATTAGTAAGGTCGTGTGTTCTTCAGACTTGTGTTTAAATCTTTTGTATCAAATTAGCCTTTGAAAACTAGCTTGGAATTTCTGGAGTATAAACGAGTTTATGCTACACTTTATATTGTCAAAAACCTGGTTTGTGATATTGAGTATATAAGAAATATATTTCAGATCTTGTTTCTAATAATAACTAACTAGTTTGGCACATTGAGTTCATTTTATTTCCATGCCTACAAGTTCTGGTTCAGTTTTCCAAGCCTGCAGAGTACCAGCCTTGTGGTTCTGGTTCCATTTTAAACTGCAAGAAAAAATACTTTGCTGAAAAATTTAGCAAGAAGTCTAACATTTGATTTTCACAGATAAAATTTGTAGTATATTTCACATCTAATTGCAAGGTTTGACACTAAGGTTGACTTTTTGCTAGAAACATTGTTCTGACCTTATACCTTGTTTGTAGCCTTGAAACTGTATTTGAAATGTGTTGGAATCTTAACCTTGCTAGATAAGTTCAATTTTCCATTTTTACTATTCAACTTCAAGTAACCAGATTTGAAGCTAAAATCAGTTTTAGACACTTGCTGAATGGGTTTATGCTGTGTTTGTGGTGACATTTTAACTTGATCCTGGTTTAGGAATAATGTGTAACCAATTTTCTGCAGGATATTTAGCCAACTTGTAGGCTGACTTGTGTGCTTAGTAGGATCGAAACTCTTGCACGGTTAACTTTTGACAGACATAATGCACAAGGGAAATGATATATGGCATCAAATAACCCACTTTCATTACACAATATGGTGCATATACAATTGGTTCACTATTTTATCCCACTTATAGTACAAAAACCCACAATCTATCACTTCATTCCTTCGCATAAAACATTTTCTTCTAGCCAAAATCATACAGTGGCACCATTCTTTGAGCCCCAAATGCCATCATTTTGTGCAAATCCTGGGCATCATATTTTCCATCAAGAAACCTCTCCGGGTTCCATTCTTTTGGGTTCTGCCAATGGTTCTTATTCATGTTACAGCTCCAGATGTTCACAGCAATCTAACTTGCAGCAGGTATATGAACCAGGATAACATTGGTAAGGCAATACAAAGCTGTCTTAAAAATCCAACTTCACCTTCCAAAATCCTTTCCTTACTATTGTCGTTCCAACCTATCAATATAAGCACAATCAATTATTGATCATGATATTGAAGAATCTGTAAAACAATTGGTAAAAGCATAAATTACTATTTTCTAATATATGTTGTTTTTTCCCAACTCTTACATGAGTCTTTTGAATAAAGAGTAAAGAAGACAATATGTGAAGTCAAGTTGTTATCTATATACCATGTCCAAGCAAACGAGAAAAAGAAATAACACTTTATTTGAAAGGTAGCATGGCTGTTGTAGCATGGTTGATCCATTTAGAAGCTGGTTCAATCTACTACAACACTTTATTAACCTATCTAAGAAGCCTCTGTAGATTGGTTGATAGGAGCTGCAACTTTCAATTGCTAATTAATAAGTCTTGTGCATCTTCTTCAACAAACAGAGAATTGACATCAGGCAATGCTGTTGAGGCTTATAACAAAAATAGTTCACAAAAACATCTCATTTGTTAATTTTCAAAATCAGTCCATTTAATAACAAAGGCTACAAAAAGTTAGAGATAGAAAAAAATATGCTGCAGAAAATGAAGGTCAGAGAACGAATACTAGATTGGCTCTGTGCATCTACTAAAGTTGTAATCTTTGCAATGGCTTCCTATTGTATCTTACACATACAGAATCCTTAAGCTAAACACATTCCAAATGTTTACAATCACAGGAACAGGTCACAACAACATGAAAAAGGGGGTGAAATAGTAAGGATTCATGATTTGGAGGAATTCTAGAATGAAGCAACAGTAGATTGAAGAGAGGTTTCACAAACTCTAGCAATGGCGTAGACGAGGAAAGATGCATAAGGGCTACAAATTGAAGAGAGCTTTACCCACGACAGCGATGACTTCAACACAGCAATCGAAGCACCTGGAGACATAACGGCTCTCACATCTGCTATTGAATTCTGATATCTTTTTGTTTTTTTGTTTTCTTCAAGTAGATCAGATTTTCAATTTCAAGCGGTGAATACAGGAGGACGAACGGCAGGGTTTTTATATTTGATGTTTCTTGTTAAAATTTTAAGAGAACACTTTACTTTAACTTTATTATCATTTATATCCCAAACAGCTCAAAATGTCCAGAACTGACGACTTTACGAAATTAAGTCACATTGTCGCACTTGAATAACAGCGGCTGACGGAAGGGCTTAAGTGTTCTGTTTCACCGAGTTCGAGGGGTTATGTATACCGAGTTGGCGTCCAGGGGGCTATGTGTCCGTTTTAGTCGAGTTCAAGTTCTTGTTCTTCTTATTTTTAATTTATTATTATTATTATTATTATTATCTTTTTTTAAGGTTAATTACAATTTACGCCTTGAGGTTTTGGTGAAATAACACTTTACCTGTCCTAGTTTAGAAATACACACTTTGCCCATGCTTTTTAATACAGTCCAATAGCGACTTCTAAAATTTTAATTTAAATATTATGATAGCCATATTTCTTTAATTTCAATATGTATCATATTTTTTTTATGGTTAATGGACATTTTAAATTATCAGTTTTTTCCCTATTTCTTGTATAAATAGAAAATTATATATTTTTTAAATATCAATCAACTATAAAAAAAATATCATGCAGATTAAAATTACTTAAAGATGGGTTTCGTACACTCTAAATTAAGATTTTAGAAGTTTTTGTAGGACTACATTAAAAAGACAGGGATAAAGTGTATATTTCTTAAATAGGAGGGGGCAAAATGTAATTTCACCTAAACTTCATGGGAGGGGGGGGGGGGGGGGGGGGGGGGGGGGGGGGAGGGGGGGGGGGGGGGGCGGGGGGGGGGGGGGGGGGCGGGGGGGGGGGTAAATTATAATTATACATTTTTAAGTTTGTACCTTGAAGTTTTTTGAAATTTACGTAAAAAATATTGTAGGTGCTAGTAATTTGTTTGTTTGTTTTTTTTCCTATGGATCTGTAGTGTCTTTTGTCTATCTAGATATTATAAAATCTTATGTATAACTTACATTTTATTCTCTTTATTTTTTTTAAAAAAAGTATACATCTAAAAGAAAAAAAAGTTGCCGAGGATAGTTGGGGTAAATTGCACGCGTTGCCCCCAACCTTTAATTATTGTTTTTGTTCTAACCCTAACCTTTATTTTTCTCATAATGTATCCTTAACCTTAATAAAATATTTCATTTTAGCTTTTTTTTTTTTAAGAAAACCGTTATCTTAGATGAAAAATACCATGTCAGCATATAATTATAGGGATAAATGCTATTTTTAAGCCCTGAATTTTTTTTTTCCAAAACATCTTGAAACTTTAGCATCTAATAATCTGGCCACCGTCAATCTAATTTTCTCTTTGATCACACCTGACCACACTAGCTACCATCACAATCACCACCTAAACTTCATTTTTCCATCATTGTATCCGTCGTAGACTGCCTCCCTTTTGGTGCTGAGACCACCTTGCCATGGTGTTTCCTTTGCTTGTCAATCTCGAAAGCCCAGCAATTTGCTTGCCGCCACCTCCCTCTCTTTGATCCGCCTCATTGATCACTACTTCTGTTGACACCTTCATGACTGAAACCCAAATCTTCTTGATGCCTGAGACTTGCCTTTAATTATTGTTATTGGAATGACGCTAGCTTTCAATTCTAACAAACAAATCATCTACTACGTGACTGGCAATAGAGACCCATCGATCTATTGAACAATGTCCTCCACCCAAATGCATTGACTGCTACACCCAAAATGAAGGGAAGCTCGGTCAAACCCACAACGTTAGCAACCTCTTCCGTTTCAGCTCGGTCAAACCCACAACGTTAGCAACCTCTTCCGTTTCCTTTCTCCCATCCTCCTTTCACCCAAATCGCACACCAATCACGATGAATCGTGCACAGAATTGGAGGCGGAAGAGAGGAATCACGCATTGAATCGAAAGTGGAGGAGAGGAATCGCAGGCAGGGGATGCTAGAGAGGGGTGAGTGGCGGCGAGTGAGGGTGAGCAATAGCGGAGATAGGTGAGTGGTGGCAGGTGAGGGAGGTTTAAAAGTTTTAAGGATTATTTGTTAAAAGGAAGATTTTTGGGGGTTGAAATTAGGAGTTTCTCCTACAATAATATGTTGACGTGTTTTTTTCCGTCTAAAATAACAACTTCTGTTACAAAAAGATTTAAAATGGAATGTTTTAACCATGTTAGGGATACACTATAAATAAAATGAAAGTTAAGATTAAAACAGGAATAATAATTAAAGATTGGGAGTAGCGCATAATACAGTACCTGATACACATCTTCGCAAACAATTTTCTCCAAAGTAATTATTATTCTTCTTCTTCTTATTTTTTTTATTAACATCGTTTTTATGAATACTCCGAAGTCTTTAAAAATTTACGTACAAAACATTGCATTACTAATTTGTCTGTTTTTCTTCTACGGATCTACAGTATTTTTTTTATCAAGAAATTACAAAAACTCTATTTAATTTGACTTAATCTACATTATGTCCTCTTTATTTTTAAAAGCCTATACTTTATTTCTATTTTTCCAACAGACGGAAATCATTATGCCAGGTTAAAAAAAAATCAGCCCAAGATTGTAGGCAAAATCCCAATTTTGATCCCTAGAAACTTACTTCTTCTACCTTAGAAACCCTAAAATTCGGTCATCTAACAATCTAGCAACCATCAATCTCCCCCTCTCCTGTAAAACAAAACCTCATACCCAATGATGAACTCCTCCTTACCGCCATTCTCATCCCACAATTCTCATCCAGTCCTGCCATGCCTACCATTAATCTTTGAACTCCTCCCTTTCTGCAATCTTGAAGCCCCTCCCTCGCTGCCATTCCCATTCTGTCGTCCCAGCCAAATCTATTGATTGCAAGGATTGTTTCTATCTCCTGGGCTGAGAATGAATTCAATAGATGGTCACGAGAGGCGAGATCGACTGCTTAATTTATAAGGTCCTAGGATTGAAGAAACTTGGGACGATCCAGTTTGGGAGTAGGTCAAGTTCGATCGCAGTGAGGATGAAGGAAAGGAACATGACGGTCATAACGATGATGATGAACTTCAACTGGCCGTTCAACAACTTCATCGTGGAGCAAGGCGTGGAGATGTTGCACATCAACGTCTCCTAGAGGCTGTCGTTCTTCAACAACACGTTGGATTTGTTCACTCGATGCACATGCTGAGCAACTGGATTCCCATGAGGCTCTTTCTTTGATGGTGGGCATACAGAGGGATGAGATGGGAACGACAGGATGGGAACAACAATGAGGGAAGAGTTATCGTCGAGCATGAAGTTTTGTTCTGGAGGAAAGGAATAGGAGATTGATATTTGATGGTGGCTAGATTGTTAGATAGGAAAATTTTAGAGGTTTTAGGGGAGAGAATAAGTTTCCAGGGGTCCAAATTAAGGTTTTTCCTACAATCTTGGGCTGATGTTTCATTTTTCCATCCACTATGATGATTTTTACGGGGAGAGTAGAACATTTAATTCAGGCAAAAATATCAAATTTGTCACTAAAGTTTTGGGTTGAGAGTGAATATGCCACTATAGTTGTTTTTTGCCCAATCTTCCACTATTGTTTTAAAATGAGCCAGATATGCCACTAAATTTTCAAATTAAGAGTAGATATGCCACTGTCCATTAAAAATGTAACTAAAAACATTAAAAATCCATTGAAAAAATGTTAAAATTAACAAGTTTTAAAATTTTAGGGTGATAATACAAGTTTTAACAAACTTCAAAGACTTTTTATAATTAAACTTTCTGTCTCTCTCTCTCTCTCTCTCTCTCTGTGTCTCTCTCTCTCTATCTCTCAAGAATGTGGGCAAGGAGATTAGACAGTAGAGATAAAGGGAGGGTGGTGATGGGATTGAGGCGCTGGTGATAGAAACAGCAATAGGGCTGAAACACCAATGGCAAAAATCAAATCATCTTTTGGTAAAAATCTCAAAGGTCCTGATATTTTTTTAAAGATGCATATTAGTCCGAGTTTTTAAAACTGGCTACTTTTACCATTTTCCATTATTTTTCCAACCAACAGTGGCATATTTGGCTCATTTTAAAATATTAGTAGGAGATTAGGCAAAAAAAAAAAACTATAGTGACGTATCCACTTCTTACCGAAAGCATTAGCGGCAAATTTGATATTTCTGCTTTTAATTTACATTAGATATGAGAGTAGAACAAAGTAGAAGTTAAGGATGAAGGTGGAATAAGGATTAAAGATTGGGGACAACAGACGCATACCCCACGTAGCAAATATTGAACTACTATTCTGTATCATTTTCTTTGTTTTTCTTTTAAGATCTATATTTTTCTTTGGGAAAATACAAAAATTTTCAATGGTTTAGCGTAACCTACACTTTATTGCATGATGTGGGTTGAGGTGAAAATCCCGTAATCTCGTGTTGTCTACAGATGGGTTTGGATTTATTAATAAGAGAGATTTAAAGGATGTTATGGTCTTCTTGTGCTGCCTATAGATGGGTTTGAGTTTATTGATGAAGGAGACTTAAAAGATGTTAGTGTCCTCTATATAGGACAATTTTCCGTTAGATCCAGTTTAGGTTTGGTGTTAATTTTCATGATAGGTGGAGTTTTTTTTTAAAGGAGTTTTGGGTTCTCCTTTGAATTTAGGAGTTTTTGTATGTCATTTATTTTGTTTAATAAATATTTATTTTTATCGTTAAAAAACACATACACTTTATCCTCTTTATTTTTACGGACTTACCCTTTGTCGTTATTTTTTTTTACACTATCTGAATACAACATCTAAAACCCTAATTTAAACTGTGTCGTAATTATTTTTCATAATTTCAAGCTATATGATGTTTTTTTTACAATTAACTGATGTTTCAAAAATATTATTTTTATATTTATAAAAGGAAAAAAATTGATAATAAAACTTTTGTTAACTATGAAAAATTATTAGAGATGTTGAAATTTCTAGAATATGGTTATTATGCAGTTTAAGTTAGGGTTTCAAATATTACTGTCAGACACTATAAAAAAAGTATGAGGTAAAATGTATGTTTTTTAAGGAGGTAATTTATAGATTAAGCCAAATTAGTGAAGGTTAGTGATAAGTTTTATTTTTTCTTTTTGTACAATGAAAGGGCTAAAAAAACTAAAAAGTGAATAAGGTAATAAACTACTAGTCAACCATCAAAAGATGTCCAACCCCTTTTCCAACCCATAGAAAATGGGCCTCCCAAACTACTAGTTGAGACTAATCATGAAATATGTAGAGTTATTACTTTCTAGTAAAACATTAGAAATACCACTTAACCTTCTCACGAGGGCATGGCAATCTAATAATTCTTCCATAGGAGGACAACATTGTGGGGTGTCCTTCAATGAGGAAATTGTGAGTGTTGGGTTGGTCTCCACCTCAATCTCATGGATGGAGGTCAAGATACTTTGCTAAATACAAATCTTCTAGTAACCATAAATATCTGTTGGTCCCCCATCCATACAATAAAAAAAGGTGAAAAGATACTTAAAACATGTAGGGGTGTTCATCCAACCCAGTCAACCAGCAAAACCGAGTACCCCAAACTGAATTGAACCAATAACAATGCGGGTTAGGGTTGAGGCGCGTAGTGAAAAGGTGAACAGGATTATTCATGCGAGACGAGGCAGGTTTCAGTTTTAAAACTTGCATAAACCTTACTCGAACTGTTTCTTCTCCCAATTCCTAAATTCTAACCCCTAATAACATGATGACAGTACCTAAAACTCACTTTTTTTTCTCTTATTGTGATTTGTTTTTTTACTTATTTATAACTGTTTTGGATTGAGACATTTTTTTTTTAGAAATTCATATGAGAAAGTGGTTATTTTGTACACATTTTGTTTCTGTCATTAAATATAAAAGTGGCTATTTTTTACACATTTTGTTTCCGTCATTAAGTATAAAAATTGGCCAAGATGACATACATATAGGTGAATGAGCAAAGAAATAGAAAATGATATCGAAGAGCTATACTAATTCAATTACTTATGCAGGTTACTGCAAGCTGGTTTTTGTTTCTAATATAAAAATTTATGGTGGTGAGTATGAACATTTGTAGCTGACTTTTCTTGTTTACTTATTAATACCAATGTTATTTAAGTTTTGAGATCATTATTTGAAACAAAAGTAGGTTTAAACCATACTTTTCTATTTTGTATTATTGTTATACATTTGAATTATCTTTTTTTTTTTTTTTAAGTTTTAGGTACATAAAATTTTATTTGAATTGAAGCATTTTTTTGTAAAAATTAAAGCTTAAAGTATAATTTTATGTTTTTTTCCTTATTTATAATTTTTTTGGATAAAAATTGTTGACTTATAGGAACTATAGAACCCATACCGAATTGATTCAAATCGATTTTTATGTTATTCGGGTTGCCACTAGATTTAAGGGTACGCGGGTAAGGTTAGGTAGTGAATTGGGAACCCTGTCAATTGTGCGGGTAGGGCTGGGTTGAGTTAAAACCTCGGTTATACCCGAAAACATGTATTAAATTTATATGGAACTTACTTTACATTTTATCAAATTCAATAGTGCGCAGTGAATGCTCACTTAAGGTATTAAATAAAGACAATGGAGAAAAGTTTAATTCTTTGGACTCCAAAGGCCTAAATACCCTTTTTAAAGATATCAAACTCCATCATTCTTTTTTTTCCCCCTTTTTTAACTCATAATTGTGTGATACTAGAAGTTAAAATTTAAGAAGTAAGGGAAAAAGGAGTGATATCTCGAACCGGAGCCAGCGTTCACTATCATTTTTTAAAAGACACGAGAATTTGATAGGACTACTCATGAATATGAGAAACCGACAAATACTTACCTTTCTCAATATATAAAGTTGTTTTTCTATTACTCATGAGTATTAATTTATAAAGTTTATGAATACTCATATATGTTGCTCAGTTAGAATTTTGGTCTAATGATAATATTATTTATGATTATTATTAGATGATTCAAAATCCAATTCATCACCTTTTTTCCACTAGCTTTTCTTTTCTTTAAAATAAAATGGATAAACATACCAAAAAAGATATATAATATGTGTTAGTCTAGAAGAGTATCATTATCCTAATTCTATTTTTTTTTCATCCTTGAGTGAGGATCATGTAGTCTTTCTTCTCCTCACTAGAATTGATATCTTCCATTTTATTTTTGACATCAAAAAGAAAATAAATAAAGGTAACTTGTAATAAAAAATAAAAAGAGTTTAGGTTTCCCTTTTAGTTGTGTTCATTCATCAAGATATGTCTCCACTCTGCAATTGGGTTGCATGGTGATGAAAAACAACTTTCAACCCTATCAAGGTTCATTAGGCATAGTATCTCTAAGACTATTCATTTGTTTGAAGCTTCTAAAAGGTGGACAGATTATTGAAATGGTTAGATAGAGTAATAGAAGGCTAAAGTAACAAGGGCCATGTTTGCTGCTACCATGTATCTTGTTTGGCTTCAGAGAAATACAAGACTCCATTTTAGTACCATGTTTTAGTTTATGTTAGTCTTTCATTATGCTCTGAAGCACAAAGGTTAGGTAGATTTATTTTCCTTTTCATTTTCTATCAGGCTTGCCTGGTTTGATGAAGTAAACTCACAACTCAATTATGTAAGTGATATATGGTTAGTTTTGATAAGGCCTAAAGTCATTTTTAGCCCTCAAACTCACCAGACCTAGATACTTAACCCTTTTTAACTTGAACTACACGCCCAATAAACTTGTAAGCACTAAACACTTTAATCTTTTTGGCTCCACATGTGCATCATCCGACTTATCACCGCTTGTTTCATCTAAAACCTCTCGACTTACCCCATGCTTGCCCCCTCTTAACTCTCCCCTTCCCTTATTAGCAATAAAGCACTAATCCTTCCAGGTGTTGGAAAATTTCTCAAATTTCTCTTTATTTATAATCTGTTCAAGGCCCAAGATGATAATTGTTTTGAGAGAAACAAAATTCCTTTTCAGATCATCAAAATTCAATGTGAAGAAGAAGCTTATTAAACATCTATCAAAGGAAACCCGACAGTTGAGGCTATTGTTGTCTCTGGCCCTAAAGACTGGAAATGGTCCTCTGAGCTCTCCATCTAAAACCTTTCTAATCATGTCACTGGGTGATTAATTTGCTTCTTCAAATCTTCTTGTTCATGCACAACTTTATTCTTGTTTGCTATGTATAAAGATGAGACAAAAAAATTTCTAAATATTGGAAGCTAAAAGTGGTAAAGATTAGGTACAACAAGTGTTTGTTAAAATGCCTTAATGAGAGAGGGTGAGAGCCAAGAATGAGCATGGGGCAAGCCAAGAATTTTTAGATAGAGCAAGCAGCTTTAAGTCATGTGATATGCCCATGGGACCAAAATGGCTAAAGTGTTCTATGTTTGCAAGTTCAAGGGGTGAGTTAAACGTAGTCCAAGTTAAAAGAGTTAAGTGTACAAGTTTAATGAGTTTGAGGGCTAAATATGGCTTCAGGCTTTTTGATAAAATAAAATACAGCACCTACGATGGTGTTCCAGCACCTTAAAAAAGCTCATCCCTTCTTGCAACACCCATAGAGAGCTACACTAAAAAAATGATTGTTTTCTCAAATTGTACAATAAAAATATAAAAAAATAATTTCCAAAACAATGTTATGTGAAAAACAAGTAATTTTTTATAGGTGATAATTATAGGCAGGCAAATAAAATATTCATAAAAATAATTATTTTAGAAAAAAAAATTATGATTCAAATAATTATTAGCTAATTAAAATGAATTTATGAAAAAATAAAATTGTAAATAAGCAGTTTTAATAATTCAATTCTATTAATTACTATGTCTTAAAAATTTTTTGAAAAAATATTATGGATATTGTGTAACATATTGCTCTATAACTAAATGCCAACAATTTGTTACTATTGATGAATAGCAACACGGTTATAGGCTGTTTCTGCCCAGGGTCTTAGGCCATGTTTTGTTATAAAAACATACTTAATATGTTTGTTCTATTTTATCATACGCTAACTATTATAATTACAAATATGAATAATATAGATTCATACGCTTTACAAAATGGGAGGGTATATTGAGAAGAAAATGAAGATTGAAGAGAAGTAACACATATTTTTTAACAATAAAAGACTAGAAAGAATGACAAACTTTTTAAGGCATAGTAAAGCATGCTTAAGAAGCATCTTTACAAGTTTCTTAATTTTCTTGACTCCAACACTTTCCTTATTTTTCTCAAAGCTTGTTATTGTGCAACATGAATTTCACAAATATGCATTTTATTTATTGCTTAACGAATGCATGTTTTTTTAAATACAAAATCAACTATTTAAAACTACATGGTTGAAGGTAAGTATCTATACTATATGATGAGAGGATGTCTGTTGTATATTTGAAATCTTGAATAGTAACTTAACGTAATAGTAACTAAATCATTGTTGTGGAAATAGGAGAAAATAGAAGGGTTTTATGAATGAATGTTTTTATACAAAATCAACTATTTAAAACTACATGTAAGGGTAGAGCTAAGGAGGCTTGGGGTATGTCTCACCCCCTAATATTTTTCTTAATTATACATATATAATGTGTATTTTATGAATTATTTTAGAAAATTAAATAGTTAAAAAATATATATAACAACATATATAGTAAAGAAAGTAAAACATATTGAATATAGCACTTTTATGTAAAAATTTATACCCGATATTAATGTATTAGCCTCAGTTTTTTACTTGTATTTGAAAATCCAATTAGTTTTTAGATTTTCTTATTGCCAAATTGGAATTGACTTATGATGTGAGGAAAAGATAAATGGTCATATGAACTCACATATAAAATTCATATAATTGGCTTTATTTTTGGGGCATACAAAATTAAGATAGAAGGATAGCATAAAACAACAATAAAAACAAAAGTTTGCGATAACAAAGTTGCAAAGTAATAGGTAGCAATTTTTGTTTTTTTTTTGTGATTTTTTTACTTATATGTTTATCGATTTTATCTAATGATTTTGATGGTGATTTTTTTAGTCGTTCAAATAGTATAGATACTCTACTATTGATGCCACAATAATTTTGGTGAGTTGGAACTTATAATTACAATTTCTCCATTATCCACGCCACACACCGTCCAATTTTTGTGAGTTACTTTTTAAGTTTTTTATTTCTTTATTTTTATTTTTTTATTATTTAATTCAGTGGATTTCATATTAAAATTGCTATATGACTGTAGAGATTTATATTAAAAATTCCTAAAATTCTGTATCCCCTAACCTAAAATCCTGCCTCTTCCTCTGGCTATATGGTTAAAGGTAAGAATATGTACTATATGATGGAGAATGTTTGGTATATATTTGAAATCTTGAAGAACAAGCAAAATCATAATGAAAGGCATTGTTGTGAAAATGGAAGAAAAGTGAAGAGTTGAACCCATGACCCCAGGTTCCATGTCCCTAGCGGTGAGGATTATGAATGAATGTTAACTATTATTGACCTTTTTAATCTAAAAAAATTATGAAAAGTGCACATTCTTTTCAAAAAAGGAAGTAAATCTAAAAATAAGTTTCAAATTTATTGCCATCTTTAAAAACCCAGATTGGGTCAGATTTTGTTAATTAATAACCACTTAAAAAGGAAAATTTGTCTAATTCCAAAAAGTCCCGTTCTCGTTTATCCACTTTGAACATGCAAAAAATGTCCACGGCCTAATATGCTTTCCTAGATGCCAAGTGTCACTCATCTTTGAAACAATACGTTAGAAATATCTCATCTTTTTCTTTGGGCCAACAACACCATTTATCTTGCCATAAATCCAATCCAAATTCCTTTAATAATGGGCCATTCAACCTCTTCACTGATTATCTATATGGTAGGGCTATAAACATGCTGAATTAATCCACTTTGAACATGCAAAAAATGTCCGCGGCCTAATATGCTTTCCTAGATGCCAAGTGTCACTCGTCTTTGAAACAATACGTTAGAAATATCTCATCTTTTTCTTTGGGCCAACAACACCATTTATCTTGCCATAAATCCAATCCAAATTCCTTTAATAATGGGCCATTCAACCCCTTCACTGATTATCTATATGGTAGGGCTATAAACATGCTGAATGAATAGAAACCGACACCACTTGTGTTCTTTTTTTTATCTTTATTAGATAAACACAAACAAACAATAAATGAGTATATTTTCTCTATTTGTGTTCATTCATTTATAAACAAACCTATTCATATTCATTTCTTAGCAATAACATTGTCGTTAACTATACAAATGTATTTGTGAACACCATTATATGAACGTGATCATAAAAAATATGAGTAAATGTGTTTGTAAACAACATAAACAAACATAGATGAATAAATGAATGAATGAACAAAAGTGAAATATTAAGAACAAATGAACTTAAAAAAAATAGAAAAAATATTAGGAGTAAATGAACTTACAAAAAATAAATAAATGAGGAAATAAACAAATGACCAAACAAAGAAAATAAATAACTAAAGAAACATAAACAAATATTAACAAAATTGTTCATGACCATAAACAAAAGAATAACACCTTTGTTCATGTCTGTTCATTTAACTAAATTAACAAATATAAATGAACTCCTGCTAAATTGTTCACAAAATGTTCTGAGAACATCATGTTCTTTTACAGCCATACTATATGGTATTCAACCTCTAGCCTTACAACAAAGGGAATTAATTAGAAAAGAATGTTTAGCCTAAAGATTTACATTTTGTTTTTACAGTAAGATTTTGCAAAAGTGAGATTCATGAGAAATAAAAATACATATATAAAAATATAATCCTACATTTATCATATTTAGTTCATGCCTTACAAAATATGAAGATTAAAACTTTCTTATGTCATTGAGGTATGTTTTATATTTCTTCAAATTTTCAGTACAATGACTAAAATATTACTTGTCAAACTTTAAAGATGTATTTGTAAATGTAAAAAAATTTAGGGACTAATATGTGATTGTCAGGGAATATTTTTAGAATATAAGTTCATAAACCAAATATATAATTTTTCAAGGACTACTTTGTATTTTCATAAGTTCAGATTAAAATTGTAAACATTTGAATGAGGGCTATCTTGTAATTTTGAAAAAAAAGGTAATTACATTATAACTTCCTACTTTGTGAGATATAGAATTAGGATAATATATCCTACAAAATTACATGACAGATAGCTTTGGATTGCAAGATTTTAGACAATTAACCTGCAAATCCAAATAAATACAAATTTTTATAAGATTTTCATTTTTCAAACAATTTGAATTACTAAAATCTTTAAACTAAATGCTTCCTAAGAGTTACTAACATACATAGCATTAAGAACTCTAGCATAAGGCTTTTAAGGTCCAAAGATTATAGCCTAATTTGGATAGCTAAGCATCATTGTTTTATTCAATAGTACCAAAACCTAGAACTGAAGGCACTTTTTGCCAAATAAATTTTATTTACATATTTTTACTCTTAAGCTTATTTTTGGATTGTAAATGGGTCGGAGGCAAGATGGTTTATAGTCCAAAAAATTAGTTAGTAAGTTTATTTGTCTAAAGTGCTAATTTCAATGATATATTTGTCATTGAGTTTTTTTTTATAGGGCAATAGCATATTTCTATTTAAAAATCTACTATAACATACATTAATGACAAATTTGCTATTGATTGATCCTTAACTCAATTAGCTTGCAGACCACTATATAATGTAGATGGTCATAATTTAAATCTTAGTTTGTGTAAGAGATTTCTTTTCTTTACAGTCAGTGAATGAGTTTAGGTTAGGTGAGGTAGCATGTAGTCTAGAGTATGTTGCAGAATATCTCTTGTATTTCTTCTCTTATAACATTTTGACAGCAAAAAAAAATTTGTTTTTTCTTTTATCCAATACTATTTTGTAGAAATATAGTGCCAAATTCTTAAGCACCATCTTGACTTTGAGGAAAATTTGACATTATGGTAGCAGAAAACTACCATAAGTTATGATAGTTGGGTAAATAGGGCAAATAACATGTATAGTCCTTAATTAACCAAGAAGTATTAGATGAGATAGAACTTGATATGTGTGCAATTAATGCAAGTTGGCCAGAAATAGAAATTTTAATTGTTTAAAGAGGAGTTATGAAAAAATGTGGAAACTATACTTTTTTGTAGTAAAAATTGAAGGGAACAATTTGTTAATTAAAATTAAATGATAATTTGTTTAATAAAAAATTAGGAAATTAAGAAATTTGAATGGACACACATTATGAGAACATGTATATAAGTAATATGTAAGAAAAATGTTAATAGGGTAATAACTATGGGCATTAGTAATCAATGTAGTAGTTGCATGCAAAAAGAAGAAAGGATTAACGAGTAAAGGAGGAAAAGTAGAGTTCAACATGGGTAAATGAGGGTTGGATTTAATTGAGAAATAGTTGTTAGAATTAATGTGGCTAGTTAATGAAATAGAGGGTCCCAGGGAGGGGGGTAAGAAACAAATAAGGAAATATTCTATGCCAATTTAGTTAACCATCTTGTAGTATATGTTTAGAGGAAGATGTTAAAGTTGTGGTGTGAGATGTAATTGTAAGAAGGGTTTTGGAGGCAAGAGCAAAGAAAGCATTACAGAGGTCAATAATTAGATGAATGGTTTATAGGTGCTCAATTATTTTGGTTAAAACAAAAACATGTTCACCGTGTTTTTTGCTATTTTAGGGGTATGACCGCTTTTCTTAGTAATGGAATGTTTTTCAATCATACTAATACGTTTTTTATTTGTACTAAATCACCATTGTGGGGTAAGATTTTAAAATAAGATGCGTATGTGAAAAGTGTCTATGGTAAAATGATGAAGAACATAGAAAGGCAACGAACAACATAAAAAAGGTAATCACAGAACCAAAAGAGTGTTAGATTTATGAACAAAAGTGTAGTGAATGAAGGGTAAAAGAGCGTAGTAAGACACACTTTGAATGTAACGTAGACTAGGGAAAACATTGTCCATTTAGTGCTATTACTGAAAAATGTTAAAAGTTTCAGAAAAGTGATATATTGTAATATTATTGACGAATACTCATAAGTGTATTGCTATTAAGGGTTTAAATCATCATTATACACTTTAAGTATGATTAATTTCTATATTCTGAGCATTTTTCCACCGGGTTATTATTCACACATTTTTACTATTCATAAGCATTTTACTATTCACTATCACTATTCACGCATTTTTACTGTTGATATACGTTTTCACTATTTATTAATATTAAATAATAATTTTTTTTTCGTAGGTAAAATCATCACTTGACGACCCTTTACGAAAAATCATATATGGAGCTGTAGATGTCGGAATTGAGCGATTTCAAATTCATCTAAAAGCCAACACATAGATCTTCAAATCTATTTCATTCCACAAGCTAATTTGATCGTTTTCATTGCCGAAATCTGATTATAGATGAGACTATTTGTTCTTTTGTGTGCTGAAGAGTGGTTTCGGTAGAAAAATCATAACTTGAGCTACAGATATCCAATTTCAATGACAAAGCTATTGATTTGAAGCTAAAGAAGAGATCTACAAATCTTGTGCTTTGAGGAAGAGTTGATTTGATGTGTATAGTGGTCGAACAATTAAAATAAGTTGCAGTTTGCCATTGTTGATTTGTATTTACCTATATTTCACCATTTCATTTTACCATTTCACTCACCCCCAAAACTCTATAAATAGGCATCTTGGGGGGAGGGTGAAGGCATGCCATTTCTTAGGCCTCCTTTATGTTCTTGTATCATCTTTAGCTTTTCTTCTTTAGTTTTGTTCTAGTTTTCAATACCGAAGCTCTGTCCAAGTGTTTTCTCATTATTGTTCTTGTTCTTTCTTTTAATCTTTCAATCCATGTTCATTTCATCTTTCTACATGTTGTTTAATTTTATCATGGCTAACTAATCTTTCTGTTGTTAAGGTGAAAGAGTAAAGCTTTTGGTATAAAGGTTATGATTGATTTGAATGGATCAGAACGTTAACAGTATTTTTTTCTTTAATTTATTTAACTTCCCTCCTTGTTAAGTGGGAGTCTTGATTCATCATAGTCAATCATTGGCACAAAAGCTGCTTGATTCCCTCTGTAGAACATGGCTCTGCCGGCTATATTGGAATCTTGAGTTATTGTCGACAAAGGTTGGCATGATGGATACTTGAACCCATTAGCAAGCGTTGACATTTTAAGATCAATGAAAATTAATACTAACTAAATTCCCTTATTAGGACCTCCTTTATGTGTGGATCCTAATTGAGTGGTAAGATGGGCTAAAATTAATCATAATCGATATACTAAAAGTGGATCCCCTAACCTTAGCTATTTTATTTGAATTTAAATTTTTAATCAACACTTGTTTACGCATTTCACGAAAACCTTCCTTCACTTTTGTAATTTGTATTTCTTAATTCACTTCCCTGTGGTTCGATACTCGGACTCCCGAGATTTTATTACTTGTGATAACCTACACTTGGGTTACAACTTGTAAAGGCTCTCCTAGTATTTCCTCTACATTAAATGTTGAGGTAAGTAAATCCCAAGTTATTTCCCTCAGATAAGTTTTATTAAGCAAAGAAAGCAAGCTAGTTAAGGTTAAATTGAGTTCCAAAAAGTAATTGGCACCTAAGGGGCAAAAAGGTCAAAATGGTAATTTTGGCCGAAGTTAGTGGCATGACCGTAATTTTGGTAAAATTAGGTTCATGCAAGTGTTTTGAGCTAGTTGATTTAAGACCACAAGTATTTATAGCCATTTGAACCAAAAGCGAAAGTTAAAGGTGAAAAATACACTAAGTGAGAAATTAAGCTATTATGTCTTATAATAGCTTAAGTGACCTAAGGGCAAAGTGTTTGGATAAGAAAAATTTTTCTTTGGGACCAAGGAGTGGTGTAATGGGGAGTGTTTAAGTGGCCTAAGTGATTCAAAAATTAAGTTTAAGGGCCAAGGTGACAAGTGGAAGAAAGTTGGGCTAAGTTGGTTATAAATGGAGGAGATGACACTATTCATCATCTCCTCCATTTGCCATTTTCGTAGCTCTCCTTCCTCCATTGCGTTTTACCCCCAAACCTCCCAACTCACTCAAGCTTCCATGGAAATTGAAGGTCCCGAAGCTATCCCAACAAGCCTTTAGCTTGTTTTTAATGGAATTAGTGCATTTGGAGTTGTTCTTGCAAGTTTTTGGTTCAAACCCAAAGGTAAACGTATTTGATCCTTATGGGTTAGTTTTAAGCTTGTTAAATGGTTAGAAATGGTCTTAACTTCGTGCTCTTTGGTGTCCAATTTGGTTGATTTCAAGCTTGGAACTCAAAGGAACTCATTGGAGCTTGGATGTGCTCATTGCTTGTTTCTTGCTTTCAAGATGATTTGAGGTAAGGGATTTAAGTTAATTAAGCTCAAATAATGCATAGAAATGTAGTGTTATGTGTGGGAATGAAGTAGAAACAAGACCCATGTGATTTGAGCTTGGGATGAGAAAGTTTGAGCAGGTTTCGTGCAAGATCACATGCTGTCGCGTAATGCTGGAAAGGCATTGGCGACGCATCGCCAGTAACGATGCCATTTTGGCGACGCGTCTCCGGTGGCAACGCGAGTTGGTGACCCATTGCCGAGAGATGCCAAAATTGTCCGAATGTCAATGCCTTTGGCGACGCATCGCCAACGGCGCCGCCAAGGCATTTTGCCCCCCAAGCTCCGGGCATCCTAAGAGTGTCTCAAACTCTCAGTTTTCATCCCTAGGCTAACTTAAGATGTTCCGTAACCTCGGTTGGGTCTAAAACTCATTCCTAAGTTGGGAATTATGCATTATTTAGGTGGTGGCTAAGTGGTGTGGTTAAGACAGGGTAAGTAATGGTGGCTAAGGAAGTTAAAATGCTTCAGTTCCCAAGTGAGCAGTAAGGGGATTAAGTCGGGTTTTAGACTCTTTGTTGGCCGAGTGGAATGTCATAGACCTTTGGTCAATAAAAAGGAAACCTAAGAGAATCCCAACCAAACTTGATGGTTTGGTAAGTAAGTCACTAAGAAGCCCTAAGCTAAGCTCGAAGAGCTTGGTAAGTTGAACCACATAAGGCAGCTACCCTGCACAATAAGTTAAGGGAAGAGACGGGTAAGGAGTGAGTAAGTGGTGACTTACTCTAAGTAGCCCGTCAAGGTGGGCAAGCTTTGAGTAAGTGACAACTTACTCTAAGGTGCCCGTAAGAGGACTTCATGGGGTTAGTTAAGTGCTAGCATAGGATACGAGGGCCAGTATCCAAGTACCCCAGTCGTAAGAGCTCACGGCAAGTCTAGCACCTACGGGTGTAAGGAATTCCTAAGTACATTTGCATGTGCATATTTCATTCATCCATCCATCCATCCATCATTTGCATTGGTTGTTGTTTATTCTTGCTTCTGGTTACATTGTTGACTGCTTGTTTTGTTTTGTATAAGTTTCTATATATATATATATACCAAAGTAATTGTTGTGCTTTGTATGCTTGCATATCTTTCTTCCTACAGGTACTAAATCCCTTACTGAGTACTTTAGAGTACTCACCCCTTAAGTGTTGTGCAGGTTTAAGAGGACTATTTGGGCTTAACAGTTGGTAAGGGGCAGCTGTTAAAGCTAAGTTTTATCGGTTTAAAAAGGTATTCTCTAGTAGGAAACTCTAAGTTTCTGAGTTACTTATAGCATAAGATAGTACTGACCAAAGTGTTTGCTTTACAGTTTAAAGCTAAGTGAGTACAAGGAAAGTGTGGCTCATCACTTGAAGCTAGCTTGCTTGGGTGAAGAGCTAAGGATGGATCTCAGTATCTTAGTTATTGTGATATGCTTCTTTTATATGTATGGTAATTTCATACGTAGATCGCTTCTAGTGTCTATTGGTGTGTATAACACTGGGGTTACTTTTGGGTGCATATAAGTTTGAGATGTATGCACATAGTTGTTACTTGAAGTTAAAGCAACTAAAGGTTTATGTCTTGGCTTATTTGAATTATGTTTTCGTTAATTGCCATGGCACGGTTTTCAATGATGTTTTAATTTAATTATTATTGCATAGCTGGGACAATGTATGTATATTTCTTATGTTGGGTAGGCTAAGTAACTAGTTGCACGTAATGATTTAAGATACTTCACGAGTAATAACTAGCCAACTGTAACCTAAGTAGGATTATAGTTCCCAAAGAGCCTACTAGTGTTAGTAATTTAGGGCACTGGGGCCCTGTTCCACCACACAACTGCTAGAGTGCAACAACTATTCTAGAAAAATGAAGGAGTGAGGTTTTTGTAATATTAAATGAAGTTGACTACCTTATATTGGGTATATATCTATGTGTTTTATCATATATTTAAGTTTTTTGGGTAATGTAATTTGGTAATATGGAACCACATTGTTGTTAATGTGGTGATGGATGCTACGAATATGTCATTGGAGATGAACGCGTTTACGGAGGATGAGGATGAAGTTGGTGGAAGTGCATGGGATGTATAACAACTACCTAGTTGCATTAGAATGAGAGTGTATAGCAATGAGGCAAGAAAAGCTAATGTAGTGTCTTTTGGGTTTGAGGACATAAGGGAGGTGGAGCATATTGATACCAATGAAGATTGACAAAAAGATTATATTGATGATGGTTGGGATAAACTGGTGCTGAAGTTGAAGAAACCAATCAATACATGGGCGTTGGTAGAATTTGAATGAATCCAATTTGAGCACGTGTAGGAGGCAAACCAATTCTACTATAATATACGAGGATAATGAATTTTTGGATTATGGGAAGATGAAATCAAGAAGTACAAACATGAGGACATCATTTTCTGGTTGAGAGGGTGTGTTCGAAAAGAGGAGTAAGTCAAGCGTAAGTCCAAATAAAAGATAGTAAAGGAAGGCAAGAAGGTTGAGTAGATGTGATTATGATGCTTCTTTCTGCATGAATTATGATTTAAAGGCTGGGAGTATGTGATAAAGGAGTTTAATACCAACAAAATCATCTATTGGCTAAAGCTGCAGAACTGCATTTTATACCATCACATAGAAGTTTAAGTGAGGCAGGCAAAGAGCAAACTAAGCAAATGAAGAAGATGGGGATAACGACTAGTCAAATAATAGACTATGTGGTGCAGATTACTAGGGGTTACAATAAAGTCAGTTTTCACAAGTAAAAACCTGTATAATTATATTGATAGTGACAAGAGGGAGTATACATTGAAGACTACTTGGTTATCTAATGAAAATTGCAAGCGAAGATATAGAAATTGGTTATCAACATTTGCCTCTGGTGGAGTTCTTTTACAACAATATCTACCAAGCTAATATCCAAAAGTCACCTTTGCAGCTCTATATGGAAGAAAGTGCTTAACCCCACACTACTAGGTAGATCTTGTAAATAAGATTGACCATAAGCCAGAGATTATCTAAGATACCACATGGAAGATAAAAAAGATACTACAAAAAATACTAAAGGTAGCCAACCATAGGAATGAGAGATATTAAAACGTGATGAGAAGGGATCTAGAGTCTGAGGTTGGAGACAAAGTTTAGTTGAAGATTTCACCTACAAAGGGTGTAATGAGGTTTGGCAAGAAAGGGATTTTGATTCCATGATATGTTGGGCCATGTGAGATCTTGGAAAGATTAGGCAAAGTGTTTTACAGATTAGCTTTGCCACCATCCATGGCACACATTCATAATATGTTTCACATTAGAATTTTATATCATCTCGCCACTAGCCAATATTTTCCTAACACATTCATGCTCATAGAAAACCGACAAATGATCCTATAGAGAAAAATGGTTCATCAGTGATAACAGTTAGGTATACAATTGGTAAGCAATGATAATTAAAACAAAAAAAAATGATCAAATAGTAAAATAACGACTCTGTTTAAATAGAAAGGCAAACACTTTCTATGTTCTTCCTCATTTTTGTGGAAAAGTGAATGCCTTTATTCATTGTTCTTTCACTTTTCTAGAAAACACCAATTTTCCAACATGAAGCTATTGGAAAAATTCGTCAGAAAACACCACCTTTCTATTGGTACAACTTTAGGGCTTAATCCGTAGCAATTGGTACTTCTAAGGGCCTCGGGCAGTATCATTTGATATGAATTAAAGCCAAATTCACACTAAGTGGTACTTTTTTATAGCCTCAAGTAGTGCTGTTTGGTATGAATTAAGTCACAATTCATACCAATTGGTACTTTTGAAGGCCTCGAGTAGTATCATTTTATACGAATCACCTTCTAATTCGTACCAAGTGGTACTTTTGAAGGCATCTAGCAGTACCATTTGGTACGAATTAAGCCTTGGTTTGTACAAATTAATACTTTTGAAGGCCTTGGGCAATACCGTTTGGTATGAATTATGGCCTAATTTGTCCTAAGTGAGAATTTTGATGGCTTCAGGCAATACTGTTTGGTACAAGTTAAGTGATACTTTTGGGGGCCTCGGGCAGTACCATTTGGTATGAATTAGTGCTTAATTTGTATCAAGTGGCACTTTAAAGGGCCTCGGGCAGTATCATTTGGAATGAATTAGGCCCTAATTTTGTACAAATGGATACTTTTGAGGGCCTTGGGATAGTATTGTATTGTTTGATAAAAATTAGGCCCTAATTTGTACCAAGTAGTGCTTTTGATTTAGGGCCTCGGGTAGTACCGTTTGGTATAAATTAGGCCTTAGTTCATACCACGTGGTACTTTTGAGAGCTTAGAGTATAACTGTTTTGTACGAATTAGTAATTTGTATCAAGTGGTAATTTTGAGGGCCTTGGGCAGTACTGTTTGGTACGAATTAGGCCCAAATTCGTACCAACTTGCACTTTTAGAGTAAATTGCATAAATAGTCTCTAACATTTAATTGTTGTTTCGTTTTAGTCCATAACCTATTGAATATTCTGTTTTGGTCCTAAACATATAAAAGTTGTTTTATTTTGATTCCTCATCAGATGAAATTCATTAACTTAGAATAACTATCTAATATAAACTTTTGAAATTCTGATTTAAATATTCGGTAACTATCTTCCAGTAAATTTAAATAGTTTAATATTTTTTTATAACAAATAGACAATTTAAATTAGTAGTTTTTTCTTCTTAAATAAAATAAGTTCAATTTACAGTAAGAAAAAAAAAAGATGAATTGAATTTTCTATTAATTATAAAAAATTATCATACAAATTAAATTTATTGTAAGATAATTACTAGATATTTTAAATTATGATCTAAAATTTTTTTATAAGACAAATATTTTGAGTTAACATATTTTATCCAATAGGGACCAAAATGAAATATTTTTAATAGGTTTAAAACCAAAACAAAACATTCAATAAATTAGGGACTAAAACAAAATAATTGGTAAAATCCATTGATAATACCTTAGCTTTAATTATTATCCCAAATAGATATCTAACATTTAGATTTGTTCTATCGAACTACATAAACTTATATAGCGCGTCCCAATTAGGTACTTCACATCGATTTTACGGTTAAATTGGATAAAAATTGATGATGTGATATTAAATAACATTAAAATAAAGTTTCAATGACAATTTTAGTCATCAAACTTTTCCAATTAATAATTCTAAGCCCTAAATTTCTAAACCTACTATTCCTAGCCTAAATCTACTCTTTTCTCCTTCTTCCTCTCTCCTTTCCCTAGCCTCCGCCCACCTTCGGCTGTTCATGTCACCGGCACCGTCACTTGAATCCAGCCCAAGTTTGCCACCCGAATTGTCCTCGTTCAATGGATGGCCAAATCATCCCATTCCCTAGTACCTTTGAATTTGGGCCACCTTCAAATCGTGGTGGTCAAATAGCACATTGATCGCTCTGCCTTTGTCATTCTCCTCATTGTTAGCTCATTGATTAGCCGTTCTCCTTAATTTCTCCATCACTGTGGAGCCACCGGGTGATGGATTTGGGTGACGTCGCAAGGCCGCCGCATCACTTTCCTCTAGAATCTCTGTTCTCATTTCCCTTAAGCCATGAACCTGACCTCGAATCGTTGGTCTAGTGGGGAGTAGAGTTGTTCAGCGGGCCGGACCGGCTCGGGACCGGACCGGACCGGCCGGTCCTGGGCCTAAGATATTTTGGCCCGGGCACAACCCGGGTTGACACGTGCCGGGCCTGACCCAGTCCCGTGCCGAGCTGGGCCGAATCCGAGTTGGCCCGTTAATTTTTAAATTTTAAATTTATAATTTTTTTTATTTTAAGTTTTAGTTTTAATTTTTAATTTTTAGTCTTCAATTTTAAATTTTTAGTCTTTAATTTTAAGTTTAATTTCATTTTATATTTTTACAAATTGATATTAAAATAAAACAATATAAAAATATTATTGTCGGTATGTTAAAGAGAACAAAATTTTGGTAACTAATGTTTTACCTTTTAAAATAGTACATAAAACAATAACTGAAAAAGAAAAGCTTGAGGACCAAGGGAGGAAATAGAAGATTTAGAGTAATAGTTATAATATGAATTTTTCAATTTTAACAATTATGGACCAAAGTACTTTATTGAACCATGGATCTTTTAAAGTAAATAACTCATTATAAAAATCTCAATCATCAATAATGAAAAAATATGACGAAATACAATATTATGTTGAATTTATGTTAATTAATCAAAGGTTAAATCAATAACTTAATAAAAATAAAAATAAAAGGTAAGAAATTGACCAAAAAGTTTGGAAACTATGATATATTTGATTTTGAGTTAAACCATTTTTTTTAACCTTTATTAAGTCAATTATTAAAACCTTAATGGACTAAAGTTATTTCTTCATGCTAAAGAAACAAACCATGATTACCAAGATTTTACTTTACAAGACAATAAATAAAATAATGACAAAAAAAATTAGAGATAAAGATAACAAATTATGCTCATCAATGTCTTACCTTAGAAAATAGTACATAAACCAACAAAAAAAAATTTGGGGACCAACAGAGTAAATAGAAGAACTAGATTAATAGTTATTCTAAGCTTATCTTTATATTTTGTATAATTACTTGTTTTAAGAGTAAAACACCACCACCGGTGTGAACTTTTATTAATTTTAAAGCCAAACGGCACTTACATACCATGGAACGGGCTTTACATTACTCAATAGCGAAACATTCCATAAAATTAAATGCAAAATAAAAGGTACGATCTGTGCTAAACAGCAAAATCAGATCAAATACAAAGTAAGTAAATAATGAGCAAGCAGTGGATTTAAGCATCTATCTCATCGGGGTTTTCCTCGTCAGAACTCTTGTTGTCTTGTAATCTTAAAGCTGCAAGACCCCAATCACGGTTGCATATACAAACTTCAACTGCATCTGGTGATAACCTTGCGCGTTTCTCTGAAATGACACGCTTCCCAGCGCTGAAAGCGGACTCCGATGCAACGGTTGAGACGGGAACAGCTAGAACTTCTTTGGCAATGATGGAGAGTATGGAAATTTGTTGCTTATTGCTTTCCACCAGTCTAGAATGTCGGTCTCACTATTTTCCCAAACAAGGTTAAGGTATGCGTCCACTTCAGTAAGACCGGATGCGGCAGTACGGGGCCGTTTAAGGAGTTGTTCAGCTGGATTGAATGAAAATGAGCCCAACAATGATGAAGACCCGATGGTAGATGAAGTAGTGTTTACAACCTTATCCTTATGCCGACCGGTATATATCTTAAATAACTCTCGCAAGTGCTCATCAATAGAGGCAGTTATAGTATGAACAGAAATATGTGCCATTTTTAAGAAACTATAATAACCCTCAAGTAGCTATTGCATACCCGTGATTCTTACGGTCGGCTCTAGTGCAGATGCAAGTAAGTAGATTGGGGATATAGTACTGAAATATAAAATCCATTTATCTTTCATGGCCTTAATTGTGTCTTTTAAGAACTCGTCATCTTTGTATTGGTTAAAAACCCATGCAATATTGACCATATGCATTAAAACTTTGTGCGATGTGGGATAGTATACACCGGAGCAAAAAACAGTGGCATCATAAAAATATCGCAGCACAACAGCCAATTTTGACAGTTTATCCCACATCTCTTGTTTCAAAATCGTTTTCTTTTCTCTGACATTTATAAAACATGTCATGTGTGCAGCAAATGGCATCGCATCCATCAACATCTCGTAAGTGGAGTTCCATCGGGTAGGGCAATCAAGTTTAAAACGTTTCCAACTAAAATCGAGGCCATTTTCTAGACAATATTGCTTAAACTCTTTAGAAACTTTGGTCCTTGACTTAAAATAATGGATTGCCCACCTAATTGGAGTAATTTCATTACTCAAAACTTGAAGACCTTTTTGGACAGCTAAGTTTAAAATATGACATATACACCTAATATGAAAAAATGCGGCATCACGGACAGGTTCTAGTGATTCCTTCAATGTCTCAGCCGTGACATCGTTGTTTGATGCATTATCAAATGTTATGCTAAAAACCTTGTCATGACAAAAAAATTCTTTTAAACTTTCTAAAATTACATTGAATATGTTCCAACCAGTATGATCGACCTTCATCCACTTAAATGCAATGATACGTTTTTGAATGACCCAACTATCATCAATCCAATGTACAGTTATACAATAATAATCTTGTCCTAATGTTGAAGTCTATATGTCACTAGTAAATGAGATAGAATGATCAAAAGTAGAGAAGTATGCTTGTAAGTTTGATTTACCAGCTTCATAAATTTTAAATGTCTCCCTCCTAACAGTGGTCCTAGATGTTCTTTTAAAAGCAGGGTTTAAGTATGATGTAATCCATTTTTCCATGTGTCTATCTTCCGATTGTGTAAATGGTTTTTCAGTTAACATCATCCATTCTACCATGCCTTCTCTACAATCTTTTTGATTAAATTTAAAAATACCTGATCCGCCAGCACTGCTTGCAAGCTGTGCCGGTACTCGTAGCTGCATCTGGACATAAAGTCGGATGCTTTGATTCCATGTGACGTCTCAGTGTTCTTGTGCCAGCGTTCTTTTTGTGCGAGAGCTTTTGCTTGCAATGTTTGCAATGTGCGAACCTCGCATCGTTTCCATGACCATCCTTCTCAAAAACTTGGTCAAAATGCTCCCAAACCCATGCAGTGCGCCTCGACGTCTTACCTTCTGGCTGAAGTTCGGCTTGATGGCTTGTCGGGGTTTGTTCAGAACCATCTCCTCCACCAACATTCCCTGCTGCCGTTGTCTCCACCTCCTCAACGTCATCATCAGAAAGTTGATCGTCGAGCCCCAAGTCGTATTGACTCATATCGAATTGCTCGTCATCGTTAGTTTGTTGGATATGAGTCCCATGGGTCGCTGGTCGGGAAAGGCCACGGAAAAATGACCTCAAACCGGTGCGAGATGAAGAGCTTGAGGCATTTCCTTTTCCTCTTGATGCCATTTGTGTGAGGCAAAATTGAGCAGATTAAGAGCTTCGAAAGTAATTGAGAATTGATTGAGAATGAAGAAAATAATATTGACTGCTTGAAAGAAGTGATAGAATATATTAGTAGAGAAGGAGAGATTGCTAAGAGTGGTGTGAAGAAATGGTGGAAATGGCCTCCCTATTTATAGGGGAAGGCCTTTTTTTTTTCCAAAAAAACCCTTACAAAATAGTTGTTGGAGGGGGCAAAAACGTAATTACAGGGGTCAAAAAAGGGCTGGAAGCCGTTATAGGGACTAAAAGTGTCATTTTCCCTTTTTTTTTTTGAATTTTCGGAATGTTGGTGTCCTGACCGTTGCGCGCTGCCGCTGTGCCGGGCCCAGTCTCCTACTGGGCCGTGCCGAGCCCACTTGGCTCCCCCCTTTTCCAAGCCCATAAACGGCCCACATGATGCCGGGCTTGACCGAGCCTGGGCCGTGTTAGGACCGGCCTAATGAACACCATTAGTGGGGAGCCTAAGCACCACCCCTGAAGTCAGCTCCTCGGTCATTTTCTGAACATTTTTGGGATTAGTGAGGACCCTCGAATGCTACAAAGCGAGCCGAAACACCTAGGCCTTGTTACCGGCAGATATGGAGTTATTTTCCTTCTGGCGGACATGCACCATGGACCAGTCAACAACGGAAAACAGGTTGGCTAGGGTGGGTTTTGGGATTTTTTGGATTTTATTGATCATTGAGCAGGTATGCGAGTTAGATCTAGAAGTTTAGGGATTATAATTAATGATTGAAAAAAGTTTAAGGATTAAAATTGTTATTTTATGACTTTAATGATATTTAATGTCACATTATCAATTTTCATTTAACTTAATATTAAAATCAATGGAAAGTACCTAATTGGGATGTATTATATGAGTTTAGATAGTTCGATAGGATAAATTTAAAAATTAAATATACATTTAAGACAATAATTAAAACTAAGATATTACCGATAGACTTCATCTATAAAACAATCATTAAAGGTTAGAGATGAATTATATAACTTAGTCGGCACTTTTAATGGTCTTGTGCAGTACCATTCGGTACGGATTCCTGCCTAATTCATAACATTCGGGCTCCCATCCCACTTTTGTCCTTCACCGATCACCTGTGCATGATACGATTGCTTTTCTCCTTCACCCGAAGCATTTAATAAGGCCCTGATGCTTTTCTACTTCACCGACGACTTTTCATAACAAGGATAATGTTTTTCTTTGAGCTACGCTTTTCTGGCTTATTAGGCACAATCACATAAACTTTAAATTTTAAACCCACACCTTAGTCAAATATACCACTAATATTTCACCATGCTTTCTCCACTTCACCTTCTTCTCATCAATATTTGAATCAAATTGAGCTATTGGACATTCACAGTACCAAAAGCCCTTTGATTAGGTTTTCCATGCTTCTTCTTAGTTACAACCTCAACTCCATGCAGCCTTAGATATTAGATGTCAACGCCCTTCCCTATCCAAACCGACTTCAAATGCTCGAGTTCCCTTCTCGATTTCAAACGTTCTTCTTTTCTCCATATTCAATTTCTATTCTATTTTTTTTTTCAATAGCAGTTAGTAGACGGTTGGACAAATGCTGATTGGACAGTTCATATTTGCCACGCTGATCCAACGGTTAGGACACACTACACCACTCCAACTGATCGGTAGGACGAACTACCATAAGTTACAATAGTTTAGCCACTACCGTAATGTATAAGGCCGCAGCCTTTGGAAAATACAAAGTCTGCCTGAGGTTGGCCATCCTCGTCCAGCCACAGTTCCAATGACATTCGAAGGTAGCTCTAGCTGAGCATAGCCCACGTACCCAGAAAAACAAAGAGTAAACCAAATAAACTCCGCTACTTGTTTCATTTATCTTTGTAACCCAGCAAGACAATCATCAGGCAGCTCTACCCTCGCAATGAAAAGCATGCAAGTTAAATGCCAAAGGAATGATTTACGCCAATGTTAAGAAAGCCAATATTAATAGAGGTTAAAGGCGAAGATCCCCCGCGGACAAGAGATGAAAAAGTTGATCAAGCAATGCCAGAAAGAAAATCCACGGCTCGCACAAGATACGTAACAAAACTAGCTTATCACAGAGTTCTTGCTTGACTCAGCAACATGAAATTCTTCATTTAGAACTTCTCCAAGATTTCTAGGCACGAGCAGGAGCTCCAACACCAGGACGAGTTGCTTGACCAGGCTGCCCAGGTCTTGCAGCATCATCCTGAACAAAAGTGACAAAAAGATCGCATTAAAAAACATCTAAAAATGTGAAAATGTTACAGAGGCTCTAATAATGATCTTCATAAGAGGAAACCAACAACAGAAACAAAGTGAGTATACCAATTCACAAATCTGTCAAGGATATCAGACACAAGCAACACAAGGTAAATAACAGAGTTGAGCACTGATGCCAAAAAGATAGAAAGAGCCCAAGAAAATTAGCAGAAACTGACATCTCCAGGACAAAGGAGTTCAGCAATTGAAGCCATTTCCCATCCTATAATGACCAATAAGCCACTAAAATGGCCACTGACAAAGTGATTCAGATGGAATTTCGATATTTGGAACTTGTTCATCCCTAAAAACACTCAATATTGATGTTCAAGGGGCAGACGTAAGTCCCAAAGTTTCACAATCTACCCATCCAAACAAATCTACAGAATGTTCATAGATAATTCAACCCTAGCAGGATAAAAATTAATGAAATCCTACAATTACCACATAGCAACAACACTATGATGATTGAAGAGAAACATAACCAGAAACAAATAAGGCAAATGCAACAGACAGAAGGTAATCAAATATCAATCCTAAAGCACATACCCTGCGCCTCATGAAGCGCTGCGGCGGCTCACGGTTCCTCCTATTGGTGCGAGATCGAACCCTGACGACGTGAGAGTGGATGGCGCATGACACACAGTACTGCATCTTCACGTACAGTTTGGGGAGAGTGTAGGCTTCATCAAATTCAACATAAACCCAGCATAAGATTTCATCAAACATAAATGACTTGACCCCGTCTCACATTAACAAAGATTCATTAGAGTCAGAACAGGAGGCCAAAGACTTACTGTCATATACGCACGCCTCCTGCACGTCCCTAACAGCAGCCTGCTCCACGATGTTCCTCACCAGAAACCGCTTGACCGCCTTGTCCTTTTGAAATCCAAATCCAGCATAACGAAATCAGAAGCCAAAAAAAAGAAAATTAAGAATGATAATAATTCTCTTGCATAAGTCGACAAACACCTTGGGGCAGCATTTTCCACAGTTGGAGCAGCGGATGAACTTGACATGGCCGCGGCCGTGCTTGTTGCGGCCACCATTCCTGCGCTTAAACGTCTGCCAGAACGACAGAATAGATTAACCGATAAAGATTCACAAGCTAAAGACAATCTCAATTGGAAAAAGAACAGAAATCGACGCGGAGGGGAGAGGGATCTGACCATGTTTGGAGCGAGAGAAACTAGGGCTAGCGCTTGGGGTGGGGCTCTGCGGCGATTAGGGTTTAATCAAGCGGACTTTTGAGCGTGGGGGAAAATGTGGAATTTATATTACGTACGTTACGGAACACTTCCCTCTGATTCCCAATTGGCGCATAAACTTTTCTGATTTGTTCCATTATTACCCGCAGAATTTAAGTCACCATATGTGTTTATTGGGCCAATGACAAACACCTGAAGCCCATTATTCGGAAAGAAATGTTAAAGCCCATGTTTGCAAAAGATCATGTCCTCTAAGGGTTTTGCTAGGGATTTCATATTGTGTCTTACTTTTATTTTGCTTTATTTATTTGGGATGATCAGAAGGAATCAGCAGTGAGCATAAGCGCACCCGAAAATCATAGTTGGGTAATGCAATTGCATTTGACTCGAGCAACGAAAATTTAAGTGTGATCGTATCACAGTATAACAGACTCATCCTATATGTCTGTTGATGGAGGTCCCATTTCTCATGTAGGCATCACCTTTTAGAGTTGTAAACAAGTTGAATGAAAATAAATAAATTACATAAATGTTTGGTTATTTAATTTTTAACAAACACAAATACGAACAACAAACAAATGCAACTTATCTATTTATGTTCGTTCATTTATTACTAAACGAACCCGAATATGAATGCGAACAATTAAAGTTAATAACTGTTACTAATCTGAATAGAAGTAAATCTAACAATGACGTACAGGGCAATAGACGAGGTGAGAGAAATTATGAGTCATCGCTATAGCGCTTAGCTTAGTACAGTAATAGGTTTACTCTATGGAGGAGATGACCGATTAGGTCAGGAAAAACAAAGACAATATATTAATTTGAGGAAGATTGGGTATAATCACGTGTATGTGGAGTAGGTTGACACTAATGAAAATATATGATACATAAAATACTATAATAATAAATATACAACTAATATATAAATAACAAATAAATGCATAAATAAATAAATAAATAAATGAACATAAACAAATAATAACTAAATTGTTCATAATCGTAAATAAACGAACAATACCTTATTCACGTTTATTTGTTTAACTAATTAAATAAAAAAAATATTTATATTTATTTATTTAACTAAAAAAATAAACATAAATAAATTCTTATAAAATGATTCGTGAATGGTTCATCAAATATTTGTTTATTTACACCGTTACCTGCTTAGGTGCGCCACGTAGACAATAAATAAATATGCCCTTGTTAAAATAAAAATAAAACCCCACCATATCCTATCTTGCATTTTGCCTCTGCCTCGCTCACATGCTGTCGCAGTCTATTCCCACTGTCCTTGAGCCCAATCTTTTGTCGTCTGTCTTGCTGCCACAGATTCGCCACAATCTCACACACTCTAAGTTCTACTGCCGCCGCCAATAATCACAGGAAGGAGGAGAGAGAGATGAGAGGCGGAGCGGCAAGAGCTGGGCGGCAAGTGGGGAGGGAGAGGTTGGGAGACAGGCGATGGAGGAGGCAAACGAGGGTGTCTGGCAGATTCGCGGTTGGCGGTGGTGGATTTTTGGTCAATTTCAATGGGAGCTTAGGATTATGCATAAAGACGGAAAAATAAAGTTTTGGTAAAATGAATCCCTAATTCAAACATCTATTACTTGGGTATAAAAGAACTTTTGTTTACTTATTGGATTCATATATTAAAACTTAATAAACTTCTACAAATGATTGAATATATATGTGACATAATTTGATCAAATTTGTACATATATATCAAGTTATTGCTTGTTTTATATATCAAGTTTTATACATATCAGTGATCTCATTTATAAACATTTTTTAATTTTGGCAGGAAATGAAATTTGATGTGTTTACACATATTTTTCTATAAGAGATTAGAATTGTAAGACATCTATAATCTCATTTATACATATCACTCATCATTTATATAAATCTCTTTCTTCCTCTGTACATCGGGTTTGTACATATTCAGTATTTGATTTAGGCATACTATTAGTTTTTGTAAGACATGAAATTTGATGTATTCATGTTTATTTTATGTTATGAATAGTAGTATTAGAATATAGATATATGTAGATATAAAGGGCAGGGAACATGTTTGACCTATCTGGTTTAGTTGTCCGTTAGGAAGTTCAGACGACCCCGGAAGAATGGACTAAACTGACTTGGCGAACTTTCAAAACCGTATTGAATCGTATGTGTGCGTATTGTTTTTCGTTCCGGGCTCTTTTGAACGGAATTACATGCACTGATTTGGTTAGCTCAGTTGCTTTTTCATTCAGCAATTTGCTCGAAATACTTTGATGGCTTCTTCATAAACTCGAGCCATCCATTCCTTTCCAGTTCAGAAACTTCAGCTGCTGGTACCAAATACAAATAACATACACAAAAAGCAATGTCGTTCAAGAATGTACAAATTCACGATACCTCAGGATCAGCCATCAACATCTTTACCAACCCAACACAACGTCAAATGACACCTACTGTTCCTGCATTACACCTGCCACACTCAGCAGGTAACATGAGTGGGTGTGTGCAAGCTAGCCTGTGTACATAGTTGTGCATGTACCTGGGCATCATACCCATTCATCACCGGCCGAAAGTGCAAGGGTTGTGTTGAAACGTATTCACATAATGTAATACTCGCAAAGCAAAATCTAAGCTTTGTCACATAATGAACATGAGCTGCAAAAGACCGAAGCTCTGAGCTTATTTGGTTTAATACATGCCAACGGAGTAATCAGCTTCCGTACATCAGAACATGACAGGCCTGAAGAGTTCCCTCAACAGTAGATATGGATAGTACCTCACGCTTCAGGGGCATTCTTTCTCGTACACTTCACTTGCATATTTCCAGTTCATGACCTTCCATATGTTCTTCAAGTAGTCAGGTCTAACATTCTTGTACTGCATCATTTAGTAACACAAAAGCAAATGAGGGAGTGCGAATCGGTTTGTTGCATCCAGTGTCCACAAGGCTAAACAACAAGGAAATGCCACATTCAAGCATTTATCTGGTGTTCTAGCCAGTGAGTTTGGGTTTAATAAACGTGAGTTAATGTGTCTTGTCCGTGCAGGTCGGCGAAGACACTTGGGTCTGGGGTGACCTGATTTTGAAAAAGTCGAACTCACCCCTAAGGTTCACATTAATTACGGACCAGCCAATGCATGATTTATCTTCTCCATGGGGGACTTCGACTTCTCCAAAACTGGGTCACGCTAGACCCACGTGCCTGACCCAACCCAGATGGACAAAACACAGTAACCAGTGTTGATTAAGCAGCACCAAACTGGCTGCTATTAATCTGTTGCAAGTACAATCTGTTAACAAGCGGCAGCTCAACCACATAATTTGCTATTCATGTGAAAAAACGATCGAAGATATTCCAGGTATCCCCCTTCCCCTCGCCCACTGTACAACCCGAGATGCAGACAGCTCCAAATGAGTTATAAACACAATACTGAAAACTCTAGTACGAAACCATTTATTCATCAAAGTATACTAGGTATTTACAACATTCTCTTTCAAATAGATAGGACTTCTCATAATTCTAATTGCTCAGATGCAAAAATATGATATGAATCTAGCTTAGACACAACAACATTAACGCCACACTTAAACTGAGGTTTACCTGTAAATAGTAAGCATGCTCCCAAACATCAATACCAAGCAGAGGGGCAAGACTTGGTCCTTTAGTAACCAGTGGATCCTACAACAAGGGTTAACAATGCATCAACTTTATACAAACTGGGTGACACAATAAGTATTCAACGCAGAATGCAAAGTCATATGTTGCATGTAGCAAGACCTGATAAAAAGAATTTCAAAGAAGTAAAAGAAGGAAACACGTACCTGGTTTGCAGTTGTTTCAACCACAAGTTTCTTTGACTCCTTATCCACGCCAAGCCACTGCCAATATAATGAAAAGGAAATAAGAACAAGTGGGAGAAGAGAGTGTGTGATGCAGGTAACTTTGATCAGCAATAAAGGAATGAAAAAACTATAGATCCCATTAAGGCAAGCTACTCACCACCCATCCTGAGCCTTGCAACGCAGCACCTTCTGCACTCATCTTTTGGATTAAGGATTCCAGAGAACCATAATGCGTGTCAATAGCCCAACCCAAGGAGCCCTTTGGCGGCTCACCACCTCCTTCCTGCCATTCAAACGGCATGGGATAACAATCAGAAAACAAGACTAAAACCTAGGGTGACTTCAGATAGAGAAAAAAATCTTCCAGATTCAACATATGCATACTGCATAAACATTATAACCAGGTTAAGGAAATTGCATTAGTTAACTTTTTCAAGTTCTCCCAAAGATGATGGGTGAAGATACCCATGAATCATGGGATCAGTCAATGTATTTATTTTCTGAAACACAAGAACAAGTGTTCCATTTCTCTTTGCCTACTTCTAAGGAACAAGTTTCAATGCTCAAGTTCTCACTCTACCCATTGTGCTTATATTGCCTATAAATATTTTGGGAACAGAAATCTTATTGCCATATTCCCTTAAAAGTCCTAACTTACACGAATAGGGGTAAGATTCTTCCAAAATATGGAGTGGTTGACATGACCTGCATGCGGAAAAAAATTTCAAATCAATATCAAGCAAGTAATTAAGCAAAATGCTTTTGCATAATGGATTGATCTAGTAGTTTATGAATTATTCAATTGTCTAAAATTAGGACAAAATGACTTTAAAAAATTAAATGCTTGTATTTTTCTAAGTTAACAATATAAGTCATTAGACGAGATTTAATTACTACCTTGAACATAAATTTAAGCAATTTTAATATCATTCTTAAATGTCAATGAATTTTATGCTTTCAGAACACACGAATCAATGAATAAGCTGAAAATAGACAAGCAGAAAGGTTCTCCAGCACAGGATTCAGAACCACAGACCACGAAGTGGGGTAATAATAAACGTGCTAGAGATAAAAAAGAACCTCCGCCATTGAATTTGATGGCGCTCTGCAACTTGACGACGGTGGAGGCGTCACCCTTGAGGATGGAGTCGTAGAGCTGTTCCAGAGCTTTGTTGTAGTTGGTAATATAAGTTTGGTGGTGCTTCTGGTGGTGGAGCTGCATGATCTCTCCACTGATGGCAGGCTCGAGGGCACCATAGTCGTAGGGGAGATCGGGGAGCGAGACGGTCGGCAGAGCGCGAGATTGCGCGATGAAGGAGCTCTTGAGCGACCCTAGAGCTAGGTTTTGCCTGGCGGCCAGCGATCGGAGCGCCATTTTCGGTGAAGAATTTTCTGGCGAAGACGAGACGAGACGAGTCGAGAGTAGGAAGATGATGGAATGCGGTAGTGTGGTGGCGAGCCGACGCTTGCAGAGTTGCAGTTATACACCTGTCGAATATTGTGGGTGGATGAGAATTTGTTTGTTTTCTTCACGAAACAAGGTGCGAGCTCGACCTTGGGCTGGGAAAATGGTTTCGAGCTCCGGGCTGAAAAAGACGTTTTGGGCTGGGTTTCTTCTTTTACAGATGACATTTTTTTAAAAAAACCTTTTTTTTTCATTTAAATTTTTGGCATAAGTGCGTGATTAGTTGGCTAATTTTGCCAACTTGCCCGATTTGCTTTATTAAACTCAGTCTTCGTACATTTTAAAGTGCTATGAGTTGGTGCGAAAAGGGTCATACTTTTTTAGGGTAGCTTGAATTGAGATATTTTGAGTCGAGTCTATTCGAGCTCGAACTAGAGCTTGAGCTAAAAAATGAGCTTGAACTCTTTTACGACTGAGCTCAAGCCTGAACAAACCCAGTCCCTATAAGCTCACAGGCCTAACAAACCTTATCTTTTATCCTTTTCCAATCATGCCTAAAGCAAACCGGCTAACCCTTACTCCTTTAGTCCCTCAAGCCTGATCGCAAATCTTCACACTCTGTCGTTCGAACGCAAATCTTCGCCCTCCACCACCTAATTGCAAATTTTTTCCATTGCCTTATTGCAAATCTCATTGCCACCCAATTGTAAATTTTCACCGCTACCCAATCACAAATCTTCATGCCGATTTTGTGATTTATTTGGTCATTTGCTTGAATTGTTCATGAGCTAGATTGCGGTGGCCTAGAAATCAACCCAGCAGCTGACAAAGGATGAACTACAGTGGCTTCGCAATCGAAGGATGGACTACAGAGGCTTCACAATCGAAGTGAGGAAAATGATGACTCAGTTGAGAAGTTCACAAAATTATAGTAGATTAACAAAGGATTAGAAAGTTTGGGATAAGTTTTCTAATTTTCTCTTCTCTGGTTATCTCTATAGAAAATTACAAATTCAGTCTCCATCTTTTATTAAGTTGTAATTATGGTACTAAACATTTATATGTATCATTCATGCCAAGTGAATTTGTGGGCCGAGCTCGAGGAAAAAAAAATAAGGCTCGAGCAATTCAAGCTTGAGCCCAGTGGGCTGAGACTCGGCTCGACTCATCCCATTTTCATCCCTAGTTGTGAGTTAGTCCCTTGGCTAGTAGAAAAAATCCTAACCCTAATCATAATTTTCAATTTTTAAGGAAAGAATCACGTCGTTTAGAAATTTCAATCGCACCCAACTTGTAGGTATATTAACTTTATTAAATCTTTTTTACTGCACATTAAGCTATTACTTATTTACATAATTAAATGAACAATTCAAAGCACTTTATACAATAAGTTTTAAAAATTTTTGAATTATCAAATTCACTACTAAATATTAAAAGGTATGGCCTTTTATTATTTATGAACAGTAACTAAAATGCACCTTTGTCCTATAAGGGTGGTCAAACCCCTATTTTGGTCCCTTTTAATTCATCATCTATTCTCTTTGGTGCCAAAACTTCTTTGTCTCCCATTTGGGCATAGCACTCTATCATGACATGATAAAAAAGGTTGTTGTTTGGTCATATTGGCTTATTTTATTTTCCATGATGATTTTTGAAAATTGAAATCAACTGGAACACCATCATCGTCCTCATTCCCAATTCTAATTTCACTCATTTGAAAAATTTAGACCACGCCCAACATCTATCCATCGGTTCAGCATTTGGCTAAGGAAACAAAAAAAAAAGAGTTCTTGCAGTGGAGAGGATGAGAGCGTAGGAAACAGAAAGTATGAGGGCTATGAAGGCAGACGTGCTGGTGTACTTCCTCTACTTGGATGATGATCTTTGAGGTATTGAAGGAGAAATCTGGCAAAGGTTGGCGAGAATGGTGGAAATGGCATCTGGACTTGCTCATTTGGTCACCATGCAAGCATTCCTCTATGTCAGTTGCTCAGATCAAAGTGGCCTTTTCCTTCTGTAATGCAATTAAAGGGTTCTATGTTTGCAAGTTTTGGGGGGATAGGGGATTTCAATTAAATTTCCTGCTCTTTAGTTTTAATTGTTTTGTTTTTCCCAATTCTTTTTAGCACATATTTGAATTGGATTACGTGGCAGAGGAAGAGATGAAGGCTCAAAAAAATATGGAGCTTTGAATAGAAGATCTAAGAGTGTTGTAGAGGTGACCTTGGGAGGGAAGGTGGTAGATGCGCAAACAACAGAAAGCAAGGCAAAATGATAGTGAAAGGAATGGAAAGAGTGAAAGAGGAGAAAGAGAAAAGAGAGGCAGAGAGAAAATTGATGGAAATTCCTTCTTGTCTCAATTCATTAAACATTTCCCCTATATCACCAGTACAATAGTAATCCACTAAGGGCAGTACAACTCGGCAATTCTAGGAATATCCCTAAACGTAATCCTTGAATTGGATAAGTACATGAGAGGTTCTAGAACTCTTTCTGTGAGTAAGTGGGAGACCAATCACTTCAACATTGACATTGAAAGGTGATGGAACTTGATGGTAGGGATATTGGCGAATACTAAGGGACTCCATAGGAAACTTCAACCCTCAAACAATTCACTCAAATCCTCTGATGATTTTAATTGGTCTGAAGATCATTTATTAGGTTCATTAATAATTTCTTTTTTTGGTAGTTTTTCTCAATTTAAATTTAGTTTGTTGTTTCTTAAGCATTTTGAATGACCATAAGTGTATTTATTGCAGCTTTTAAGAGGGCAAATGGCAGAATTTATGCAATTGACCTAGCTTACATAAGCCATAATTAGTTTTTTTTGTTCATGATTACGTCTAATCCTAACCTCCTTTCTTGCAAAATTCTGAGTTTGATTTTTTGTTTCTTCTTTATATGAACTTCATTTTCATTTGTTGTAAAGTATGTGATTAAGCATTTATAACCTCAATTATTCCTGCAATAAATAAATTGCGATTCTTCTTGTACAAATCTATTTTCCTTCATTAATTTGTGATTTATGCTTAAAATTGTCAGCAAAGTTCTTGGATTTCCCCTAATTGGGAAATTTAATTTTATCATTTAGTTTGTTATAGGTTTGGTGATCTTATTTTTCATGCCATTCATTGTCTATTTAAGTGGCATTTGCATTTCTTCATTGTATTTCCTCAATTAGTTTGTCATATTTTTCTATGTTTTATCACTTACTTTATGCTTTTCTTCTTGTTTATAGGTGTGGTTCTATACCATTGCATTGGTTGTTAAAGTGGTATTCTACTAGTCTTGGATCTTAGGTTAGTATATTTAGACACAAGTTTCATCATGATTTTTTATTTCTTCACAAGTTATAATTGAAGCTTATCTCATATGTCAATATTAATTGGAAGTCTATACTATTCCACTATTTCTTCTTAAATAATGTGCTTAATTGTAGACTTTGCTTGGGACAATGTTGGGGATGAAACCACAAGAAGCAATCGCTAAAGCAAAATTTCTTACAAATGCCGAAGGATTATACGTATCATTTGTTGGTACTCTTGGTTTTTCAAATCCTATTCTTATTGTCAAGATAAGTTACATTCAACTTAATTATCATCATATTTGGTACTCGATTGACAAATCATTGTCCATAATGAGCCTATTTGAAAAGTTTTAAGAGTTTATAATAGTAATTACTTCCTTATTTCCTTTAGTATGTTGATTTTCCCATTGGAGGAACATTTGAAGGAAGGACCATATAGGATAAAAGATATTGAAAAAACCATTTTGCAAGAGGTACAATCTATTTTTGTAGGCAGTCCAACTTCTTTGGACTTGCTAACAGCTGCAAAGCATTTTAAATTACATCAGGTATCTTCCTTTTTTGTATTGAGGATATGCACGTCATAAGTGTTCCTTCTTATCCTTTTTAGAGAATTTTAGGAATAGACATTGTCACATGTAGTACTATTGTTCATTGATGAAATTCCTTTTGTTTGTCTGTGAAGGAGCACAAATGCCTCAATCCCACTACTTGTTTGCAATATCATGCTTTCAAATAGATCTTTTTAAAGAAGTTGAAATAGCTTTATGCCCTGCTAATGACCATGTTTCTTAGGAATATAATGTTATTTTTGGTATAATTAAGGTGGTGATTTTTATGTTTATTTGTGATTGTATTATTGAAAAGACATATTTTTAAAACATCAAGCAAATCATCAAACTACTATTAAGAAAGGTTATCAATTAAATGGCATTATATAAGTCTTTGATGACTGATATCATAATATTTTTTTCTCTGAACATGACCATGCAATTATGTTAACATAGTGATCTCTAGGCTCTAATTTTTTTTCTTTGTCTTTATCTTTCCTGACATGTTCACCATAATGGTAAGCGAAGGTGCTTATTCTCTGGTTTCCATTTTGTAGATTCCTAATGGTGTAATAGGACATTACATTCTTGGGCTCATTTATAAATTGTAGGTTGGTCTAAGCTTCCATGACTCTAAATCTGTTGTGTTTGCCTTTCTTTAAAGGACATTAGGAAAATAATTAATTCTCATTTATATGTATCTTATGTTTTTACTACAATTAGGTTCCATTAAATTTTCATTTTTTGTTTATTTCCTGTTGAGAATATGCTTGATTCAAATTGTTAAAATTTAGTTTTTTTTTTCATATGGACAACTTTAGGGTTTTGTTTTGCATATTTAGTATTTGGCTTAACATTTCAGCATTAAGTCTCCAATAAATGCATAACAGAAGATCACAAAGATTTTTGTCCAATTTTCTTCTTGAAATCATTGAGATTCATTAATTCATTTTTTCCTGGCAATTTTTGTTTTCTAGGGTCTACTACAAAGTGCTAATTAGTGCAATAGACAGTACTTTGGTCTACTACAAAGTGCTAATTAGTGTAATAGACAATACTTTCTCCTGGAAGAATACACCTATATTATTCTCACAAAATTTTAGAATATTGTGCAGCATCAACATTTTAAATGTGAGTTTTCCGTGCACTCCTTTGGCTTGTCAATATTTATAATACATAATTACTGCCTTGGTAGCTTGCTTGCTATAGCAGAAGCTAGGAAACCGTGTGATAAATATATGTTCTACCACTTTAAATTTTGTACTTACTAGATATTATATTTTGAATTCATGGTTTTTTCAATGCTTGTTTGCCCTTCTTTACCTTTTATCTTATTAATGTTTAGTAGGTTATTCCTGATATCGTAGATGTCATCAAGGAATAAGTGAATTTTAGTCATTTTCTTCAAACCTCAATTTAAAGCTTGTCTGTCACAAGTAAGCAAGTAGTAATTCTATAATTTTATGTTGTTGGTTTGTTACCCAGAGGGAGTTTGTGGTCTACATGCAATTTTTTATTTTTTATTACCATTTTGATTGAGATCATTCCTTTTTCAGGTTGAGGCAATTCACTTGTATCTACAATGAGCTATATCAACATGGTAGAAAATAGAACAACCTAGGTGGCCAACCTTTGTGAAATGTGATTGTTATTTTTAGTTTGATTCCTTATGATCTACAAATTAGTGGAATGATATGTAAGACATCAATTGGTAGTAGTGAATGCTTAGGGGGAAGCTACATAATGGATGTAGGACATAAATCAGTTATTTTCTTATGTCACTGAAACTATGTGTGCCTTATGACGTTTCGACATATGCTTCATCTAGGAAATTTTCTTGAAACCATCCCACGATAAAACGTGAGCTTCATTGCTAGTAGTAATTTATATTTTGATTGATCACACCCATAACATATTAGGCCTCCATACATGCAACCTGCAAGATAGCCCAAAGTGGATCATGGGCTGATCTTACTCGAAGAAAGAAAAAAGGCCCACACATGGTTACCCACTCCACCAACGTTACTTGAATCCAACACGTAATTAGTTTGGGTCCAGTAACGAAGAGAGTGTTAAAAAGAAGGTAGGTAGGTATAATGGGTGGTTGCTGACAAATGTAGCATGTGTATAGCTAAACTCCAAAAGATTTTCTTTTTTGAGTTATTTACATATTATGCCTAAAGCTTCAAGGGTATTTATTTTTATCCTCTCATGGTTTTAAGAACCATATTTCTTTCCCTAAGATTTAGATAGCTTTAGTGACAAAGACTTGCCAATAGAATTACCCAATGCTTCCAGGCCTCTAGGTCTCCAACAATTTTTTCTAATTGTAAGTACCAGCCTTATGTTGCTCTTTTGGAAGACCAGTATTTCATTTGATATTTCTTCCTTTGTTGCTTAATTTCCTTTCAGTGTAAGTATATATCATGCCATAGTCGGTTGGTGTATTTGTTTGCCAAGGTTTTTTTATTTTTTGGTAAATAGCTGTTGAAAGGAGTATATATGTATACATGTGTCACTTCTTTCAAGACTAAGGGAGTATTTGTTAAGAAATTCACTCAAAATTAATTCATAAACTTTTTCATGTGAATAGATTATGTTTAGTACAGAAAAAAAGGTAGATACCAGGATAATGGTTGAGAATGAAAATCTTGTGCATCAGATCAAAAAATGGTACTTAGGAGGAACAATAGAAATGTCTCAGAGTACCATAAGCTCCCTAGCTAAGATACTTAAATCCAAGTTAGCTTAAAGAATTTTAGCTTTGAAATGTAACAAATAATGTATATGGCTTGTTCTTTTCTATGTGCTTCTCTGTCATTAATAAAGAGTATGCTATTGAAAATGCAGCTTATTCCTATTGCAGCTTGTTCCTTGTTTGATTTCCAAAAGATAGAACATAGTCCAATCTTCTAGTCCTAAAGAACTAAAATTAATGATTTTTTCTTTTTTGCCCATGGTTACATGATGATTTTAGAATATCAATTTATAACATAAATATAACAACTATTTCAACATTGTCATCTTATTGTATTTTTCCATATAAGTGAGAAAAAAAATCAACAATAATGACTGGCTTTTGAATTTCATCTCATTATGGTTGGTCGTTGAAACCGTAAAAAATAATTTTGGTATGATTGAAAACTCAGAATAAATAAATTTATAATATAGTAATGAAAATCAGGTTGAATCTTAAGAAAATTTTTTTAACCGAAAGCTTCCTATTAGAAAACTGAAATAAAAGGTTGTGGGGTTTTTTTAAATTAAATGCTGAAATAAATTAACTATAGAATCAAAATGAAATTAACCAATACTAAAAATACTCAGTTTAGAGTTGATTATCTATTTCAGTTACGCAATTGATCATCGAAAGAAAATATTTCTTCAATCCAAGTAAATAAATAGGACTCACTTTTAAAGTTAAAAAGAACCAAAAGAATTTAACAGTAAAATTAACCAGAAAAAACTTCATATTAATTTTTTAATTTCGAGTAACCAGATATTGAAAAACAATTTCTAATAAACCCAAAATTAGCATTAAGAATAGTGAACAAATGTTTATTCCATGCAATAATCCAAAAGCTTGAACAATTTAACCTGTCTTACTTCTCTATATGAACTAACCAAAAATAAAAATAATCTCCAGTCAATTCACTTGCTTCTAAATCGAATTCTTCACCTAAGTAGTTGAAAAGAAAATAAAGCAGATTTGCAATCGCATCGCATAACCAATCCAATAAGTGAGAACATGAAAATTATTGCAATAAATCTTAAGAATAAAGAAGTAAATACTTGAATTTAAAGAAAATTTTAACAAGAAAAATCAATCCTCACAACCGGTGTTGGTGATAGAAATCGTTCCCTTGACCTGAACAAAAAAATTACTCACTCATGATTGGAAGCAAAACAAAGAACAACAATCATAAAAAAAAACTAAAATTGCGAGAGAGAGAGAGAGAGAGAGAGAGAGGGAGGGAGAGAGAGAGAGCCACAAGCTGCTGTGCTGCAATTCTAATAAAGCTAAATTTACAAACTCTTCCTAAATTTTCTATATTTTTACAAAAGTACCATACACAAATAAAAAGATTCAAACTAACTAGAAGGTTTTAAAGTTGTGAACCAAGAAATGCTCCAGAACAACAGCAGCAACGTCAATATCAGATTCTACCTTAATGTAGTCATTATTTCTCAAAATACAAAGCATGAAAGTTTTAGAGCTCTTTCTTAGCTTCGAAACGACACCTAAATCATATAAAACAGACATATACAGCCAAAGATAAGCCCAAATACTGCAATTGCTTCTGAATCAACGATGATGCACAAATCTCGATTTTGAAGATAAATTTGACCCCCTTAACGTGTAAACGGGGTTTTATGATCTTCATATGACTTGTAACGCCAAATGTTAGCTTTCCAATGAATCAAGAATCACTAAATTCCGATCTTTGTAGCTCAAGATATGATTTTTCTACCGGAATATCACCAATCTGGCAAAATCCTGAAAAAACCCAACCAAATTAAAATTGTAAATTAAATCCATTTTCAATTAATTAAGTCTAGATATGCTCTAAGCTACAAAACATACTCAAAATATATCTTTAAGGTTTAAAACATACTAAATGTTTCCTTAGAAAAAGACCCCCATCTACTTCAATACCTAGAACAGTGGAGTAACAAATTCTTTTTCTTTTCATTAGAACACAACAATTCAAAAATTTTTTTATTCTCAAGTGATTCAAATCATCCATCAACCAAACAACTCACATATCTAACTTAATAAGCTTATAATCTGACATAGTTTAAATTAATGTACTAAGCACACAAATTTGATGCAAAAAATTAGCTTATCAAGATAATCATCAACTAGTTTGATCAAAAATTGTAAAAAAATTTAAAAATAAAATTTGAGAGTTGCGTAAAGACTAATAAATTTATAACTTAATACTCAAGTTGGGCATTCAAGAGCAAAAAAAGAATGAATTTATCCTAACAATTCATATCAATGCTCAAAAATATGAATGAAAAGAATTGTAATTCAAAGATTTTTAAAACAGAAAATTAGGGCACAAGCTATCAACTCTCTCACACTTAAATCGAACATTGTCCTCAATGTTCATAATAAAAACTCGGATGGGGAAATAAAAAGTACTGCCCTAAAAGGTGATTTCGCAGTAATCAGCAACCCAGAATAAGACTTTAGCTTGATGCCTCTATGTTTCGACTCACTTCCAGCCTGAAAAAAAATAAATAAAAAATATACTGCATGACCAAGAAAACATTGTGAGAACAAAAAAACTTAAAAAAAATAAAAGTTGAAAAATAAATGAAAAGAAATTCTAATTATTCGTGGTATAAAACCACACTTGGGTTGCCTCCCAAAAACACCATTCTGTATTATCTTTGGCTAGACAGTTCCTTTCTGTATTAGCCAGGGTACTTTAAGATTCTCTTATGAAAAAGCTTCAATTTATGCATCTCAGTGTTGAACACTTTATCCGTTTTCAAACTTTTAGGCTCGCTTGCACCATGAGTAGAAAGATTAGTAATAACAAATGGTCCAATCCAATTAAGCTTAGACTTACTAGATAACATTTTCCATCTTTTTCTGTGTTTGCGCAACATCTTTCTTCCAACCACAAATGACATTTCATGTTCTTGCTGCAACTTGACATTTTCTTTTTTATCTTTTTGTGCCAACTTTGTTTGGTTTTCAAACTTTGTTTCTGATTCATTTTACACCAAAGTATCAATTCTTTCAACAAAAGAAATAGAATTATCCTTATCAGTTTCCTTCAATGTGTAAAAAATATTGAACTGTGCAATTTTTCCATCAAATTCCATTGTGAGAGTGCCAGTATCCACATTAATCTTCGTCTTTGATGTCTTTAAAAATGGCCTTCCTAATAAAATAGAAGCAGTTAAGTCACTATTCTTCATATCAAGCACATAAAAATCAGTAGAAAAAGTTAAATCATTTACTTGCACAAAAACATCCTCAACTATGCCTCTAGGATAGACATTTGATTTATCAGCTAATTGTATCATAATACCAGTTTCATTCATAGGTCCAAGTTTCAAAGAAGCATATATTGAATATGACATGACATTAATTGAGGCTCCTAAATCTAACATAGTTTTTTCCGCCTTAAAATTACCTATTACATATGGTATAGTAAATATACCAGGGTCCTTACACATTTGAGGCAACTTCCTTTGAATTATCGCTGATACATTCTCACAAACTTTGATTATCTCCTTAGTTGGTAACTTATTTCTAAAAATCTCAAGAATTTCCTACTCTGTCTCTTCTCTCTTTGATTTTGCCAACCTGCTAGGAAAAGGATGTGGAATCAGATTTTTTGGTTTTGGAAAAATTGGCTCATTACTTACATTCTCAGTTGGTGCACCAGAAGTTGATGGTTTTAGGCTATCTTGTTCCTTTTCAAGTGCTGTATTTTTTTATGTGGTGGTTTGCACCTCTTTGCCACTTTGAAGGGTCACGATATTAACATACTCTGTCGGGTTGATTTCAACTTGAAATGGTAGTCTCCATTTTTTAGCTTCAATTTTGGCTAATGAGGCTGCCAGTTGTGAAATTTGGTTCCCCAAGTCTTTAATTCTAGCCCTTATTTCCTGTTGAAATATTTGAGTGTTAGTGGCTAAAGCTTTTACAATATCCTCTAAAGCTATACCTAAACTTGGTGCTTGGTTTTGTGGTAGAAGGGCTAGTTTGTTGTAACCGGCAGATGGGTATTGCTATTGGTTAGGCTGCCCAAATTCGGGTGGTCTCTCAAACTAGGGTTATATTGATTGGCATAAGGGTCATATCTCCTTAGTTGGTTAACAAAACTGCTTATCGTATTCACTTGAGATGTTGTATCCTCTTTTTGTTATGGGCATGAGTTGGTAAGATGTCCTTGAGTAGAGCAGATGCCACAAACTCTAGAATTTTGAACCTGTCCTAAAGCAACTTATCTAACAATAAAGATTAGTTTAGAAAGTTGAGTTTCAATACTAGAAGTTCCTACCTTATTTACTTTCTTCGGTACATAGTTTACTCGTGTCCTAAACTGCTACAAGTTGGCAGCCATTTTAAAAATCAGGTCTTTTGACTCTCGGCTGTCTTTTCTACAAGTGCTCCTCTACTTGCAGCATTCAACATACTTCGATCCATGAATAGTAACCCTTCATAGAAATACTACAGCAAAAGTTGATCAGAAATCTGATAATATGGGCAGCTTGCACATAGTTAGTTGAATCTCTCTTAGTACTCGTAAAGACTTTCTTTTTTGTATTGCCAAATCCCGTTGATTTCCTTCTTAATTGTTCCAGCTCTCGAAGCTGGAAAGAACTTCTCCAGAAATTTTCTTTTCAGGTTATTCCAGGTTCTGATCAAATCAGAGGGAAGGTAGTACAATTAATCCTTTGCCTTGTCTGCCAAAGAGAATGGGAAAACTCTCAGCTTAATTTGTTCTTCTGTAACTCATTGTGGTTTCATGGTTGAGCAAATTACATGAAATTCGTTCAAGTGTTTGTAGGGGTCCTCGCCTGTAAGACCACAAAAAAATAGGCAATAAATAAATTAATGTAGATTTTAATTCAAATGTTACCTTAATATCAGGAAAATCGATGCACAATGGTTGCTGGACAATGTCGGGAGTTGCCAACTCAATTAGTGTTCTTTGTGCCGTCATCTCTACAATAACAACTGCTTCTTTTTCGCTTTTAAAGTCACTGTTCGCAGATGTTGAAGCTGTAAAATTGACTGCTTGCCTATTTGCTTTCTTGTTTGCTTTTGCTGTTTTTTTAATCTCTAGATCAAACACTAGTTTAACTGTACGAGAAGATCTTGGCATAAGCCAGTTTACTGAGAACAAAAAGAAAGGAAAAAATAAAAAAATTTATTCAATCCAAGAAAATAAACAGAATTCTATTTAAAGATAAAAAGAACCCAAAGAATTCAATAGTAAAATTGACCAGAAAAAACTTCAAATTAATTTATTAATTTTGAGTAACTAGATATTAAAAAGCAATTTCTAATAAACCCAAAATTAGCATTAAGAACAGTGAACAAAAGTTTATTCCAGACAATAATCCAAAAGCTTGAACAATTTAACCTGTCTTACTTCTCCATATGAATTAACCAGAAATAAAAGTAATCTCCAGTCAATTCACTTGCTTCTAAATTGAATTCTTCACCTAAGTGGTTAAAAAGAAAATCAAGTAGATTTGTAATCGCATAACCAATCCAACAAGTGAGAACAGGAAAATTAATTACAATAAATCTTAAGAATAAAGAAGTAAATACTTGAATTTAAAGAAAGTTTTGTTGGCCCAAGTGCAACCAAGAGGGGGGGTGAATTGGTTGTTTTAAAAACTTTAGTAAAATCAAAATTTACAACTAAATTACTCAACCAAAGATCAAGAACAAACCAAGTAATGCTAAGCACAAATAAAGCAAGTAAATAAAAGAGGATAAAGGAAAGAGTGCACCGGGATTTATAGAGGTTCAACTCCACCAACCGGAGTCTACGTCCTCTCCTCAAGCTTGCCCACTTGAGATTTCCTCCACTACGTCCTCTCATCAAGCTTGCCCACTTGAGATTTCTTCCACTATCTCTTGATCAAGATTACAATGATATTTTCTTCAAGGTTCACACCCAACCAATCTCTAGTTTTCTCCAAGGCTCACTAGAAACCACTATCTAGTTTTCTTCAAGGCTCACTAGAAACCACTCTACACTCAAGAGATTCTAAGACTTTGAATGTTTACAAACTCACAAGGTCACACAATAGCACTCAAGCTAGATATACAAGTGAAAGCACAACTACAATAACGAATTTCTCAAGATAAGCTCTTTTCTCTTGGATTTGATGATGAATCTTTGATCTTATGGCCAAGAGTTATCTCCAAGGTGTTTCTCCATGTATTTATGCTCATTTGGGGGCCAAAGAGATGTTGAAGAACCGTTGGGAAGGTCAGAAATGTCTCCAAGAAAGCAGGTGACCGTTGCTGTCAAATTTGACAGGTTTTTGCGTCTGTCGCCCAGTTTCACCCGAGTGAAATATTTTCACTCGGTTGAAAGTTCTGTCTGATAACAAAATTCAACGTTTGACTTCCAACGGCTATATTTGTAATTAATGAGCTGTCAGTGCTTTATACACGTGGAATCTGACGTGGCATGAATTTATATTTATTTTTCAAATATTTTTCAAACCGGAAACTCGCGTGCAGGTCTGGAATCCAAGTTTCACCCGGTTGAAAATTTTTCATTCGAATGATTTTCTTGTCCAGAAATAAAATGCTCTTGGGTGCGAAAACTGAGTCCAGTTTCACCCGGTTGAAAAAATTTCACTCGAATGATTTTCTTATCCAGAAATAAAATTCTCTCGTGTTCGAAAACTGACTCCAGTTTCACTCGGTTGAAAACATTTCACTCGAATGATTTTCTTGTCCAGAGATAAAATTCTCTCGGGTTCGAAAACTGACTCCAGTTTCACTCGGTTGAAAACATTTCACTCTGTTGAAAACGCAGTTCCAGGATTTTCTTACTTCCAAACTTTCAAACTTCAATGAATTTTTCTCCAAAATGATTTCTTCCTTCACAAGCAATGCTTGAATCAACATAAATACTTCAAATATACTTATGAAATAATTTTCCTTCCAAAGATCAAAACTTTATCAATAAAAGACCAATGTATAAATCTTTAGGTAAAGCTTTGAAACACATAAAACCAATATGTTTTGTTATCATCAAAATCAAATAAATGTGAGCCATGAATGGAACAAATCCAACAATCTCCCCCTTTTTGATGATGACAAAACAACCTTTTAAAAGACATATATAATATCTAAACAACAAATATGAACAATTATTATCCCCCTTTATTAAATATTCTTCAATTTTATCTCTCCCCCTTTTTGTCATAATAAAAAAGATATATAGATCATGAAAACAAATCATGATAAATTCTTAATATTAAAACATGCAATAAGCTCCCCCTTAATCAAAGCATATAAAAAAATTTCTCCCCCTTTCTAAATCAACAAAATAGCCAAGTATCAACTAATAGGATAACAACATTATTAATATAAAATCATATCATCAAAATTATTGGAATAAATCCACAATGATCATGGTAATATCTAACATGTCATATATCGAAGAACAATGAATAATTCATATATACTCATCAATCAACATATCAAAATCAAATAACACAATGTATCAATAATCACTATTAACCAATAAAAAATCAACAATGTTACCACATTAAAGCTTTAATCTCAAACACGTCTCATTGTGCTCCAAATCCCCAATTTCTTTGTGCATAGAGCTTTTATGTATAAGCTTCTAATTATTGCTCCATGCTCTAGCACCCTACAACAAATCTCAAATTTTGATCTTAGGTACCCAAATCTCTTTGGGTCCATGGGAGTTAGCTCCAACAATGTTGGTTCCTTTAGGAACCCATATCAATTTATAGCCAAAAGGAACTTTTCTTCTTTTAAACATGCATTCATAAGAATAATGACCTTTTCCACCACAAGCATGACATGTTACAAAAGAACTGGATGAGGATGTAGATGCATCAACAAATCTATTTCCAAATTTTCTTTCCTTCATCAATGGATTAAAACCTATTCCCGCTTTGTCATAAACTCCTTTTTGAGCACCAAGTAACAAATCAAGGTTTTCGTTACCTTTAACAAATTTAGGCAAAGATTGGGTAAGATCAAGTTTATCCTTTTTTAATTCATCTATTTCTTGTCTCAAGGATAAACTAATATCTAAGTTCTCCTTCTTTAAGTCATCTATTTCTTTTATTAAAGAAGTATTTACAACCTTCAATTCATCAACCTTTTTGACAAGTCTTTTTGAATTTTTGAAAAGCTCATGAAATGCATCTAATAATTCTTCATATGAACAACTTGATGAGCATGATGATGATGATGATGTGTTACTAGAATAAGTACTTGTTACCTCATTTTCTTCTTTTGCCATGAGACACAAGTTGGGGTAGCTTTGATTTGAAGAGACTTCATCTTCTTTAATCATCAAGCAAAGATTGGCTTGATCACTTGTGTCATTTGATGATGATGAGCTTTCACTATAGGATGAGCAACTATCACTCCAAGCTGCCATAGCTCTAAGTTTCTTCTTTCCTCTCTTGTGATGTTTGTGCTTCTTTGGCTTGTTCAACGGACAATCAAATTGTAGATGTCCAAGCTCCTTACTCTTGTAGCAAGTGATCTCATTCTTTTTGCCTCTAGAACCCTTATTCTTCGACCTCTTGAGAATTTTCTTAAACTTCTTGGTCAAGATTGCTACATCATCCGAATCATCTTCATTTGAAGAAGATGAATCATCTTCTTTAACTTTGAAGGCCATTAACTTGTTCTTGTTGTTGAGCCTTTCTTCCTCTTGCTCCTTCATCTCATATGTCAATAATTTCCCAAATAGCTCATCAATGTGCATGGTCTTGATGCTTCCACCTTCATTAATAGCTTCAACTATACTTTTCCATGAAGAAGGCAAGCTCCACAAGATTTTTCTCACCAACTCTTCATTTGTATATTCCTTTCCAAGCAACTTGAGTGGTGTAAGAATTTCATTGAACCTTTTGAACATATCTTGAATGCTCTCTCTTGGCTCCATGGTGAAAAGTTCATATGCTCTAACTAGCATATGCATCTTGGTGTCCTTGACTTGTGAAGTTCCTTCATATGTTACCAACAACTTGTTCCATATTTCCCTAGCATCATTACAAGAAGAGACTAAATTGAACACATCGGGGGTTAGTGCACAATATATAATATTCATAGCTCTAGCATTCATAGTGCACATAGCATCATCCTCCGATTTAAATTCTTTTGAATCTTTTGGTACTTGTTTACCATCAACTACTTTTAAAGGAATATTAGGACCATCTTTGATAATTCTCCATAAAGCATAATCAATAGCTTTAATATGAATCTCCATCCTAGTTTTCCACCAATTAAAATTTGTAGAATCAAACAATGGTGGCCTAGATGTGCTTTGTCCCTCAAGATGCATAAAACTAGTGGTTGCCATGGATCTTTTGATTTTGAAACCGCAAGGTTTTGAAAATAAAAATCACTAAGCTCTGATACCAATTGTTGGCCCAAGTGCAACCAAGAGGGGGGGTGAATTGGTTGTTTTAAAAACTTTAGCAAAATCAAAATTTACAACTAAATTCACTCAACCAAAGATCAAGAACAAACCAAGTAATGCTAAGCACAAATAAAGCAAGTAAATAAAAGAGGATAAAGGAAAGAGTGCACCGGGATTTATAGAGGTTCAACTCCACCAACCGGAGTCTACGTCCTCTCCTCAAGCTTGCCCACTTGAGATTTCCTCCACTATCTCTTGATCAAGATTACAATGGTGTTTTCTTCAAGGTTCACACCCAACCAATCTCTAGTTTTCTCCAAGGCTCACTAGAAACCACTCCCTAGTTTTCTTCAAGGCTCACTAGAAACCACTCTACACTCAAGAGATTCTAAGACTTTGAATGTTTACAAACTCACAAGCTCACACAATAGCACTCAAGCTAGATATACAAGTGAAAGCACAACTACAATAATGAATTTCTCAAGATAAGCTCTTTTCTCTTGGATTTGATGATGAATCTTTGATCTTATGGCCAAGAGTTATCTCCAAGGTGTTTCTCCATGTATTTATGCTCATTTGGGGGCCAAAGAGACGTTGAAGAACCGTTGGGAAGGTCAGAAATGTCTCCAAGAAAGCAGGTGACCGTTGCTGTCAAATTTGACAGGTTTTTGCGTCTGTCGCCCAGTTTCACCCGGGTGAAATATTTTCACTCGGTTGAAAGTTCTGTCTGATAACGAAATTCAACGTTTGACTTCCAACGGCTATATTTGTAATTAATGAGCTGTCAGTGCTTTATACACGTGGAATCTGACGTGGCATAAATTTATATTTATTTTTCAAAGATTTTTCGAACCGGAAACTCGCGCACAGGTCTGGAATCCAAGTTTCACCCGGTTGAAAATTTTTCATTCGAATGATTTTCTTGTCCAGAAATAAAATGCTCTCGGGTGTGAAAACTGAGTCCAGTTTCACCCGGTTGAAAAAATTTCACTCGAATGATTTTCTTGTCCAGAAATAAAATTCTCTCGGGTTCGAAAACTGACTCCAGTTTCACTCGGTTGAAAACATTTCACTCGAATGATTTTCTTGTCCAGAGATAAAATTCTCTCGGGTTCGAAAACTGACTCCAGTTTCACTCGGTTGAAAACATTTCACTCTGTTGAAAATGAAGTTCCAGGATTTTCTTACTTCCAAACTTTCAAACTTCAATGAATTTTTCTCCAAAATGATTTCTTCCTTCACAAGCAATGCTTGAATCAACATAAATACTTCAAATATACTTATGAAATAATTTTCCTTCCAAATATCAAAACTTTATTAATAAAAGACCAATTTAAATCTTTAGGTAAAGTTTTGAAACACATAAAACAAATATGTTTTGTTATCATCAAAATCAAATAAATGTAAGCCATGAATGGAACAAATCCAACAAGTTTTAACAAGAAAAATCAATCATCATAACTGGTGTTGGTGATAGAAATTGTTCATTTGAACTGAATCAAAAAAATACTCTCTCATGATTAGAAGAAAAACAAAGAACAACTATAATAGAAAAAAAAACTAAAATTGTGAAAAAGAGAGAGAGAGAGGAGGAGGAGGAGGAAGCGTCCAACCTCGGGAGAGAGCCACAAGCTGCTGTGCTCCAATTCTAAATCTAATCAAGCTAACCTAGTGTGCTAATTCACAAACTCTCTTTAAAAAGATTCAAACTGGCTAGAAGGTTTCAAAGTTGTGAACCAAGAAATGCTCTAGAATAGCAGCATCAATTTCAAGCTGAGATTCGACCTTGATGTATTTATTATTTCTCAAAATTTAAAGCATGAAAGTTGTATATCTCTTTATTAACTTCGAAATGACACCTGAATCACATAAAATGGGCATCTACAGTCAAAGATATACCGAAAATACTGCAACTGCTTCTGAACCAGTGATGATGCACAAATTAGGACTTTGAAGCTAAATTTGACTCCATTAACGTGCAAACTGGGTTTTATGATCTACATATGATTTGTAGCTCCAGATGTTAGCTTTCCAATGAATTAAGAATCACTTAATTCTGATCTTTGTAGCTCAATATATGATTTTTATACTGGAATATCATCAATCTGTCAAAATCCTGAAAGAACACAAATTAAAACTTGTAAAATTACAAATTAAATCCAATTTCAATCAATTGAGTCTAGATATGCTCTAAGCTACAAAACATACTCAAAATATATCTTTAAGGTTCAAAACATATTAAAACATATTAAATATAAGAGAAATAAATATAACAAATATAGGCTTATCACATTATTTCCTCATAGTAGGGTTACATTAGGAAAGGCACTTGACATAGAATTTTGTCAGTTTGCTTTAGCATGAACTTATAATTTTAGTTTTACTTGGGGACGAATGGAGGAATGTCTTAGAGTACCCAAAAAAAAAAAGGGAGAGAGGTGTGTGGTCTCAGGAGCAGGAGAAGGTGGAGAGAAGGAAGGGCACCATGGAGGTGGGAGAGGGAGACAGCTTGGGGATAGGGGCTTGAATGATTGATCTAAAGTATAGGTGTCCAAAAGAGAGGAACCAACAAGTTAGGTGTGTCAGAAGTAGTTTCTTTTTCTACGGATGGTCACTGGATGGACTTGAGGTCAAAGGGGCAAAATGTCTCACTATACATAGTTTAGGGACTGGGTTGATACAAGTTATAGTTAAGGGGACTAAAATGACCAAGTTGGCAAAAATTGGGGGTGTAAAGTCCATTTATGCCGTAGAGGACAATGGTCAATTTCATGAGTTTCAACCATAAGCGGAAGTGCATGAACTTAGCCACATATGGCATGGATCCTCAACTATTCTGATCCTATGGGGAAAAAGAAAGCTGATATTAGTATTTGATTCTGTTGGTTAATGGCCACTCAAATCTAGAAAATGAAAATACTACCAGGTTTGTAGAATAATACCACACCTATACTTACATAAAGTACGCTTTGTACACAATTCTGCTCAAATCATAACTTAACCCATCAAGGGGTGGACTCATATTTTCTATAAAGAAAAGGCTAAAACAAATTTTTTTTTAAATTATAGTTCTTACAAGAAAATTTAACTAATTAAGAAGTACATAAAATATATTTACCTTTAAATTTTTCTAAAAAAATTACAATTATTTTACAATTTTAGGGGACCAGTTCGCCACTAATCCCTTTTTAGTTCCACCTCGGATCTCATCATCTTTCAAAAAACACTTGTATAGAAATGTATGTAACGCTAGCATTACTAGTCCTTGTGGCAAACACGTACTACAGTGTACTTTACTAGTCCTGGAAATCCACTACTCAAGTTCCTACATATATTCTAAGCAACTAGATACAAAGTTGCAGCACATTGGCAACTGGGTTTGGCATCTAATATTTGAAACTATGTTGGACAGAGAAAGAAACAGAGGAAAGCAAAACTCTAGAAAGACCATGTAAGTGACAAAAACAAATTCTTCATGGCACTCTTTGGAATCAAGGAAAATCTTAAGAGATAGACATGGGCCAGAATGAGAGCGTGACGGCCGTCCGGGTCCAGCTGGAAATGATGCTTGGGAAAAACGTTTCTCAATGAAAGGCACATGAATCCTCTAATGCAAATCTAAATGCTTGTGAAAAATATTTCTCATTTTATCACGCCCTTATTCCATTTTTCGCTCCCATAATTTAAAAAAAAAAAAAGTCACTATTCACATTTGGCTTTTCCTGCAAAAGCACTATAAGCACAAATTCGTTTTAATTTAATTCAATTTAATTTATAATATTTTTTTTATTTTTTACCTCTTTTTTGTCTAAAATAAAATTTCTTGAAATTTTTTTAAAAATGTTTTTGAATTAAAAAATTTATAAAAATTTAATAAGATTATAGAAATTGTATTTTAAATAAATTATTGCACATGCATACCATTAACCTTCAAATGAAATTAGTTTCTGACAAAAAATATGTAAAAATAAAAATAAAAAAATTTAGATTAAATTAATTTAAGTTAAAACAAATTAACCTTAAAAATAAAAAATTTCCTTTTGAAAATATGTTTAGAGAGGGAGGGAGTATATGTATTTGATGTGGGTGTAGCTTTTGTGAATTTACTTAATTTGTGGGCCTATTAAGCGCAGAGGGGAGCAGCAAAGCAAAACATATGAAAATTGCTCTATGTACTAAAAATTTGTACAATAACTTATACAAAATCATATGTTGTAGAGATTGATTGAATGCAAAAAATGTTGATGGTCCTTCTTGCTCTTTTTTTTTTTTTTCCAATTATCTAACAAAATATGTTAAGAATGATTTTGTAAACTTTCAGTATAAACTTTTCCGTACACGTAACACTAACACATACTTAGAGCAAATACCGTTTAGAGAGGGGTAGAGTTTTAGATTCCTTCCTATCAGCTAGCGGCACCAAATGTTGATCCCTACAGTATTATATACGCTTCTACTCAAAGTGTCATGATACTCTAGAAGAAATGTTGAGCAATCATAATCCACTTTTCTGTGTTGTCACCCGGGCTTGGGTGGCAAAGGTACACATAATCCCTGTCCTATCCAGTGATCGATTCCCCCTTTCTTATTTTCCCACAATATTATTAATATTGGTTTGATTGTCTCTTGATCCCAAATAAATTGATATTTCCCCTGTCTCTGTCTCTTATATTATGAATATATCTTTTTCAACCTTATACCTTGTAATATTAATTCTAAGTGTCACCAAAAAGAAAAAATTATTTACTTTGCTAAGAAAACCAGTCTCCTTGTCATAGTTGCAACCAAGAAACGAAAGGACAAATTCCTTGGACCGTAATGAAATTGGAAGCTAATTTAAGCGATATAGATGGTCACAATTTTGAGCTTAAGTCTTCTAATTGAACTTTGCCTCATGAGGTGAATTAAGAAGAAGACTATATTGTTTTTATTATATAGTCCAAATAAACTTGCACTAGATTTTTGAGCTCACGCGTTGGAGCAGGAGAAAAAATCCCTAATTTTAAAGAACATAACAATGACTTAAAAATTGAAGTGAAATATTTTGATAGCCCACATCAGACCCAAAATCACATCACATGTAGTAAGGGGATGGGGAAAAAGTGAAAATTAAAACAATAACATTTCATTCAGTATTTAATGAATAGTGAAGCATTTAGTATATACTAGAATTCTGTGCTCAAAAGTGCAACTGTTTATCAGAAGTTCAGGAATCATAACACTGTTTATTTAACAGTATTTTTGCTCAATATTTAGAAGTTAGTAGTAATATATAATTTGTCTGATATAAAGAAGCAAAAATGTACAAGCTAAAGCAATACTTGCTTATGTCATTCAACAAACCTTTCAACTGTTAAACATTGGCGCTCACCATCATTAAGTTTTGTAATTTACAGACCAAACTGCAACACTATATATAGTTTGAGGATAAATACACAGTTTTATTTATTATTTAGATAAAAGAAACAAAAAAAGAATATTTTTTAGACTACCGAGTGTAGTGAAATTATGAGTAGTAAAACACTTAGGATGTTTCCTACTTGTTTCGAATAGGTTGAGGCATTTAGTTTTTTTTCTACTTGAGTTTAACCTAAATTTATTTGTATTATTGTTTTCTGAAAAACAAAATCTTGAAAATTAAATTTAAAAACTACAAGTTTTCGTTTGTTCTTCGTAAAATATAAATTTTACACTTATATACAAAAATGTTCAAGATAAAAAATATAGCTTAATTATTATATCTAATATATAGTTTAAAGAAATCGAGAGAGGATATATAGTATCAAGCAGCTATTTAATAATTTAAATTTAGAGTGGACAATAGGCCTAATACGCAATTTCGCACCAACTACTGCAACACCCTTTTTTTAAAATCAATTTTGTAGTAGTGTTTATAGCTATAAAATCATTCTTGCATAATTCAATAGTAGTCTTGGAAGTTTGTGTTTTGTTTTTCTTTTTTTCTTTTCTTTTTTTTTCCTTTTATTTTCTTTCACCTAACAAGAAGTTTTTTAGAGTAAATCCAAAACATAGAACTAGTTTACATAAAATATTGAAAAATCCATAAAATATGACTTTTTTTTTTAACATAACATAGAACTAGTTTACATATCTGGTATTACCATGAGATTCTAAATCTTATAAGGAGAAAATAACTTATATTTTAATCATAAACAAATATTATTAATAAAACTATTATCATAAAAGCAGTAATTTAAAAAGTATGACATTGATCACACAGTGGTCTTGAGTATCGTCAACAAATTTATTATATACACTTTTATATATTGGTAGTCTAAGTCCATACTAGGCGTTGAATATATGTTTTCTTTCCCCTTCTTGTATGGTTTGAATACAGTATATATATTTTCCAAGAACTAAATAAATAAGAACCTTAATGCAACAACGAATATGTAAATTAGTTATTTGTTTCCCAAGGTGTAACATGTTCTTATTCATCTTGACTTCATTAGGGTTTAGATCGTCAAAAGGACATAAGAAACTACCTTCTATTATGAAACGTTAAAAAAAAAAACATCTTAAGTTAAAACGGCCTTACATAATAGCTATTTTATTATGCACCTATGTCTAATTTGATATACTAATCCAACTCTTAATCCTCCATATATAAGACACTAACTATCTAAAAAATTGACAAAAAATTACCCCTAGCCAAAATCTTCCCATCAATAAAAACCCTACTTCGCTACTATTATCTTCATTGGCACCTTCCCCGACGATAACACCGAATTGTCATACCTCGGGACTCATCATCATTGCTCTTTCTCTTGATTGCATCGCCGCCGCTACCATTCTTCTTTTAGATCTTGCCTCGAAATCTCACTGCCACTTTTATGCTCTAGATCATGTCGATTGTCACACACCTCTACAATCTCATCATCAACCTTTTGATTGCTATTGCCACCGCCTCCACCATGACCGCCCACAATCGGAACATGTTTCATTTTAAAAGTGCCTGAAGTAATGTATAAATGTGTCTTAAATAATATGTAAAAATGTATAATACAATATGTAAAAGTGTCTGAAGTAATTTACAGAAATTTATTATTATAAAAAAATAAGAAGTGTCAGAAGCAATATATAAACAATTTGCTCTCTTCAAAAAAATAACTATTTGAAACAATAATTAAAAAAATAACTATATAAAACAGTAAAAAAAAAGTGTCTAAATGAATGTGTAAAAATGTCTAAATAAAAATTAAAAAGTATCTAAAGCAATATGCAGATAATTTCTTTCCCTCATAAATAAATGTGTGCCAACTAATAAAAGAGAAGTCTCTAAATAAAATTTTAAAAGTGTTCAAAGTAAAATATAAAAATGTCCAAAGCCTATATTGTAGAGAAAATATAAAAGTGTCTTCTATTTATTTCTCCGCAGATGGAAGGCATTCTCATCATCGGCTCGGATCACCGCTTCTCATCGTCTCATCATCCTCTTGTCGCTCATCACCATCAATCGTCACCTTGCGTCGTATCTCCCATCACTAATCATCCTCCAGTCGCTCATTGTCCGCTCCACTTCTCATGCGATGTTGGCTTATTGTCTGCTATCACTCATTTCAAGTGATTGTCCGATCATCCTCCCGTCGCTCATCGTCTGATCGTCCTCCCTTCGCTCATCGTACGATCATCCGATTGTCCTCCTATCACTCATCTCCTACTTCTCATCATCCGCTTGGGACTGTGGTTCCTTACTTGGTGGTGGTGAAAGCGAAATCATCAAACCCAAAGATCTTGCAGATGAGTGTAGGGAGGGTAATTGAGAATGAGTGGTGAGACTGATCAAAGGATTAGGAGTACAAGAATGAGTCGACGAAGGCGCATGTGGAGCAAATCTAGGAGGGGGAGACAGAGGAGACGACAATTGGCAGTAAGGTCCTGAAAGCAGGATAGAGAATTAACAGTGTTGGAGTAAAGAAGCATGGGAATCATGATCTCGACTAAGGTCTTGAGGAAACATGATCTAGGGGGTGTGATGGAAATTACTCAAATTAGTGAGGAAAAAATTTATAAATCATTTACTATGCCTAATTAGACATATGTTCACATAGCTGTAGTACTCATGAAACACTTTAAATAACAGAACATGCCCTTTATTATTGTATCACCTATTATAGAGAAATAAAAGAAAAAAGAGACCTAAATGAAAGCTAAAGAAAAAAGAACTTAATGAAAGCAAACTTTTCCTTAATCTCAGCATTTTTTATGGGAGAAAATTACAGAAATTCTCTTGTTGTTTGACTTAACTTATACTTTGTCCCATCTATTTTAAAAAACATTCACTTTACTCATATTTTTTTTACATTGTCTAACAACAATTTTTGAAACATTAATTTAAACTGTCTAGTAACTATATTCCAATAATTTCAAAATTTTTTATCTAAAAAAATAATTTGAAAATTTTTGATATTCTTTTAATAGTCAAGTGACTTTTTAGAAAATACTTATTTGTATTTATAAGGAGGTAAATGCATTCACCAAAAAGAAAAATAGATAATTTAAAATATCTATTGACTGTGAGAAAAATATTAGAGAGATTGAAATTATTAAAAGATAATTATCATATAGCTTAAAGTAGGATTTTAGAAATTGTTGGTGCACAATATAAAGAAAATATGAGAAAATGTAGGCTTTTTAAAAAGTGGGAAGGTCAAAATGAGTCATATAACTTTGGCAACTTTTTTGTTTTAGTCCAATAACTACACGAGTTTTTATTTGAGTTCTATATGTTCAAAAACGTTAACAAAGTTAGTCCTATATTGGATGGGGTTGATGGAAAATCCTATATGGCACTTGGTGCTGTTAATTCTTGCTTAATTGGAACATATAGGTAGACTTAATTGCAAAATATAAAAGTTTTATGAAAAGGTTTCACAAACACAAATCATTGGTACTTGAGGCATAGTTAGAGACAAAATCACATTTTCTCTTTTCATTCATCCCTCAACGTGAAGAACAGGGGTTCATCTCGATCCATGGCGCTTTCGGTTTTTTTCTATTGAATTTATCCTTTTTATTCCATCCTTCATCTAAATCAATCGTTTTTATCGAGACTTTAAAACAAAACAATCAAGTTTCTAAAATCTTCATGAACACTTCTGGATCTCCTCAGAGGCACAAAATGGCAACTGTTCTGTCCACTCTTTCAGCTAGTGCAGCTAAGACTGTGAGAGAATTCGTGAGTAACTCATCTATTTCCCAGTCTTTCAACCAATCCAACAGCAAAGGCACCAACAGAGATGCAAGTACACGACACTAATTTCCTAGATCCGATAAAAGCCTAAAAATTTCTACGAGTACATTCTTTTTACATGCATTCCCACCCTTGATAAAATCTATTAAAGCTGGAATTGTCACCAGATTCTGGCTTATCTTTGCTCTGTACTCCTCGACCGAAGTAAGGTAAAATATGGCTCTAGCTGCTTGCTGTTTGTCCTTAGACATTTAGGATCAATTCCAAGCCCCAACTTTCCACCATCATAGCTTTGCTTTTCGGGTGTTTTGATAGATTTAGAAGACTAGTACTGGAGCTTTCTTGGGTGGACAGGTCCTCCGACAATAATGGAGTAGGGAAATGAAAGATCGCTCCAACTTCCACTTCCTGCCTTGAGCATCTGAGAAGCATCCCGAGTCTTGTGGCTAGATTTAGTCTCAATCACACTGTTTTCTGGGGGAGCAGTGGTTAATTATTCCCTTGATCTTGAAAGCGAGTAAATCGTGGTAAAAAACATAAGAGGTAAAGGAGCAGCGGTCGATGTTGGCAAAATTAGAAGAGAAAACATCGAAACTGGAGTCAAGAGCAAAAATAAGGTTTTTTATGAACTCTTGGTACTTAATTAGATAAATTATAAAAGCTAAATGACTGATTTTAATCTTTTCTCCTATTTTTAACATTTGTTACTTGCTATATAGGATTTCCATTAAGGCCATTAACAATAGGACTAATGTTATTAACATTTTTAAATATATAGGACTCAAATGGAAACTCATGTAACTCTAAAATTAAAACAAAAAAGTTACAAAAGTTTTAAAACTGATTTTCACTTTTCCCAAACCACAGCTTCCCTCTCTCACGGGGACAATTAGCCAGTGATCAAATACGAGTTACATTACGAGCCCACTTCATCACCAGCAATCACAATCTCGGGGTGTCCTCCTGCTCCTGGTAGATTCCCATGTTGCCGGAGGCCAACACCGTCCGCCTCCACGTCGTCGGTTGCCGCCGGCACCTCCACCAAGGACTGCCGGCAAGTTGGGCACGACGAATGCGACAACAGCCACGTGTCAATACACCTCACGTGAAAACCGTGGTAACACTTTGGCAACACCCTGACCTTCTCGCCGTCCAAAAACTCTCCGAGACATATCGGGCAATCGGTGGCCTTTATGTTCACGCCGGAGCCGTAAACAGCCACCGGAATCTGCCGCAGCACGCTCTTCTTCAGCCCCCTCGCCACCAGCCGCGCCGCTACGTCGTCGGGGCTTTCGAAGGCGAATCTCCTGCCGCAGCGGAGCGCACACCGGACGATAGAGTTTAAACCCAGAGCACAAATCAGAGCACAGAGCAGAGCCGCCAGGATTATCACCATGTTGGTGTCGAAGTTCGCCTCGTTGCTGAAAGACCTCCGTCCGCCGCTCGGTGGCGCCTCCGCCGAGCCTGTGTCCAGAAGTAACCGATGCGGCGCCCTTAGTTGAAGTGTTACCGTTGCCATTTTGCGGCTGAAACAGAATCAAACTTCGAAAAATCGAGAATTTCAAGTACCCTTTCGAAATTGAGAACTGAAATCAACAACTACGCGAAGAGGGCTCTGATTTCATAGCTCCATCTTCTATCCTGACAAAATCGAACCACAAAAGAGATCGATAAGAGAGAATTGATCTCGCTCATGGGTGGAAAAAATGTGTTGCTGATTTGCTTCAGTTTCTGATCAGTTAGAGAACTTGAGAAAGCTTAAAGCTTTCAGCTACTCTGATCTTTTGGAAGTCTGTTGATCAGCCTTCTGCAAATAAAGCAAGTTTTGAGCTTTTTCTGATATGGCCAAAGCTGGAGACGATTCCAGGTAGATAGAGACAGCTAGGGGAAAGGCAACTCCTTTGCTCACTAAAAGAAGAAGATTGAGGAATAGTAACAAAAGTATGGGCTTTTGGGATGCTTCTAAATATTGCTACTTAACTTCCATGCATGAAAATGAAAATCAGGAGGAGCGAAAAGAAGAGGAAGGAATTCCTTATGGCTTAAGATTGATGGTGAGGTGTGGATTATATTGAAGGCGGTGGTAATTAAAGTGGTGGGTTATTGAGAGCCAGTAGGTTTGGGGTCTTTTCAAGGCCACCATTATGGGAGAGGCAATGATAGAAAGATTGGTAATTTGATTCACTTTAGAATCAAAGTAGAAGAGGAGGCGAAGAGGACCGGGGAGTGGAGTTGGAATAAGGATTATGGGCACCTGATCCCACAAAATCTCAAATTAGTTTTATGGTTTCAAAAGTAGGCTTAGATTCTCTAGCACCAAATCCCTCCACTATATCTACGATCTCACTTAGCCAGAACCTGAAGTCATCAATACCCATCTTAGGGAAATCGTAGCATTTTAGAGAAATTTGGAAAAGTGTAAAAACTTTCCTGCTTTTTCAACACTAGCAACCCAAATGACTTTTTTACATTTAAAGTGAGAAGACAACTGATAATTTAAATTCCTCATAACTTCAAATTTAGATTTTTAAGACTTTATATCAGCAACTGAAGTGTAAAATGTTGGCCGTGAGAGGTGAGAGTGTAAATAATACTCGCTAAATCTGGGGACCTTGGTTAGCTCTTTAACACATGATTTGAACGCATAGCTATTCTATTTGGACATGAGATGGATTAATCATCACGTGGTCTTCTGATATTCCAACTAATGATTCATGTGATGGTTGGTTCTGAGAAATATCTTCTTATGTAGTTTTTGTGTTGCTCTTCAAGTGGCTAGGCTTCACAGTTTATGCCGGCCACAAGAGAGTGAAGCTGACAAGCCTAATAAACTAGTATTATCTACTCAACTTTAGCAAACAATACCTACATGTGCAAGTTATACAAATCATGCTTTGGAAGGTTTGAAAGAAAGTAAGCTAAACTTGTCCTGTTGCTCCCTCACGCGTTAGTAATCTTTCTCACTACCAATGTTCCTTTTCTTAAACGTAGAAAGCATGTTTACAAGTATATTTATATTGGAGATATTTTATAATATAGATAATAAGAACTACTCATTTTTTTTTTTATATGAAAAGACACACAAACCAACATTTTAATAGTATTATATAGGGAAGTGGGGGATACAGGGTCGAATTTTCAACTCACCCCTCTCGATATTCTTCTATCATTTTGATAGGGAGACAAGGACACTACCTACATTAGGATAACATTAAAGCTTAGCTCATCAAAGTGTGGGACCTCCCTTACTTGTCTATGATCCTCCACTTTTGACATTTACATGTTCGCCCTCCTTGCAGTTGTGCCTACACTAAACGATACTTCTCCTCCTGCTTCTTTGTAAATGAAACTTGCCTAACCTAAGATTGATAAACAAAGTAAAGGCCTAAAGGCACTTTTGGCCTCTAAACTCGTGTGACCCAAACACTTTATCTTCTGAACTATGACTTGGTTCGACTTGCCCCTTAAACTTATAAAAATTAGACACTTTACCCTTTATGTGTGACGTACTCATCTCATGATAAATTTAAAACAAACATCATTTATCACACAAGAGGAGAACCCCAAATGTGGATTTGAGCCTACAACATAATTCTTCTTGGTTCTTCTTTAGCTGCTTTAGGAAGCACAAAAGCTGATAAGCTAGAAACTTTTTTTTTATCAAATTCTCTCTAATCACATTGTTCAAGCTTATGAACTAATGCTTTCTTTTGCTACTCATACAAGAGAGTTAAAGCCTTCAATTTTTCCCTCAATCCATAAAGAGGGTTTTTCATATAAACGTTCAAATGGGTATCTTCTTGATACGATCTGGCTCATATTCTTGAACCCTCCACTCAATTCAACTCACTCCCTACAATCTGGGACCGAGTTGACACATACATCAAATAGACCTTACTACTCAGTGTTAGTTCAGTGTAAAAACCACAAGTTTCAGCCACAAGCATATTATTATGTTTCAAGATGCTCAAACCCACAAGGAAGAATACACGATAAAACTAATAAAATTTTAGGAGAAAAAATAAATATAACAATGAAAAAGAAAAAATAGTACAAACACCAGGTGACAATTTCTTTTTTACCCAATTAGCATTAGAGGTGTAAATGGGTAGGGCTTTTATTCAGCTACCCGAGCTTGAGCCTTATTGAGCCGAGTCTTATTAAGCTCAAGCTCAAGCTTATTTTGAGTTCGATACTTAACGAGCCAAGTTCAGACCTAATGAGGCTTGGCTTTTATCTTTATCGAGCCCCACTAGGCCTTCACATATTATCCTTCCACATGCCCAATTCTCATTAATTCATAAGCCCTAGAATGAGTTCCACCCAAAAATACATTCCTTCTCCTCTTCGGTGCTTTCCCCATCGTTGGTCAGCCATGCTTCCATCAGTCCTCCATCATCTTCATTCCTTATGTCTCCCTAATCCCTAACCTCTCCGCCCCTACTACCATTAGCCCTACCTCTACCTCCTCTGCCACTACGAAGACCATCTGTAGTTCTTCCGTCCTTACCTATGAAGTCATCGGGTTCAATTGCAAAACCAGACTTGAAACGTGAATTCTATTGATTTTAGGTCCACTTTTTCTTTGTCATTGCATGTGAGGACTGCTCGATAATTGTAGAATTAGGGAAATCCTACCACCGCCAAACGAGGAGAGGGAGAGGTTGCATACATTGGAGATAAGGATCTGATTGAGTGATAAGAAAATTTAGTACCTTAAGCTGTAGTGATCCAATTCTAAGAGACTGTCCTCAATGTTTGTACTTTTTTTTTTCCTTTCTAAGAGAGCTGTAGGAATAATGACAATTTTGATCTCCAAAATTATATTTCCGTCACATTAGGCCTCAAGTATTAGCTCCATACATCCAGGTCATAATTGTAACTTCAAGCTTGGCGGGCTTATAGGGCCTACCTCAAGCGTTCTTCGAGTCAAGCTCAAGCCTTAAAATTTGGGCTCTAGCAATTTGAGCTCGAGCTGGCCTTTTTACACCTCTACTCAGCATTGAAACAGAATAAAAATACCTAAATATAAACAAATAGGAAAAGAACATATGCTTTTCTACCAAAACACTTTTAAATAATGAAAAGGCCTAAGAGCAAATTATGATCAAAATCATAAAAAAGTAAATAGAAAGCTATGTTGTGTGACCTATTGCCAAAAGCTCCAACATAGGGTAGTCTTACACTAGTATCAGCTAAGCAATTTTCCCAAAAGAAGCAAAACAAGAATGACTCTATACCGTCTTTGCTTTTTCTTTTGATTTCCTTCACTTTTTTGTTTTTACTTGCAATACTTTGTGTTGAAGAAGTTTGGAATTAGAATGTTAAGGAATTACCAAGGGAATAAGGAAAAATATTTGAATGTCTTAACCGCCACAAAGAGTTCATAATTAGCCATTGGTATCAACTTTTAGCAAACTAATTAAAGGGCAAAGACCTAAAAGGGATATTAGGTTGGTGATTTTCAGGTTGCCATTCACCAGTTGCACTACAAATTACAATGCAACACTTCTGAAAGTACCATGCATTTGGGTGTCAAACCCAGGTAGGTCTCGAAAGAGAAGGCGAAAACAAGTAGGGAACTGAGGCACATGCGACAAGGTTACGGTAATCATAGGGGACAGAGGAGGTAGGGTTAACACATTACTACATGGGGGAAAAGGGTATTCCAGTGAAAGTTATGGAGGTGGGAGTTAGGGAAATACCAATGGACATAGAGGAGGATAGAAAGAATAGAGAATAAGGTGGAGTAGGCGGGCGGGAAAGAGGAAAAAGAAAGTGAACGATTGGAGTTAGCAAGGGAGGAGAGATACATGGCCTTGTACCTAAACATTATTTGTTTTCAAGTCATCATTTAATGAGCACATAGACCATAAGGGGTAAAGTGTCCCATTTTCACAAGTTCAATAGATGAGTTGGATTGAGTCATAATTTAGAGGGTAAAATTTTCGAGTCAAACGAGTTTAAGGACCAAGAGTACTTTTAGGCCTAAAGTTAAGGTTCCTAACTTCAACCTATTCAAATATGCTAAAAAATGGTTAATTGTTGTTACACCCTTGAGGTTTAGAGATGTTACCACCTTCACAAAATGAGAAAATTATAGCATAATGACCTAAACTTGTATGCTTTAATTTCACCATAGTGTATGAATTGTTAAGTGTAAAGTATTCAATATACACTCCCTAAGTGACAAAAACAACAGTAATTTGGTTCTTAAGAAAACATTTGCATATTGCATAATTTTCAAGTAACCTATGGACTAAATTGTAAGGCTACAAAAGTTGGGTACTCAATTGCACAAATTTCCAAAGATGGCTATGGAAAGGACATGGATGGAATTGTGAGGAAAGGACATGGATGGAATTATGAAGAAAGGACATGGATGAAATTATGAAGAAAGGACATGAATGGAATTAAGGATATTGTTGGGGACCAAAGTGCTCAAGGAGGTAAAGTTAGTCATTTAATGCTTAAGGACACTTAAGCCAAACTTTTCTAAAGGTGAAAATGACCCTTGACCAAGGTTAAAATGGTAAAAAAAAAACTATCATTTTCCCATCCCAAATGGCTGGTAAAAACATTGTCCAAGTGTGGCCTAAAATTTACAAAATTTGCAAACATGCCATTACTAAAGACCAAGAAAGAAATAAAGCTAGAAAAAAATCATTTTCTCCCCATTTTCTTCCAAAAATTTGACCTCCACCTGCTAGGGTTCTTCCTTGAACTTATCCACATCCCTTCATAGCCACCTTACTGTAAACAATCAAGAGAAAGCAAGAGAAGACAACCACAGCATTAAGGAAAACCATAAACCCCAGTTTTTAGGTTTATCTAAGGTTTATTGGATTTCCAGCAAAAGGTAAGGAGTTCTCTTGCTCTCATGGGATGTTTACTGTATTTTCAAGCATCCATAGAGCTAGGGCTAAGCTTGGAAGAGAGCCATGAGCTTGATGAACTAAACTTAGTAAGAAGAGTGCACTTAGTGAAGGTTTTGTGATCTAGTGTGAAGTACACAGTGATGGCAGCGAATTTCGGGGTTTCTAAAGCCCAAAGTTAGTACTAACTAGTGTTAAAACTCTCCTAAGGCAAAGATTATTCTCAAGGAGGGCTGCCATAGTGATCTACTTATGTTTATTACATGTTTTATGGACTAACCAATGAATGTTGTTGCTGCCACATACATGTGTTTCTTGTTTATGTTTGATTGCGGCATTTGGATGCTCTATATTGGATATTTGCATTATGTTTTTTTGTTTTTTTAGTGTTTTTGGATGCAGGTGATTGCTAAAGGTTACATTGCCTTAGTGTTAAAGTGTTCTCCTTACTAAGTTTCTCCATGAAACTTACCTCCCTTCAAATCTGCCCATTTCAGGTCCAACAGAAAGATCACATTGAAACTGACCTTTTTTGTTTGAGTTTTGATCTAAAATTTCAGGTCCATGAACTTCCATGTGTGTAGTTATGATTTGGGAAGTTTGGTGATTTTAGGAGCACATTTGGTATTTTTAGTGATGGTGATTATTGTGTTGTGTAGCAGCTATCCAACATCCTGTTTTGGAGTGCATTGTGTCTCAAGCATCTCCTGTGACTTGGGTGTTTGTCTTTACTTGAGTTAAGGCCATGATGTAGTGCATGGATGCATGTATATATAAGGCATGCAAAGTTGGAATAAGTATGTGAACCTTTGAGTATGGTTTTGCAATGTATGTGAAGGTGGTGTACAAGCTGTCTAAGTGTGAATTATGAGCTGCTTGTTTGTAAATTTTGTTTTGACCACATAAAGTTGCTATATGCAAGAGCATGTAATTCTTATATGTATTGGACATGTATGGGATAGCCTTGGAGGGCTTACCCATTGTGAATGAAGTGTTTGCACACTTATGAAATTTTGTATGGGCATAAAGGTCATAAAGTGGATAGAATTTTGATTTTGTACTCAAAGTTTTATATCTCCCTATGTACAATGAATCTTGGTATGAAATTTTGACCACACCTAGAGCACATCTATAAGTTTAATTGCGATTTGGAGTTCCTGTATTTTGAGCCCTGTAGCCAAAGTTTTGATGTTGCAAATTTGGCTAATTTAATGTTTATTTGGTCAGAATTTTGTAACTAACTTAAAAATCCATAACTTGGTCTATAGGTAAGCTATTGATGTAAAACCAAATTCTTTGGTTTGGTCTAAGTTTTTACTTGAAAATGGAGGAAACAAACAAGGGGGTACATGGCTAAATTAATATAGTTTTTTTAGAGAAGTTTGGGTGCAGTGGCTGGAAACATGAACTTAACAAGATTGCTTTATGTATGGTAGCCAATATTAAGACTTGTGCTAGTGTTTTTCTTCCTTGCTACCATGATGTGCATAAAATGTGAATATGTATGTAATGATTGGACCAATATGCATATATTCACATAGTGCCTAAGAGGGCCACTTGAGAATGCACATTAAGAATATTGTTTTGATGGCTTATAGGACATACTAATTCTGAGATTTTAAATGCACAATTTTTACACCATAACTGGATTACCCCAGAGTGGGTAACAAGATAAATACATCTCTCCAACTTTTTTTTATACTATCCAGAAAAAACTTATGAAATCCTAATTTAAATTATACGATAGTTATCTTTCAGTAATTATAATTTGTATCATATTTTTTCTTACAATTATTTGACATTTAAAAATATTTTTTCTTTTCTTATAGAGAAGAACCATTAATAGTAAAAGCAATATCAAACATAATAAAATTACTGGAAGATGAAGATCGTATAGTTTAAATTAAAATTTCATATTTTTTTCCCGAACAGTATAAAAGAAAGTGTATATTTTCAAATGATAGGGAGACATTATAATATCAAGCAAAATTCAAGGTAAATATAAATAGCCATAGAAAATAACTAGGCACATTGGGGTGTGGCAAGGCAGATGAAGAGGTGCATATTGTAAACGCAGGCTTCATAATATATTAGCAATAGGGATCCTGAAATACACATTAAAATACTTGCTAGTTCTCATAGCATTTGACTACCTCCATAAAGGTTACATCAAAATCTCATGCAACCTTTACACCTACCATGTGAATCCCTCCATATCTCCAACCACCTTTGGATTTAGTAGCTTAATTCTAACAACAAAAGAAAGAATGTACTATTACATTGTTTAGGTGATGGACCATCAATTCTGTGACTACACAAGAAGTCTAAAGGCCATGTTTTTGTCCCTCTTTCAGCTCAGTTATGAATAACAGGATTGTGAAGGATAAATCATGGGAGTCAGAACAACTTGAATTGTCACAATTCTTGTGTTAATTTAATGTGACGCATTTATCATGTATGAAACACATCACAATAGCATGAACCTAAACATATTAGACTTGTTCCTCAGCATCAAATATCGACTAGTAGTAACATAAAATTTTTCTTTGTAAGTTAGTGTGCCATACTCAATTCAGCTTCATTTTTGTCTTTGTTTTAGCTTGATTTGAAACAAATTGACTTCTTTGTTGCTCATTTCAACCACAAGAATAGCTTCCACAAAGTAGTCTCTTTAAACTTATTTGACAAACACATTGTTACCAAAGTGTCAACAAACCTAGCCAGTACATGCCACAACTAGAAGTAATAGGATCTAATCCTACTTTTACCATGAAAAATAGCTCACAATTACCACTCATATAACTCAACTAATCAACACTCATTAAATCTTTACAGGCATTTATTATCGACACATTAGAGAAAAAAATACACACAAGGCAACACAAGAAATTGCAATTTTCACCAATGTTTGTTAGCGAGAACAAAACTATAGCTGGCACCCTTTGCCTAGCCTGAGGTTCTATTATGTTATTTGTACACCAAAGAGATCATTACACACACACACACACACACACACACACACACACCTAGATTCCAACCTTGATTAATACTTCTATTCTAACATCAAATTTAACGGTATACAAAAGAAGGGTATGACCAAATTAACAGCCTATCTTGCTTAAGATTTTAATTCTATACCAAAAACAAGAAACTATATGAAAGCACAACTAAATAAAAAGAACAAAACATAAATTTATTTCAAATGCTGGCTACAAGTTCATAAAAACATAAAATTGTGAAAGTATTGTTTTGATTCATAATAGAAAAACACAAGTCACATAACTGATAAGAAAAGCCTGTTTTGTGGTAGCACAGCATCAATAAAAGCCTATAAATAATCGACCACAAGCAAAAAGGCCCATCACACCAACTGTGACTTTTTTTAATAGCATTTTAGATTAAGAGCTTCTTAATGGCATCTCGCATAACAATACTATCACATAAATATCAAAGTTAAATAAATGGTACACTATCTAGACATCAATTACAGGTAACAAATCCAAAAAATAAATACATTGAGCTATTGTATTTGATATTTCAATTGACCACCTTCATTTGATGTCACTAAACTAACAATTATAAGTCCTATGATTCCACATGCTCTGCCAAATTGTTTCTTTGGCAAGAGAAATACATAAAAGACATTTAATTGAATTTAACCATTAGAAACTTAACTAAAATATGCATCAACCAAAACATTATAATAACATTCTTAGCATACCAAGCTCCTCTAACATTGAAATAAAATCATGGAAAAATTCATTAACACTACAAATAGTTAGAAATAATGCAACAATGTGCATTTAAGACTTTAAGTGTCAAACTCTTTAGTGCAATAAATTTCAGAAGCAACAATATTGAAGAGATTCCTGAGAACTGACTTTATTAGACCTTTGCTAATTTTGAGGGAGGAGGAAAATACCCGAATATTTGCAAGTTGTATGGATGACATGAATATCACATGCATAACAAAACTTATAGAGGTACTTACAAATAACAGTTTAGACTAGACTCTTGTATAGTGGGTTCAAGATGTCCAAGTACAAACAAATACCAATTTATGATGAAGCAATAGATTAAACACCGTTATTACTAAAAAAAAATTGAAGTACGTAGAGGGTGTTAAATGAACTTGATCTAAAGGCCGGTGCATATAATTTAGTATGAAGCTTCTTTAAATATGTAAAATCATTAAGTACATAATCTAAACTTAAGTTCTACACAATATCTTTCCCAATACAGAAAATCAAACTATCATCAAAGTCATTGTTCATTTTGTTGTACAGTCTAATATTCATGATTTTCAAAGATGCAATAGCACATTAAAAATGGGAATATAAATTAAAAATCAACAATGCTAGACAAATCAACCTATCAACAAGAAGGTAATAACTAGACCTTCCACTAATTACTAAAGTTTGGCAAACCTCAATAATTAATGTAAATCCTATAAATTGCAACACCAATATGAAAATGTTATTAGTGAATACCAACAAGAAATGTTTCCATGTTGTAAAATCATCACGATAGCATTTATTTGCATAGCTGCAAACAAATTAAATTAATGACTTAAGCCTATTTGTTCAGCTCAAAGTTGAATTTACTTTCACTAGCTCCAAAATTGGTTCACTAAACCTTGAAGACATCTAAAAGTAACTCAAAATCTCTTATACCATAAACACATCAAAGGTGATAAGAATTGGAGGGTTGGTCTTGGACCAATAGGTAAGTCATGGTGTGCAAATTCACTCATGCCAATTGAAATTTGGAGTTAAGCAATTAGGTTAACTGAATAGAGGTCAATAGCAATACGTGTGTATTTAGTTAGTTCTTAAAGAAGCAAAATTGTTACGTCCATTTGATTTGGTAAAAGGCTAATTTTGTAATTGCTCCTTCCAGAGATAAAGACAAAGCTCTTGAAAGCATCAATGCCTATTATGAAAAGATCAATACTTTAAACATTTTCTTCGGGTCAGCATATATTCAGGTCTAGGTCGGATTATTTGGGTTCAGGTTGATTTCAGTTTAAGTAGATTTTGGGTTTAGGTTGGGTCATGCCGGGTTTATTTGAGTTTGGATCTAATCAGGTCAGGTTATCGGGTCTTAGACTAGATTCAACTTAATTGTCGGGTTTACTCGATTCACTGATGCATAAGTTGAAATCGCTAAATAGATTAATTTTTTTATTTTGATTAAAATTTAATTTAACTAGATATAAAAATAATATATAATTTATAAATATATATTAATATATAATTTATTTAATAAAATACTGTCTATATGTCAAGTTTTTTGTAATATTCACTATTCAACAATTAATCTATGATTTTTTATTTTCAACATTTTAGTATGTAAATGAAAATGATTATATTAAATAATAAATAAAGACCTATAGTTTCTAAATATATATTTTTTTAATTTTTTTTCTAACAAATAATCTCCCTCTGTCCCATTTTCTTTGCTCCATTTAACTTTTCTGACTAGTTTGACATGAATTTATTTATATTATTGTTTATTAAAAAATTAAAAAATATATATTTAAAAAATTTTAGGTCTTGATTTATTATTCATGTATAAAATTTTTTATTTATATATTAAAATGGTGAAAATGAAAAATTATATATTAATTTTTAAAATATAAATTGTGCAAATAATTTGAGATATAAGGAGAAATATGAATAAATTCAATTCAAACTATTCGAAAAAGTCAAATATTTCAAAGAATATGGCACAGAAGAGGTACTATAATTTCTAAAACCTAATTATTTTTATCTCTTTATCACCGTTTCACTAATCGTTTTCCATAGTTCTCACTCGCTCACTTTACAATGTAAAACAGATCAGCAGAATAGAAGAAACTTATTCACATATATTAAATCATAATTTTTTTTAAAGCCTTTGCCTACCATATATTTTATATTGATTTAAGTTAAAATCGGGTTTCATCAGGTTTAGTTATTGGGTTATTTCAGGTTCGGGTTAGGTTAGGTTCCGGTTCGGGTTTTCTTGGGTTTCACTTTAGTCGAGTTTGGCACAATCTAGTTCGGGTCGTTGCCTTTTCGGGTCAAATCGGGTCTGGTCAAGCTTGGGTTCGAGTGGGTTGGGTCAGGTCTTCAGGTTGGATCAAATTTTGTCATATCTAAAAATGAGATAGAATTGAAAATGCTTTGGCTAGCAGTGGAGGTTGGAGGAAAATCTCAAGAGGCTCAATATCTGTTGCCATCACAATAAATTCAAAAATACCTTTGTTTAGTGTCTTAGTTTATAAAATCAAAACATGAAAAACAAGGCAAATCCCATATATTAAAAAAAATTGACATTAGTAAAAAAACAGTAGAAATAGAAAAATACAAAAGAAAACCCGAAATTTATAATAAACAATCCCAATATCTAGTAAAACTAGAATTAGCAACCAAATGATCATGATCAATGCCGACCTTCATAGGCACCATTCTGAAGTTGCTTATAATTGGCAGCCTACTGAACAAGATCACGAATTGTGATTGTCAGATGTTTGTTGGCAAGTAGGGGTGAACAAAAGTTTGGTTCAATTGAACTAACATTATAACCGATTTTTTTTTGGTTTTCTGTAACTGAATAGAAGGAGAAATTTGGTTTTTGATTTTAAACGATAACCAAAATAATATTTCGGTTCGGTTATCGGTTCCAAGCATTACAAAAAAATGAATTTGTAGAGGCAAAACAACGTCATTTTGATCCATTCCTCTAAGTCATCTTTGTTTTTCTTGTTCATGCCTTACTCTCAGACTATCGATCTCCTCTATTCTCACTTTCGCATCCACCCAAGCTACTACTTTAGGGTTTGTTCTTCCTCACCATCAATGCTTCAATTCACTGAATCTCTGCTTCCCTCACTGTCATTGATCGTCGTCGACTTGCCCATGTTACCAATTTCTCGGAATCTTCTCTCTATTTCATTCGATTTGTACGTCGATTAAAGAAGACAACAAGGTTCCAAGCAATTCATTGGGCTCCTCCTCGTCTTGTTCCAGGTTTCACCTCCACATTCAATTTGTTGTTGCCTGTTGTTATGCATGTTTGTCTCTATTTTTTTGGTTCTATTTTTTTTCCATTACTAAATGCTTGTGACTTGCCTCTTTCTTCGTTTCATATGTTCCAATTTGTAGGCCTCCTCCTTGGTTCCTCCTTGTCTCATTATAGGTTTCTCCTCCATAAAGGTAAGGTTTTGCATGGTCTCTAGTTTGGTTGAAGTTTGTCTAGTGGAGTGGATAAGAAATTGCACCGATTTTGGCCCCGTTTGACATTAGTATCAGCGATTAGCGATAGAGTTTTGAAAAAGCTATCCAATGATAGCTTTTAGCTTTTAGTTTCAACGTTTTCATCAAAATCGTTAAATAAATTATTCAAAACTCTAACGCTGATTACAAAAGCTGTTCCCAAACAGGGCCTTTGTTGGAGTTTTTCTTCAAGTTCTGATGATAATCAACTCAGAACTTATCAGATTGTTTGAGATTGTCTTTAAGTAATATTTATTGCAGCCTCGTTTGGGCTATGTGATATAACTTTATTTCCTAGATTGGAATTTTTTTTGTTATTCTGTTAAATAATAAAAAACCTTCAGTTATTTTGGGTTTTGGAAAAAGTTCAGTCCATTCAGTTATTTTTTTCTTAACTCCAAAAATAAAAAAAAAATCAATTATTCAGTTTCAGTTATAACTAATTTAAGCGATTGATCAGGCCTATTAGCGAGTGGGAAATTAGCTTTAGGGTTCACTAATTATCTAGTCTGCAAAAATTTCCGAGCAACCAAATAGAAACCAATCACTATTAGGGCTAATCAACGGTAAAACTTTGATATTAATTGATAATTCACAGTATTATGAAAATTGATAATACCATTTCCCAAGTTATAGGTTTTTACTTGAATGGAGGTCGACACAAACTAGGGTTTAAAAGCCGCTAGCCAAGTAGTCAGGGGCAAAACAAGGTGATTTTATGTTGGGCACTGCACGTAGTGGACAGAAACAGAATAATACTGAGGCATAAATAACCATTTTTCCCTTACAAAGTTATTAAAATGGCGATTTTTAACTATTGTTTTTAGTAGCTTAAATTTGTCACTAGTAATTCAAATTTGGCGTAATATTGCCACTAATGTTTTGAGTACTAGTGGGAACCACTTAGCTCACAAACTGGATGGAATATTTCATTAGAAAAGGGAACATTTCAACAATTTTCAACCAAATCATCATCAAACCAACTTAGCATTATTTTCTAATATGACTTGCCAAATATTACTTAAGACAATGAAGGGTTTCAAGCTAGTTGAACATTGAAAACTTCATTTGAAAATAATAGCAGCATTTAGCATTAAACATTGGAAAAGGTATCTAAGAGATTTGGAAACACTATCAGAGTCTTTAAAAAATTATTCTAACCTCTAATGCTAATTTTAGATGCAATCTCCAAATGAAGCCGAAGTTGGAACCCATGTGAGTTGGAGTCGAGCAATGCAGACCAAATCTTGGAGTCGGATCAGAAACAAAAATTTGGGTTTGAAATGTTATATGGGTGAATGGGTGAAGTTGTTGCAAAGAATTTTCATTGTGTGAAGTTGTGAGATACAGATGGAGAATAGGAGGGATGATAAGGAGGAGGACAATGGTGACTGTACTGGTTATTTTTTAGGCAGAAAGAGAACCTCTGTCATGTATGATGGCAAGTCACCTGTGTTTCGCAAGCTTCTAATGTCCCTTGTTTTCATTTGACAATGGTAGGAAATTTGTTCTTTTATGAGTTGTAACTTTCCTATAACAAATTTTCATCTTTGCTGAAAACCCCAAACTTTGGCATATGTGCCAATTGTGTGTTATAATTTTGAACTATGAAGTGGTTTGAATGATGAAGCATTAGTGTGTGTGTGTGTGTCTGTATGTTCAGTAAGAGAACAATCTTTGTAAAACTACAAAAAGGGCTTAAGTGTACAGGCTTTTTTGGTTAAAAAAAATTATACCACAAAGTTTTAGAGTTGAATTGAGAAAGAAGAGTTTCTCAAACCGAGGTTTAGACCATGGAAGGACAAGGCCCCCGGTCCTATCCATCCTAAGGGCACAGTTAATCTCTTGACTTTAATAACTTATAGAGAATCTTGTTTAATTAAAATTTCCTTAGGAATAAAAAAGACATCCATTTGTCTACACCCGCACAGAGGCCAGAGGGAACCATTACTTGCCTTCCGCGTAGAGCCCAATTACTCCCACCGCACCTTCGATTCTCCACATTAACAGCCATTCGGTACCTCAAAGGGGATAAAAAAAAAACACCCGACAGCAATACATGGATCTTCCACATGCTTCAATCCAATATCAAATATAGTAATCTTCTTTAGACTAAAATTGCAGGCGACTTTGCTCACGATCTCCATTGTTATACAAAATCAAAAAACACAACCTGGTGAACAAAACACAACAGCCTAATTGCACTCTGGCTCCAAGTTTGAGTGAACAGAAAACCATGTACTGTTGTTCTCAATCCAGAATAAAACCGCATACGTTACGTCAATGATAAGAAGAGCCTGTTTTATGGTGACACAACATCAGTCAAAGCCTCTATATAGGCGACCACAGGCCAAGAGGCCCATCACACCGATTACAACTCTTTAACTCTTTGCAGCACCTCAGATCAAGAGCTTCTCAATGGCATCCTGCATAACATCATTACAGAGATCAGAATCAAGTGAAAAATACATTATCCAGAAATTAATTATATGCAACAAATTCAACAAAACGAATACCTTGAGCTGTTGTATTTGAGATTTCAATTGACTGCCCTCATTTGAGGTCACTGAACAAGCAATTACAGGTCTTGTGACTCCACATGCTCTGCCAAGTTGTTCCTTCGATGGGACAAATACATATGGGACATTCTGTTGACAATAAACATTAGAAAACCTTAAAAAGTAACTCCTCAACCAAAACATCATAAAAACATCTCAGCATACCTAGCTCCGCTAGCTGGAAATGGCATAACAGAAAAATTCGCTAGCATTACAAACTTTACAAATATCAAGAAACATTGCTGCAATGCACATTTAAGATTATAAGCGTCAAAACTTTTCTGAGGAATAAACTATAGAAGCAACCTTGCTGGGAAGTCCTGAGAACTAACTTCTGTTGACCTTTCCTTAGGTTGAGGGCAGAGAAATACTCAAATATTAGCAACTTGTGAGTGTGACACAAATGCCACAACTCATAAGATACTTGCAAGCAGCAGCATAAGCAGGACGTTTGAACAGTGAGTTCAAGATGCCCAAGGATGCATAAATAGCATAAGTTTATAATGAAGCAAAATATCACATTAAACAATATTTCATTATTAAATACAAATTAAGAATATCCATACAAGGTGTTAAATGAACATATTCTAAAGGTCTGTGCGAATAATTTAAAATATGACACCCCCGTAAATTTCTAAAATCATCAAGTGCTGAATCCAAATTAAAGTTCTCTAGAGCATGTTTCCCAACAGAGATCAAACAATCATCAAAGCCATTGTTCACTCTGTTGCCCAATTTGGTATTCATGATCTTCAAAGCTGAAAAGCAAGTTCAGTAATGCAATGGGCACTAGAAAATGTAGTGCCAGGCTAACCAACCTATCAACAGGAGAGCAATAACCTGACTCTCAGTAGTTGCCAGAGTTTAACATAACTCGACAGTTAATAAAAATCTTCAAAAATCCTACAGATTTCTAATATTAACAGGAAAATGTTGCCAGTGAATTCCAAAAAGTCATGTTTATCTGTCATAAAATCATAATGGTGGTATTCCTTTGCAATGCTGCAAACAAATTCAGTATCAAAGGACATAAATCCATCCATTTGAGCTCATAGTTTCACTCGAGGTGATAAGAATTGGATTGTTGGTCTTGAACCATTGGTAAGTTATGTTACGCCGATTTGCTCAAGTGAATAGTAAATTTGGAGGTTGGGAGTCGGGTCAATGGAGGTAAGGGAACAAAATGCAAGTAGTTAGATACTCCCTCCGTCCCAAAACTTTTGCTCAATTCGACTTTTTGAGTATTTTAACTTGAATTTATTCATACTATTGTTTGTTAGAAAAAATTAAAAAATATATATATATTTAGAAACCACATATCTTGATTTATCATTCATATATAAAGATTTTTCGTTTATATATTAAAATGCTGAAAATAAAAAATCCTAGATTAATTGCCGGAAAATAAATGGAGCAAAAGTTTTGGGAGGGAGGGAGTACTTTTTAAAGGAGCAAAAACCATTATATTCTTTCGAATTTTGTGAGAATCCTAATTTTGTCTATCACTCCTTTTAGAGAAAAAAAAGCAGAGTTCTAGAATTCCCTTTCCTCACTGAGCATCAAGGCCTATTATAAAAATTGACACTTCAGGCCTTTTTTTACTTAATCTGACTTGGCCAATTTGTAACTAATGATAGAAAAAAGGTCTCCTATTATTTAGTTTAAAGAAATTTAACAGAAGAATAATTGAGTTATATTTAGTTAAGATTGTAAAAAAATGTCAATCTTTACATGGCATAGTGAGTATATGATAATCTCCAAAGCAACTCAGGTAAGAAAAGCAGAGAAAATTCTCTGCAAGGGATCAATATACCATCCTGCTAAGCCAATGTATTTCCCCACAAAACCAGTAAACTTCAACTATGAAAGTGGACCATGTGCCCTTGCTAAAGACTAAAGTTAATCCATCCTCTTCAGATAATTAGAAAGTCTATTAAACATTTCTCAAAACAATGGAAGGTGCAAGTGTACTTCAGGCACTATACTGGACACGCCCCTGCCTGGCAGCTCTTCAAATAGCAAATTAGCTGCAGCCCACAGATGCATCATGTGCTAAGTACTATGCCAGGCTGAGAGACTATATTGAGCTTTAAGAACAATTCATCAACTACTTGCAGATAATTATCCGCATATATTTTCAAGTAGAAAGGACCAAATTATCTATGCTTATGGAGAAACTTGAACCCAACCATGAGGCACAGACAAAGTATTCATGGACATGTCCCTAACTAGTATTAACTAAGGTTAGCTGCGTGATTGATATTTTTACTCAGATAAGAGTCATCCATTTAGAAGTTCAGATACTCCTTGTGTGGGCATGAATAAAGCAACTTAATTGGGCATTCTGTTCAATGGTCAGGCGTCAAGGAAAAAATGAGACAAAATCGAAAAAGGAATTCATCATATACCTTGTCTTCAGCTAGCAGCGGGAGGTGGAGAAGAATCTCAAGAGGCTCAGTATCTGCAGCCATCACAATAAACTCGGAAATACCTCTGTTCAGCGTCTTGGTTGCTTAAATCCCACAAATCGACCATGAACAACAAAGCAGATCCCATAACAAAAATCAACATAAGTAGAAGAAGAAAAGAAAGGAAAAACCGAAAGGTATCGTTACTAATCCCAATATCTATTCGAACTCCAACCAGTCAGAAAATGGTCATGATCGAGCCTTACCTTCATTGGCGCCCTTCTTGAGCTGCTTATAGTTGGCAGCTTGCTGAACAAGGTCGAGAATCGTGATCGTCAGCTGCTTGTCCGCGAGCGGGTAAGCTTTGGGGTTCACTGCTTCTCCGGTCTGCAAAAATTTCCAGGCAACCGAATAGAAATCAATCACTACTATGGCCAACCAAGAGAAAAACTTCGATACTACTTGATTAATCAATAGAATTATTGAAGATTGATGATACCATTTTCCCAGTTCTAGGGTTTGAGTTCAACGGAGCCGACGAAGATTAGGGTTTAAGAATAAGAGCTACCCAGCCGAAGAGTCTGGAGAAAAATGCGGTGATTTTATACCAAGGTACAGCTGTGTGGCGGAAAGAAGAACAGAGAAACTTAAGACAGTACCAGGGAAATTTGAACTGAGATTCATTTGAGAGAGAAGCAATTTAGAAATGGTAATTACAAATCAAGCCGAGAATAACATACGGAGACCGGGCGAGAGAGGGCGGCGGCTAGGCAGCACGGTCACAGAGCGACGAGCGACGGACGCAAGGCCAACGAGGAGGCTGACGGCTGAGCGACGGGCGGCTGATGAGAAAGCCGACGGTGGAGCGACGGGAGAGGGACAAGGAGGGCGCGGCGGACCGTGAGGTGCCTGAAATCTGGAGACGGTGTGCCGAAGTGCGAACTTTGGGACAGAGATAAGGGGGTTGGGTAGGGAAGGAGTGAGTAGTTAGTGGGTTAGGGACTTAGGGTTTAAGAATTCCAATAGCCACACATGCACAATTAGACATAGCAATATATTTACTAAAATATTCTTTTAGTTAAGATTATAATTATTTTTATTTCACACGCATGCCCCTCTCTTTCTCTCCCCCTTTCTGTCTTCTCCCCAAACACAATTGGAAATTAGATCACTTCGGAAGACTTTATTTGAGATTACGAAAAACAAATTGGAGTAGAGAAATTGAATCTTCTCCACTTTGATCTCCACCAGCTACAACAGTGGTAGTGGCATCAGGAGGGCCTCTGACAACAACCGAAGAAAACAAATGGAAGAATCTGAGTTTCTCCTTCAAGTTCTAGGAAGAAGATATTGAGCATGATCTCAATATTGAAACAATCTTCGAAAGAGAACAGCTGAGATCCATTAGCTCTTACTATGAATTTTAATTTGGTTGATCCAACATCTCCCTTGGACTAGCTCGATCTCCATTTTTTTCAGTGCTTCATAAAGCAATCTTAACCATATCTTTTAAAATGCTTGCTTTTATCTAACCTACTATAAAGCTTTCTCACCTTCGGTTGCTTCTTCTTCATTGGACAAGCCTTGGTTCAAATCGGACGAATTATTTCAAGATTTATGAATTTCTCACCTCTGGTGTCGCTTACCTTTGCAAGCTAGTAGCATAACTATTCTAGCAACTAATATGAAAATGTTATTGTAAAAATTGAAAGTTTGAGATTAGGAGACAAAAGAAGGATACGGAACAGATAAGAAGATAATTTTTAACTATTTTTTTATTTTAAATTAGTGGACACGTTTATGTTTTGTAGTGGACACATACATGTGTTATAGTAGACACTTCAGATTTTACTTTTTTATATGCTAATAATTAGTGTTTTAATATTTTAATTATGAACATGAATCAATGACCAAACAAGTATCTTTAGAATTTTTTTAGTTGTGTTTTTATGCCATATTTAGAATAGCAAACACATGTTTGTGTTATAATATGCACATCTCTATTTTATAATAGTCACTTGTATGTATTATGGTAGACACTTCAAATTTTGCTTTCTTATATCTTGGTAATTGGTGTTCTTAATCTTCCAACTATGAACAAAAATCAATGATCAAGTAATTCTAGAATTTGAAAGTTGTATTTTTATGCTTATTTTTGAAATAGTGGACACATGTCAGCATTGAAGTAGGCACATCTATATATTATAGTAGACACTTGTATGTGTAATAGTGGACACTTCGGATTTTGCTTTCCTGTATGTTAGTAACTAATCTTTTTTATCTTTCAAGCATGAATAAGAATGAGTGATCTAGCAAGTAGCTCTACATATATTATTTTATAGTAGATATTTGTACTGTTTTATAAACACTTAGCATCTAACTCTAATACACATGAGCAATTGGTTGTTTTATTTTTTTTTTAAATATTATAATTAATATATAAAAAAACAAGAGATTAAATAGGCAAATTTGGAATGTATTTTAGGTATATTTTTTAATAATTTATTGTAAGAAACAAATCGTATTGTCTTATACCAGCACATTAACACTTTGATAAATATTATTATAACCACAGAAGGAGTATTGATTAATATATTAAAAATGAAAAATAAATAAATAAATAAAGATAAAGGACAAGGCCACATGAAACAAAAATAAAAAAGAGATGTGGTTGTTATAATGAAGAGGCAGTAGACAGTAGAAAATCAATTGAGTGGGATATTGGGCACATGGGTTGCTGTATGGGGGTAAAAAAGTCAAGGTGTGCATTCTCCATGTGCGAGTTTCACATACTTGTTGGATATTTGGATTCCTATGCATAATTACACATATGTGTACGGTATAAAAACTACTTAGGGTTATTTGTGGTGGATTAGGTTGGGCCTGTAAGCTTCAATAGTTTTGTGGTTTAATTAGGTTATTTTGGGCTAGGCCTGAACCAACCCGATTTCTGTACCTTTCTCTCGGGTCAGTTTTTGGGCACCCCGAATCATAGTTTTTGAACTCTTTGGCCTGACCCTAACCCGACATTCAGTGTTGGGTTTTGGATATGCATTAAATTCTTTCACCCCTATAACTAGTTTACATACCCGACATTATCATAAGATTCTAAGTTGGATCGAGTTTTAGAAAAGTATATATATTTAATTGTTATAAAATAATATTTTAAAAGCAAAGGAAAATATAATGTGTCACTTAATTAGGCTATACTAATTAGGCTAATATTTTCATGTACTACATCTTTTATGCATATTCACTTAAATTTATCGACCATGCATGTGGCCAAACTAATGGAGATCAAATTTGATATAATATTCATGAAAAATAGTGGATAAAATTATTTTCATCATGAACAACATGCTAATCAATTGATAAAGATCCAACATTTTCTATAAATAAAGAAATGAATATAAGTATGGGTAATAATAATCAAATATTAAAATTTTAATTCAAATTCAAATTTACTGGATAGAGATTATTGAAGAAAAATCTTATATATACAAACTAAAAAAATCAAGAGCCTCTAAAAGAATATAAACTTAATCTTATTAGTTTAAAAGTGAAGAATTGAAGAAATCTTACTAAAGTGAAAATTATACGAAATAAAGTGAGTAGGGATGGTAAATGAAGGATATGATATGGTGATGAAAGTGATGCTTGAATAAAAAAATACAAAAGAGGGGAGAATGTTACATTTGTGTAAGGTTTTATGAGGATGAAATGTTCATACATATAAATAAAGAATAAATTAAAAAGAAGATATAATAGTTTCTAAAATGCATTAAGCTTAATAGGATATATCAAGGACATCTAAAAGATTTGTTATATATGAAAGTATGACTTTTTTAACCAAATATTTTGCACATATATATGATTGAAATACTGACATCCAAATTAATGTGATAGGGCAATTAATACACCAGATACACCTTTCATATTTATTTAATAAGGTAATTAATTGTAAAAATTGTGCCTATTTTTAGTTTTGGTTATACATGGATGTTACATTTTTTGCATAAGATTTTTTTGTGGCTAAATCATACTTTTCCATGTGTGATAATTTCTCAATTGAAATTAGTAGAAATATTTTAATAAAAAATTTTCATTTGATTCTCAGTAACATATATCCTATTTAATTGTCTCAATTTAAACCACTTAATTGTCTCACTTGAAATTCAATAGATTACTACTTACCATGTTTAAAAATTTTAAAATTATTCCAAATATTGATATCAATTTATTAGAACTAGTTTACATACCCGGCATTGTCACGGGATTTCAAGTTGAATTAAGTTCTAAAAAGGTATATATATTTAATTTTTGTAAAAAATATATTTTCTAAAAATGGAGATAATTTTATCATTTATTAAAAAAAGGGGGGGAATGGGCCATTTTTCCATTCAGTAAAGGGTGGATAGTAATTTTGCATCTAAAGTATTTTTTGGAGAAATTTGCCATTAACGTTTTTCGAAATAGACATATTTGTCACTTCCGTTAGTGACTTGTCAAGACATACTGACAGAGCAATAACATTACAGCATTTTGTCAATGTGGAGTCACAGGTAAAATTGGTAAAAAAGAAAAATTATTGTATAGTCAATCAAGTTGTATTTCTTTCATATTTTTCACTTTAATCTTTCATCTCAAACACCAAAGCTACTATTTTCAACCTATCTTCCTCAACCTGCTGGGAAGGCTAGAAAAACACACCGATGAATTCTTTCACTATAATTTTCCTTGAATTCACTCATACAACCATTGCAGCCTTAGCCCAAATTGCAACAACCCAAAACCCATGGATTTGCTCAACTTCAATAATGGTAATTACTGGGCAATTGTTGTTTGTCAGCCGTAATTGCTGAAAAATTGTTGCTGGTCGTGTCTCGTGAGCAATCTGCCGTTATTGGAGAACCCCTCACTTCATTTGCCCCTCCTAAATGTTGTCACCGTCACTGTTGTCGAAAGTTAATAGCAAATATGTATGTTTTAAAAACATTGATGGCAAATATACCCCATTTCGAAAACATTAATGGTAAAATAAGCCACATATTGGCTAACATGGCCGTTAAAATGTTCTACTCACCCCCACCCTGATGGATTTTTTTTCTGATAGCAGAATATTCTCACCATTAAATGCCATAGTGGTAAATATCCCTTATTCCAAAATTATTGATGAAAAATATGTCAATTTCAAAAACATTAATGGTAAATTTCTCCAAAAAAAATACGTTAGTAGCAAAATTATTCTCCACTCTATATTTTAATGGAAAAATTGCCTCTTTTTCCATAAAAAATATATTAGAATTGATTTTTACGTAATAAAATTATTAGTATAGTAATGGTAAAATATAATTTCTATGAGGTGGTAAAATTGGAGTAAATATAGTAAAAGTTTAAACGAAATAAAGTTTACAAACCCGACATTACATCCATATTCTAAGTTATATTGGGTATGAAAAAAATATGTACTTAAATGTTATACAGATATTGTTGAGAAAATTATTATAATAGATATAATAATTTAAGCAAGAATAGTTGAGTTAAGCAATGCTAAGAATAATAAAATGCAAATGCCACCCAACCTGGAGATAAAAAAAACCACGCACCACAAAAAAAAAAAAGCATGTAAAAGGTAATGAACGAAAAAGTAAAATTCAATAAAACTATTTTTTATTTGCAAGCCTAACTCCAATAAAAACATAGACTAAACTAAAGAGAAATAAAAAAAAAAAAGAGTAGTTTTGCTTGGGCAGAAGATTCCCTCAAAATTTGGAATATAACAAATTCAAATATAGTTTACCCAAATAAGCACTGCACAGTAGTTAGAAATTTACAAAGAGAAGGAAAAAAAATAAAGAACATGATGAAGCTCCAAGTAACCTTCTTTCATCATGATACAGAGATTTACTTGAAGTTGCTATCATTGAGAGCAGTCCTAATGGAGGTCTAGCAGGTGGCCTAAAAGTAACTTTTTTGGACAACAAAATCAAGTGAAAAAAAAAGCACTCAATAAACAATTAATGGATACATGATCCATAGACTTATGAAGGAAAAACAACTGAAATGAATTAACCTTGGAATATAATATATTCAAGGAAGTGGGAGGGCCAATCTTTTCCATTATTCTAAGTCCGTGAAGCAACACTTTATGTAGCAAACAAATGATTTAGATGAATTAGTTCATACCATCTCCGACAACATGCTAATTAGGTATTAGTAGACTAGCCATTAGAAAGATTGAAACAAATGTAGTGTGAAGGATATAAAATGTCCCCATTTCTACAATCAGGCTCTAGCTAAATGTACCATATGCAAATCTAGCATAGAACTAAAAACAGAAAAATTAAATCTTATAGTGGTTAGAGATCCCGTGCTTACCATATATAGCTCTAAACCAATTCCAAAATTGTATCCAAATAGTGAGACTCTGCAATTTCTAAAGTAGCAGCTGATAATCATATTATTTAGTATTGTAGCCTAAATTAAAATTTTTACATAAATAGAATCAACTAACAAAGAAAAGGCAACAACAATCAATAAGCATAATATGATTCATCAATTATATGTAAAAACATATATGTTAAAAGACATCATATGTGATCAATTATTTATCATCCAAGCTCCTGCCACAAATGAAGAATGACTATCAAAATCATAATTTTACTAAAGTCATAAATGAAAAAAAAATCAGTCAAATAGACTAAAAGTAGGAAACAAAATTATTGGCCAAGAATGTACAAAGACTAAAACATGATACAATTGATGTTTCCCTTTTGAACCAAACACACATCTGCTTCATCCCTTTCTTCGTCTCCTTCTATTTGATGTTTTCCTCATTGATCATCTTACCTTGGTTCTTCATATAATTCAAACTCTAGGGCTACAGGCAGTTTTTCTTTTCACTTTGTAGCAAGTTGGATTAAAAAATAAAAGGAAGAAAGTGTAAACAAACTCAGTCAATTAAACATTTAGATTGATCATAAGCAATTAAACAAACTCAGGCAACTAAACTAAGGCTTGTTGGTATACCTCAAGAATTTTATTTTGGTAGCATAAAAAAGGAAAAATAAGAAAACACTAGTCACATTTAGAGGTAAAAAAAATGGAAACTTTTGTCATAAAAGGTTAAAAAAAAAGTCTAATGACTGAAAAACTCGTCAACAAAAGAGGAAACGACAAAATCTAAAAGAAGAAAAAGGAAACCGACATAAATTCAAAGACCTATGATACAAAACTGGCTAACAAACAACCAACACAATCAGACAACATATAACAATAGGCCAACAGAGAAGTCAATGAAAAGGAATGAACGTAATTGCCTATTAATTTTTCCCCTGTAGTCTACTTTGTTTTTGAAATGGAAAATGAAGAGGAATTTGGCGATAATTCGATCAACGTTTGTTCTTGTTTACTTGAATCAAGCCAAAAAGTCAATGAAAATCTACATCTATTTTCCTCTCTGAAATGTTAGGTTTGGGTATTTTCCCTCTATACATGTGACTAATTGCTTGTGAAGCGAGACAATTTAGGGGCTTAAATGGGAGGGGTAAAATTGGTATATTAGTGTAAAAAATTAGATCTTCTTTCCTAAAATATAAAAAATGCCACATGTCAAGCTATAATTTACCCTATTAAGTGAAAAGCCCTTTTTCTCCTTAAGTGTATCCTGCTTTTATAATATATATTTACGTTTGCCAAAGAAATTTATCAATAATGGAAAAATGCAATTTGTAAAATCTGGTGGTAAAAATGGACCAAATATAGTAAAAACCTGGTGGTGACCGGTGTAATTAATAAAATTTAAAGAATAAAGGGAAAAAAATTCACTTGATAAAAAAGCCTTGCATGCCATGTTTATAATCCTGTCAATAATGGAACTCCATAATTCTCCATAGGAGCTTTGTGCTTCTTATCTTATCACCACATGACTCTGCCATTGCTACAAAAAGTAAAATAGTGTTGAAAGTTTTGAAAAATAAGTAAGTTATCAGCTCAATTTTAAAAAATTTAAAACAAATTATTTAGTAATGTGAAGTATAATTCAATCTAAATAACTTAATAGCAATAGCAAATATAATGCAAAAATATGTAGTGCCAACTCCAAAAAAAATGAAGTTAACTAATTAATTAACAATTTTGAATTAAACTAAAAGGAGATCAATTATGTATAATTAAAAAACTTAACGATATCAATTTAAAATACAAAATGGTACAATAAAGAAAAATTAAATTAAATTAAAAATAAATATTTATTAAATTTAAATATATGTGATACGATCATGAAAAGACTAAAACACATTCTAAAGCAGCCTTATATCATACAACTATGAACAACGGATCAGTAGAAACCCTTATTTTAACCATTAGAAATTTGGCCTCCATCAGTTGTAACCCCTAACTTTATGCATATGACAATCACACATTGTTTCCAACTTGGCTTCAATTTCTATCACTGCCTTTGCCAAACACCATCACTATAAATATAAAGAGCTTACAAAAGCATCTAGAAACAAAAACCATATATTAGAATACATTGAAAAAGGAAAACCATAAATTCAAAAAATGTCATTATGAATATAAAAGAACTATACAAATAATAACAAACATAATAACAAATTTAAGAAAAGTATAGAAATAAACATGAAATTTTTTGGCATATTTACGTAACAATAAACAAAAACAATAACATATATACTACCTTTTGAAATAGCTTTGAGGTTGTCAGAAGGTTAAATGTGCAACTTATTTTGAAAAGCTAATCATTTCCATCCGATTTTAGAAAGAGAGTCTCTGCATTCTCTCTAGACTAGGGTTCTTGGCCTCTGGCCTCGCTGGAATCCTTGGGGTGGGGATATGGGGCAAAATCTACGGTCGGTACGTGGAAGAGGCCACGGGGTGCGAATAGAGGAGCTTTCTCCAGCTCCGTCACGATTAGACAGTGGAACAGAATCAATGGATTTGGGTGATGAAAGCCAAGCGGAAAGCAGCAGAATGAAGGCAATGCAAGCCGATTCGTCAGGTAAAAGCTCAAATAAGACTTGGGCACAAGTCGTTGAGAAGGAATTGATCCAAAAACCAGCCTATCTCAATGTGCGGCAGCCGGCAAATTTTGAACTTCAATTCTGTGAGGCCGATGCGGAGTTGAAAGCTATAAACTTGTCTAATAAAGAAGTTGAGTAGGGGTGCAGTGAATGGAGACTTACATTGGTGGGAATGGTGATTGGAACTGAGGTATTGCCGGAAAATATGTGAAAGTATGTCCGATCACAATGGAAAAATGTGATGACACTGGTGATTACAAAAATCCAAACGGGTTTGTTCCTCTTCCGTTTCTATTCGCATGAAGATTTGTTGAAAATCTTAGAGGGACCAATGAATTTTGTGTTTGGTAAGCCTTTTGCTACTGAGGAAGTGGGAGCCCGATTTGAAATTGGATCATGATCTCTTTGATGAGCTTCCGGTTTGGGTTCGTTTGCCTAACCTGAAGCTGCAGTACTGGAATCTAACTATTATGAGTTGTATTATTAGTAAAATTGGAAAGCCTTTATTAGCGGACACAGCGACAGTTAATCATACTCGTTTGTCCTTCACCCGTGTTCTTGTGGATGTTAAGAGAAAGAACAATGTGGTTGACAATGTTCTGATTCAAAAACCAAATGGAGAATATGAAGCTCAGGTTGTCATTTATGAATGGTGGCCTGACCAATGTGGTAAATGTAAGAAGTGGGGGCATAAGGAGGAGGAATGTAATCCTGAGCCGCGGATAATCATAAAACCAAATATGACTGTTGGGAATGAAGAACGTGCCGATAAGGTGGCGCCTAAACAGAAGGAGGATACTAAGCTTACTGGTGGTGATGGAAAAGAGGTGCGTGGTTCACCTACAGGGCTTCCTTCAATCCATACTCAAAGGTATCCAAATCAGAAAAAAGAAGGTAAGAATGATGTAAGCACAAAGATATTTTGTTAGCAAATTCTTTTGAAAACTTGCAATAGGCGATGGCTTCTGATATTATACAGTGTGCGGATATGGGTTTACCTTTTATTCCTACTTAATCATGTGGTGTTGTTGGAATGTGAGAGGACTCAATACTAGTCTAAAGCGAATTATAAAGCGTTGTAATATTAGTCTTTGTGCACTTTTGGATACTAGAGTAAAGAACAGAAAGTTCTTTGCTATTAAAAATAATATTGTTCCCCATTGGAAGTTCTTGAATAATTATAGTTATGCTATAAATGGTAGAATCTGGGTTTTATGGGATGAAAATATTCTGGAAACTAGTTATCTTGAAACTTTTGACCAAGTTTTACATATTCATGTTAGTCACAAAATTGAAGGTTGGAAGTGTTATGTGTCTATTATTTATTCTTCCAATGATCTTAGGGAGAGACCTGTGCTTTGGTCTAATCTTATTAAGCATGCTGCTATTATTGATGGGCCTTGGCTGGTATGTGGGGATTTTAATGAGGTTATTTGTTCTGATGAAAAGTTTTCAAGGTCTGGTTTAGTCAATTGGCATGATACTGGATTATCTGAATGTTGTAATACTAGTGGTTTGTCTGATTTTCATAGCATTGGCTCGTTCTACACGTGGAGTAACCATCAGAAGGATGAGGACCGTATCCTTTGTAAATTGGATAGAGTAATGGGGAATGCTTCATACTCTATTTTGTTTCCATCTATTCAGATTCAATTTAAATATAATTGTTGCTCTGACCATGCTATGGCTTTGATTAATCTCTCAAACATGCCTATTTTCCGATGCTACTCTTTCAAGTATTTAAGAATGTGGCAGAATCATCCTCGGTATAATAACATTGTAATAAATGTTTGGGGTGATCAGAATCGTAACTCTATAAATGATGCTTGGGGAAGGGTCTTAGGCAAGTTAAGCAGTTTAAAAAAGGCTTTGAAATGTCTTAATAGAGATGAGTTTTCTGATATTTCTGCTAGAGTTGCTGAAAAAGAAAAGGATTTGGATAAGTTTACTGTTGCTTTAAACCAAAATGTAGGGGATAAGAATATTTACATGCTTTGACAGAAGTCTTACTCTGAGGTCCTTAGTTTGAAAAAAGCTGAAGAGGATTTTTATGCTAAAAAATCTTCTTGTGATTGTCTAAAACTTGGTGATGCTAACACAAAATTTTTCCATACTAGAATGAAAGAGAGGTCTTTAAAAGGAAATATTTCTTGTCTTATTTCTAGGGACGGTCGTAAACTTACATCTCAAGAGGAAATTAAAAATGAGTTCCTTTCTTACTTCCAAGGCATTTTTGGAGTTAGGTCTGATGTGTTGTTTCCTGTAAATAATAATATCAGTTTGAATGGAACTAAGGTTTCAGTTTTGCAGAAGAATTTTCTGGAGAATAATGTCTCTATAGAAGAGATACTCCAAGCTGTTAAAGGTATGCACCCCGACAAAGCTCCTGGCCCTGATGGTTTTACTGCTGGTTTTTACCAGCATAATTGAGAAATAATTGGTAAGGATGTTTCTTTTGCTATATGAAGTTCTTTTGATACTGGTAAGTTACCCCTCGCTTCTTCTACTACTGCCATTCATTTGATTCCAAAACACTCTCATGCTTCTATGGCTTCAGATTATAGACCAATTTCTTGTTGTTCTATTATTTATAAATTTATCTCAAAGATTTTGGCAAATAGATTGCAAGGGATTCTTCCTACTATTATTAATAAGAGTCAAACTGCTTTTATTAAAGGTAGATTGATGGTTGATAATGTTATGCTTTGTCAAGAAATTATTAGGGGGTATAATCGGAAAAACATAACGCCTAGGATGTGTCTTAAGATTGACCTTAGGAAAGCCTATGATCTTTTAGACTGGAATTTCTTGGAGGAATTTTTATTTAATCTAGATTTTCTTGCTCGTTGGGTTCAATGGGTGATGATGTGTGTCCGGTCTCCCTATTATTCTGTTGTTTTGAATGGATCTTTGTGTGGTTTTTTGTGGGAATAGGGGTATTAGACAGGGGGATCCTCTATCTCCCATTTTGTTTGTTATTGCAATGGATTATTTATCTAAAACCTTGGATAAGATGTTTGATGAGTGTTATATTGAGTATCACCCTAAGTGTAAGCGTATTAAGCTTTCTCATGTTCTATTTGTGGATGACATCATGATTTTTGCCAGAGGTGACCTTAGTTCTGCTAGAAATCTTTTTCATTGTCTGAAAGTTTTCTCCCAAACTACTGGGTTGCAGATTAATTTGGATAAAAGCCAGGTATTTTTTTGTGGTGTTTCACCAGCAATTGAGTCTGAAATTCTTTCTACCCTAAACATGGCAAAAGGCAACATTCCTATTAAATACCTAGGAGTGCCTTTGGTTGACCAAGGTCTTCAAATTCAGCATTATAAGCCCTTGGTAGAGAAAATCCTTTATAACTTTAATGGTTGGTCTACTAAGCTTCTGTCTTATGCAAGAAGATTGCAGCTTATTAAAACTATCATCTTTAGTATCCAAGCTTATTGGTCAAATATTTTTTCTATTCCTAAAAGGGTGCTCCATTATTTGGAGAAATGTTGTAGAACTTTTCTTTGGACAAGTTCAACTACTGGTAGGAAATTTTCGATTGCTTGGACTAAGGTTTGTGTTCTTAAAAGCCAAGGTGGCTTAGGTATTTTTAGCTTGATAGGGTGGAATATTGCATCAAATGGGAAAAAGCTTTAGAGACTGATGAATGATAAGGAAAGCCTTTGGGTCCAATGGATCCACGCTTATTATGTGCGTGGTTCCAATATTTGGGAAATTGTTGGTATAGGTGATGCCTCTGTTTGTTGGAAGCATATTTTAAAGGTAAGACCACATTTCTCTGACTTTGTTCATGATCAGGTGTGGGATTGTGTTAAGAATGGTAAGTTTGTTATGAAAATTGCTTATTTGCATGTGGTGGAAAATTTTGATCGAGTGAATTGGGAATCACTAGTTTGGAGTTTTATCCCAAATTTTTCATTTGTTTCCTGGCGGGCTATGCTAGATAGACTGCCTACTTTTGATAGATTAAATAAGTACATGGATGTTAGATCGTCTTTATGTCCTCTATGTCTTCGAGTTGATGAATCCAGGAATCATCTCTTTTTCAAATACTCTTTGTCCCTTTCTCTTTGGCGGGAAACAATGTGCAAACTCTGATTGAGGGATGCTCCCAGCAAATGGAACAAGTTTTGTGACTGGTTCGTTCGTGTGGTGAAAGGTAAATCAATAAAGTCTGCAATTCGTAGAGCTTATGTTCCTACATTGGTTTATGTTATTTGGAAGGAACAAAATAGGAGAATTTACCACCATATGTGTAGAACACCATTGGTACTTATGAGGATTATTGAATCCGATCTCTATATTAGGTTTGGATACTCATTGGACAGTATATTCTAGGCTTTATTACTTGATTTTGCTGTAAAGCACAGGTTTAGGCTTTTGGTTTATTTTATTTTAGGGCAGGCTTTGCCTTTTCTGTGTAGCCCCCTGCCTTTATTTTGTAAGTGCCGTTGGAATTTTTTGATAAAATGAATATGTGCACCCTCCGAGGTGTTTCCTGCAAAAAAAAAAAAAAGTGCAATGCCATATTTGAAGACTACATAAGGAAATTGTAAATGATAAGCAGGAAGGATAACTTACAATTGTGTTGCTTTTGTGGCAATGAGTCATGTTAATATATAGTAAAAGGAAAGATATTAATTGAAAGTCAAATATGGTCAAAATTAAAAAGAATATTTAGTGAATTTTTTTGGCAATCTATAATCAACTTTAAATTTTGAATAAAAATTTTAGTTGACTTTTGAGTGTTGGTGAAAAAGAGAATTATTAATAAATTATGATTTCCAGAAGTAATGTCAACTACAAACTTTTTTAAATTCAATTTCGTAAAGCTTTAATGGGAAAACCGATCACATTCAAAATAGTTTTAGTTTAAGTGCAATTTTTTTCGTATCTTGGTTATGATACATTTTCATCAATACAATTTTAGTAAAATGAACTGATTTATTTATTTTATGAATTAAATGTTGACTGATGCTAATTGATTTGAGTACTAATCTAACCTAATATATATAAAGTAGGACAATCTCTAGAGAGGTTTTAGTATTTTCTTTAATTGAAACTCTCCCTAATTGCCATATGTAAATTTCTTATTTTTTATTTTTTGAATTAACCGTGTGTTGTCAGGTGAAAACTTAAAATCCAATTAGCATTTATTAACACTAATGGAATCTTTAACACAATTAAATAATTTCAATGGAACGGAACATACTTGCTTTTTATACCGAATCATGATTAGAAAATGTGTGTGCGTTGGTTTTTATGAAATGTTGATTAATTTAGGGGCACACTTTTATCGTTTTCAAACATAATTATTAACCAAGTAAATTGAGAGAGTTTGATTAGGCAAATTATCAATAAGTGTAAAAACAATAAAGGAATTAAAAGTGTTAAAAGCATCATTACAACATATTTAGATTAGAGCGATCATAAATTGCCATCATTTATTCAGTGGCTGGCATTTCAGTTGCCCAAATGGTCGCAAAAAGGAGGAGGCAATTTTTTCATTACCAAATAGCCACTAGAAAATTATGGTTGCCATTATGGTCGCTAGGACGGTGACCCTAGTCACCATCTGAGCAACCGAAAATTTAGTCATAATGTTCGGTAGCCAAACAGCCACAACAGCAACCGTATATGCAACCACTTCTTACGGACCCTCAAATTCGGTGGCTTTTGGTGGTTAAGACCATCACTTAATCATTATAAATCAACTCAACCTTCTCTCTTCCTTATTTTACTCGTTTGGGTTGCCTGCTTCTTCTCTTTCACTTCCTCCCAACTCTGCCCTAGCCATTTGCAAGAAGAAGGTTTTGGTTAGTACTAAGTTTTTCAGTGATTCGAGAGTATTCTTATTGTGAGGTATGTTTGTTTTTATGGCTATATAAGTAATAATTTTTTATAGTTACTATTGAAAATGGTTGTTTAGTTTAAATGTATAAATGTGTTATTTTTTTAAAATGGTTAGATAGATTGTAATCTTACATGCGTTTAAATTGTAGAGTGTCTGCCAATGATTACCGTTGCTGTGAGAAATATTTATGATGTACATCGATTCTAATGATTTGGAATATGTATATACGCAGTATTTGTGTCTGCAGTAATCATTAATTGTCCAAGCTGGACAGTTCAAAAATACATAAACAATATTGTACTATTATCATTGTGATTTGTTTTTCTGGTGAAGAAATTTTGGTGGTATGAAACTCTGTTTCTTGGAAACTTGATCCGAGATATGTTTCTCAAAAATACAATATTCCGAGAAACTATAGGAGCACGTTGCCAAAATTTCTTTAGGTTAGTGAGATAAATTATAATGCATTAGTACGATATGGCATGTACATTTCTGAATAGGTTAAGGCCATTCCCTTTAGATATTATAGTTGAGTTATAGGAAAGTGTGCATTTTTAATTATTAAAAAATCAATAATTGTTTTTTCTTTGTTTGATTTTTAAGGTCACCAGAGTAGACGGTAAGGATAATGGATGTGATTGGATGTATAAACAATTGCTGGCAAATTGATATATGAATCCAGAATTTATCAATGGCATAAAGCATTTTTTATTAGTTGTGTATAAAAATGATGAGACAGAGTTGTTGAAATGTCCTTGTCGTCACTGTCGTAATAAATATTTTCAAACACAAAATGAAGTGGGAGATCATTTATGATGAGTTGGGTTTATAAATAATTATTATGTATGGTATTGTTATGGAAGGAGATTTAATGTGGAACAATGTAATTATTATTGGGGAGAAACATCAAATCCATCATTATCATGAACTAATTCAGATAATCATATTAAGTACAACATTAGAAGTGGATATGAGCAAATGTGATCGATTATATGGGACCGATGAGTAATACTCATCTGAATAATGAAATAGATGTAAATGATGAGAATGAATCAGAAAATGATCGCAATAATACAACTAATTTGAATGATATAGGGCAAGAAATTCTAAATTTGAATGCATAAAAGTTTTACAATCTATTTGGCAATGTTTCAACACCCTTGTGGGAAGGATGTACAAAAGGCACACGGTTATAAGCAATATCTCAGTTACTAAGCTATAAAAGTCTATTCAATTTGTCAGATGCTTGCTTTAATATGGTACTATCACTTGTGAAGGAAATGACTCCAAAATATAACAGATTACCAAATACATTATATGACTCACAACAAATGATGAAAGGATTAGGCTTACCATATTTGAAAATAGATGCATACCTGAAGAATTGCATACTATTTGATGGTGAGAATGTGCAATTGACTTATTCCTCAGTTTGTGAGCAGTGTAGTTATAAAGAGAAGACATCGAACAGAGAGAAGAAAAAACCAATTCCAAAAAAGAGCTTCGATATTTACCAATAACTGATTGGTTGAAGCGTTAATTTATGTAAAAAAATGGCTAAACATATGACTTGGCATGCAAAAAATAGCTTGGAAAGTGATAATATGATGGGACATCCATGTCAAATAGAAGTATAGAGGCATTTGGATCAAATATTCCCTATATGTTCCTCAGATGTTAGGAATGTGAAGCTTGGTTTATGCACTGATGGCTTTATGCCAAATTTTGCAATAAGAGGCACATATTCAATTTGGCCTGTGTTTATAGCAGTATACAATTTACCATCAGATATGTGTATGAAATAACCATATATATTTTTATCACTACTAATTATAGGACCTAAATGACCGGGGCAAAATATTGATGTGTTCCTTAAACCACTATTGAGGAGCTAAAGTGTTATAGGATGGTAGTGTTGATTGGTAGTGTTGAAACATGGGATGCATTTCATTCTTAAAATTTTACGAAGCGTGCTGATAGTCACATAATGTTCTTATACATTTCACTCATTTTTATATTAATTTATTGTTAAATTTGCTAGATCTTAGTTGCATTTTGTGTTCAATTCATTTGTAAGGTGCATTGTGTTATTTGGGGGCTCGAGTGATCAAATTGCTTGGATTTAGGGCTAAATTTCACAAGGGAGTAAAGTTGGAGGTCACCCAGAATAGAATTGGAAGACTTGAAGCTGAAGACAAATAGATGCTATAGCATGAAAATATCATGCAACAACATCGTTGGGCAAAAAAGGGTGAAAAATGGACAGAAAGTTTTCATGTTGTCCCATGAAAGGAGCCTTTAGCTTTTTCTTCAAGATTTCAGGGTCATGCTATAACATGCAAATTTCATGTAGTTGCATCGTGACATTTCTAGATATTTCTCTACTTCTTCAAATAGGTTTTGGCGTTCTTGGTGGGACCATTTTCGACACTTGGGCACTTCTACACATTTGAGAGCCCTCATATATCATGTAATCACCTTATAATTGAAGGATTTTTAGGAGTTGAAAGAGGATAGGACTAAGCGTTTTAGGGCTATTTCTCCAAAAAGAAGGGGTTTTAGAACCAACACACCATACTCTTCTTCATTTCATTTTTTTAAAGCCACAATTGAAGGAAAACAGGGAGCTTGTGGAAGGTGCCAACGAAGAGCCTAGAGGCTAAGGAGACTTAAGCATCTAAGATTTATTTTTTGGTTCTTTCTTCCTTTTTTTGGTTTGTTGTCTTTTTTTTATGGATTGTTTGGATTTGAGTTTGATGCTTGTTGCTATAATGGACATGGAGTAATTCCATCTATCCCCTTAGGATGAAACTCTTGTTATTGGCTATCTAATGTTTATTTAAGGTGCTTTTTATGTACATGGATCACTTTGTGTTGCTTATTCTTATGCCAAATGTTTGTGTGTTGAATGGCCACCTTACACAAATCACAATCCAACTTTGTTCTTAAGAGAGAAAAAAGTGGGATGGAAAAGAAGAATAGGGCATAATGGGTTTATTAGATTAGAGGTAATCTATGAATTCATTAGGTGTTTGAAAAGGGGTTAAAGCTTAATCCATCTTAGGTTAAAACATGAGCTTAAGAAAGGCCTTGTTTAATCTTGGGTGAGAAAAAACTCATCTTGAAAAAGGGGGTTTTTGAATTTTAAACATCTACACCACACAAGGGGTGAATATCCTAGGGCTTCAATTAACTTTGATAGTAAGTAAAGGAGCGAAATCCTAGGAAGATGGTATTTTCATTTATAGCATCTTAGTCTAGTCTTCTTTAGTAACCCTTGCATTCATTTAGCTTAACATCTTACATTGCATTAATTAGTTAGTAACCTCATTCACTCTAGTCCAATACTCTTCTTACACACATCCACATAATCAATCCTAAATCTTGTTCGTTTCAATTTCTTTCTTTTCCATAGTAGTTTAGGTTGCTTGAGTAGCTAAAATTCGAGTCCTGGTAAAATCACACTATTTCTTAGGACGATACCCATATTTAAAGCTCTTAGTTTTATAACAAAGTTTTTTATGTCATTGTTGGGGATAGTGATATGGTTTTACTTTGGATATCAAGTTGTTAGTTACTCTTGTTTACTTGTTCATTTGCCTTGTATTTAGTTGTCCCTTTCTTTTTCATTGTAGGTTCTTTTAGTGCATGACCTAGAGCTCTTGCTTTTACTTAGTGTCATTTGATCCGAAAATCTAGAAGAGCTTAAGGAAGCTTCATTTGAGAAGTAAGGTTGTTGAAGAAGAAAGCTCTAGTGCTTCGTGTTTCATCAACATGGAAGAAAATCTAGGTGACAACATAAGGAACTTGGGAATGGAAGAAAATGCAAATCCTATAAATTTCAATGGCGAAGATAAGGTTATGGACAATGGACATGAAGGAGGTAATGGCAATGGTGCAAGAAGAAGGGGTAGATTGGTACTCGACTACTTTAGACCTTAAAGGGTAGAGGATCAAGACAACATGATTAGGCCAATGCCGCTTCAAGGTCGGGCGTTCATGATTCCTAGCCATGTTCTCCAATTAGTTGAAGCGCATCCATTTGGTAAAGCTATTGATGAAGACTTGAACAACCACATTAAGAGGTTTGTTCATTTGTGTGACACATTTGATTTGGAGGGTGTGAGTGAGGATGCAAAAATGATGAGGCACTTCCCTTTTCCTCTTGTGGACAAAGCTATGGAGTGGTTTGAAAATTTGGAACCAACCTCAATCTACACATGGCAAGATTTATATGATGCTTTCACTCGGAGGTTTTTTTCTTCTCAAAAAGTTTTTGAGCTTAAAAATGAGTTGTTGGCCTTTAGACAAAATGAATGAAAGCCACTTGTGGAGGCATGAGTGCGCTTCAAAAGGATGGTGAAGTGGGTTCCAACACAAGATATTAATCAAACTCATCAACTCCACCTCTTCTACAACGGGTTGAGTTTGAATACTCGGTTACAAGTTGATGCTGCCACCGATGGGTTTCTTCTCTTGAAAGATGTGGAGAAGTGTTTTGAATTGCTAAACAATATTGGCAAAAGCCTTGAGCTTAGTGGAAAAAAGGCTTCAAGAAAATGGAGTGTTTTGTATGAGGTTGACAAGGACACCTCCTTATAAGCTCAACTTTCGACACTCACAAGTATGGTATCCAAATTGGCCAAGAATCAAGATAGGATGAAGATTCAACAAGCCATGGAAAATGAAGATGTGGAAAACTTGGAAGATGTGAATTTTGTGAGTTATCAAAATCTTTATCCACTAAAGCAAAGAGGAGGCAACTACTTCCTAAGGAACCATCAACATGAAGAGTCCAATTATGCAAATCCAAAGGGTGCCTTGCAACCATAAGAGGATACCTCACATGAATCAGATACCTTTTTGAAGGACTTTATGAAGGGAATGATGGGAGAGTTCATGCATGAAGTGAGGGGAATGGGTAGTGAACAAAACAAAAAGATTTGTGCATTGGAAGAGAAGATGAAGACAAGGCAAGCTAATACCTAGGCTTTAATAAAAAGTTTGGAGACACAAATGGGTCAATTAACTACTTCCATGAGACAACTCCAAAAGGGAAAGTTTATATCTAGTGATATGGATGTTAATCTAAGGGAGTCATGTCAAGCTATAACTCTAAGAAGTGGAAGGAATGTGGTAACACAACCCAATGAGCCATCTACTCAAGAAAATTATCCTCCTCAATGACCCACCAAGTGGTAAGGAAGCTCAGTCAAAAGGTAAGGGAAGAAATGTGCCCAGGTAAGAGGAAGCATTGAAGCATGTTCCTACTCCCCCATACCCTCAAAGGTTCAAGCCCAAGAAGGAATATACTCAATTTAAGAATTTTCTTGAAATATTCAAAAAAAATTAGAGATCAACATTCCCTTCTTGGAAGCGATAAATCAAATGCCTTTATATGTTAAGTTCCTCAAGGAGTTGATCACTAAAAAGAAGAAGTTCCTTGACAATGAACTCATTTTGGTGAAGGAAGAAGCAAGTGCCATTATTCAACGAAAGATGCCTTAAAAACTTAAAGACCCGGGGAGTTTCACTTTCCTTTGGACATTAGGTCTTTTCATTGTGACAAAGTTTGATATGATCTTGGAGCTAGTATTAACTTGATGTCATTATCTATTTGTGGGAGCCTTAGTCTTAGAGAGGTGAAGCCTTCATCGATTTGTCTTCAATTGACGGATAAATCCCTCACCTTTTCAAAAGGTGTTTTAGAGCATGTGTTGGTTAAGGTCGGCAAGTTCATATTTCCAGTAAATTTTGTGGTGTTGGATATAAAAGAAGATCGGAACATGCCAATCATACATGGGAGACCATTGCTTGCTACCAGGAAGGCCGTTATAGATGTGGAGAAAGATAATCTCACTTTGAGGGTTAATGACGAGAAAATTACTTTCAATCTTACTCAAGCCATGAAATCTATTGATGATGAGATGCCCAAGTGTTTTATGGTGGATGTGATTGATTATTGCATTAAAAAGATAAAAGATTTATTGCTTATGGAGATTTACTTGGAAGGGCACTTGTTTGTAAGAATCCATGTGGTGAGGAAGACTATAAAGTGATGGGCACCTTAGAGACCCTTGATTCTTATGGGAAGTTGCAATCTTAAAGGAGAGGCTTAGAGCAACTTTTATCTTGTGATATCAAGGATGAGCCGAAGTTGAAGTTAAAGCCATTACCCAAAGATCTTAAGTATGTTTATCTTGGCCATGAAAGGTCCTTCCCAATGATTATTTCTTTTATATTAACTACTTTGGAGGAAGAAAAATTGATTCGCGTCTTAAGGGAGCATAAAGGGGCAGTAGCTTGGTTCATCTTTTCCATCAAGGGGATTAGTCCAGAAATTTGCATGCTTAAGATTCTTATGGAAGATGACTACAAGCCATCCATGAAAGCTTAAAGGAGGTTAAATCCTAAGATGAATGAGATAGTAAAGGAAAAGATTGTGAAGTTGCTCAATGTCAGGATTATCTATCCAATCTCAGATTCAATGCCTAAAAGGGGTGGAACAACCGTAGTGGATAATGACAACAATGAATAGATTTCTACTTGGTTGGTCGCTAAATGGATGTTTGATTATAGGAAGCTCAACAAGGCTACCCGAAAAAATCATTTCCCTTTCCATTTTATTGATCTAATATTGGATAGACTGACGGGACATGTGTTCTATTGTTTCTTGGATGGTTATTCGGGGTATACCAAATTGCTATAGCCCCGGAGGATGAAGAGAAGACAACTTTAGGGTACATATGCCTTTCAAAGAATGCCATTCGGTCTTTGCAATGCACCAGCAACCTTTCAACAATATATGATGGCCACATTTTCAAACATGGTGGAAAAATGCATGGAGGTATTTATGGATTACTTCTCGGTCTTTGGTGATTCTTTTGATGCATGTTTGGATAATCTAGCTTTCGTCTTGAAGAGATATAAAAAAACCAACTTGGCTTTGAATTGGGAAAAATGTCATTTTATGGTTAGCTCCAGTATAGTGCTTGGCCACAAAATTTCTTGTGAGGGCATGGAGGTTGATAGACCAAATAGTGGCCATCAAAATATTGCCACCACCCTCTAATGTGAAAGGGGTTAGAAGTTTCTTAAGGCAAGTCAGTTTCTACCGAAGATTTATTAAGGATTTTTCCAAGATTGCTGAGCCCTTATGCAACTTGCTTGAGAAGGACGTGTCATTTTATTTTGATGAAAGTTACTTGGAAGCATTCAAGAACTTGAAGGAAAAATTGGTGAGAGCACTAGTGGTGGTAGCACCCAATTAGGAGGAGCCATTTGAGATCATGTGTGATGCTAGCAATTTCACGGTGGGAGTGGTGCTTGGTCAAAAGAAGGACAAGATATTTCGAGTTATCTATTATGCTAGCAAAGTCTTGGATGGAGCTCAACAAAATTATACCACAACAAAGAAGGAGCTCTTGGCAGTAGTCTTGGCGGTGGACAAGTTTCGGTCTTACATTATGGGTTCTAAAGTTATGGTTTACACCGACCATGTGGCAATTAGATATTTGTTCACCAAGAGAAGGATGCCAAACTAAGACTTATAAGATGGATTCTCTTGCTACAAGAGTTTGATTTAAAGGTAAAAAACAAGAAAGGATGTGAGAACCTTGTGGCCAACCACTTGTCTAAATTGGAAGGCCAGAAGGCCACGAGCAAGCTTTGGAGAGACCTATTCAAAAGCACTTACCGGATGAGAAGCTTTTTAGTGTGGAGAAGAAATTGCCTTGGTACGCGGATTATATGATCTACCTTGCATGTAGTGTTCTTCCTTCTAATCTCTCAAGTCAACAAAGGAAAAAGTTTCTTGCGAATGTCAAGCACTACTTATGGGAAGAAAATCTTTTCTTTCGCTGGTGTGCCTACCAAGTCATAAGGAGGTGCATTTCTCACGAGGAAGCAAATGACATTCTACACCATTGTCATTCTTCACCATATGGTGGTTATTTCGAAGCTTCCAAAATGGCAAGTAAGATAATGCAAATCGGTTATTATTGGCCCTCTTTATTCAGGGATGTTGTGTTGACTTGTGATAACGGTTGGGGAACATTTCTAGGAGAGATGAAATGTCATTGCAAAACATTCTTGAGGTAGAAGCATTTGATTTATGGGGAATTGATTTTATGGGTCACTTCCCCTTTTCATTTAGCAATCATTACATCTTGCTTGCTGTTGATTATGTTTCTAAGTGGGTGGAGGCCATAGCCACACCTACATATGATGCTAATATGGTTGTCAAGTTCCTTCAAAGGAATATTTTTGCAAGATTTGGAATACCTCAAGCAATCATCTCTTATGAAGGATCACACTTCATAAATAAGACAATGGCTGAAGCTTTGGTGAAGTATGGTGTAAAGCATAAAGTGGTTTTCCTTTATCATCCACAAACAAAGTGGCTTTCCTTTATCATCTACAAAAAATTGGCCAAGTTGAAATTTCAAACCAGGTGATCAAGAAAATATTAGAGAAAATAGTGAGCATCAACCGAAAAGATTGGACACAAAAATTGAGTGATGCACTTTAGGCATATCAAACGACATTCAAAACACTAATTGGAATGTCTCCATATAGACTTATATTTGGAAAGGCTTGTCACTTACCGGTAGAATTGGAGCACAAATCTTATTGGGTGGTGAAAAAAATGAACTTTGACTTGAAAAATGCCCAAGAGAAGAAAGCCCTCCAATTAGCTGAGTTGTATGAAATCTGTCTTGATGCTTTTAAGAATGCAAGGATCTACAAAAAATGAATAAAGCTCTGGCATGAAAAATTGCATATAAGAAAATATTTCCAACTCGGTCAACAAGTGTTACTTTTTAATTCAAGGTTAAAACTTTTTCTGGGAAAGTTAAAGTCAAAATGGTCCAGGCCATTCAAAGTGGTCAAGATGATGTCCTATGGAATGGTGGAGATCAAGGGCCGGGATGGCACAACCTTTCAAGTCAACAACCATAGGTTGAAGACTTATTATGGAGATGCTTTTCGTCACTTCGGTCAATTAATGTTGACCGATCCATCTTCATGGAAAGGTTGTCAAAAGCGCCTAGCTAATGGTGTTAAAATTAGTGCTCATCGGGAGGCACCCCAACACTTTAATTTATTTCTTTAGTTAAAAATATATATATAATAATAAATAGTAAGTTAATATCAATTTTAATTACTTATTGTTGAATTTTGAAAATATAGGTGAGATGGAGTGGGCACTCATGAAGAAGTATTTTGTAGAGCCTCACATTCTTGGTCAGACCATTGGAAAGTATAAGAAGTTTTTTTTAAGCATACATTTTTATCACCATTGTAGGGTTTGGGTAAGCCATCTCCTTTAAGTAATTTAAATTTGTTTTAAGGTTAGAAAATTGGAAGAACAAGTTAAAAAGGAAAAAGGAAAAAAAGGAAAAGTTTGGACTTTTTTTAATTTGGCGTAATTCATGTAAACGCATAACTAGGTCATGCGCTTGCATAATAAATGCAAAAGGAGACAACAAGCATTCATGTAATTGCATGAATATTTAATGCAGCAACATCGCATCATATGCTAAAAAAATAAAAAAAAAATGCTAGGGAGGCTTTTTTCACTTGTTCTTTAATTCAATTGTCCTATTTCTTCTTCCTATCTTCACTTGTCTTTCAAACTTCTTCCTCTCTAAACCCTAACTCCCCTCCCGTGCATCACACGAATCAAATCTCTGCAAGTTTTTCTCCCCAATCTCCAACAAGTAAGTGATTCTACACATTTTTCTCTCCTCTTTGATAATCTTATCTTGCACTTCCATGCCTATTTTGTGTAGAACATGTAGAGAAAGATAATTCAAATTTCATGCTTTTTTCTTGAGTTCTTGCTTGTTGGATTGATGTTTCTTGGTATATATATTCATGGATGAGTGATTTCTAATGAGATTGATGCTTGAAACTTAAGTTTGGTGCAAGTTAGAAACCACCCATGGAGGATAGGCGAAATTTCAATGGTAATATGTGGTTGATGCATATTCAAGCTTGTTGTTGACGTGAAATTGCTTCCTCGATGCTTTAATTGAATGGGTCACTTTCGAATTTAAAGTAGTTTTAATCACATTGTGCTAATTTTGCATATAAATGTTTTTGAAAACACAAGCTTGGATGTTCATGTTGAGAGTTTGGAGCATCAATGTAGCTTTGTATATGGATGAAACCTATTGATTCTTTGCATCTTCCATCTCTAGGTGTGACATACTTTAACTTCAATCCATTATTTTTGCACCCGGATGCTTTCTAAGTAGTTGATTAAGCAAGGAATTTAGGTCCATTCATTGCACTTGCAATTTACATGTTTTTCTCCCTACATTTTTTTAATTAACTTTAGGTTGCTCCCTAAACTTAAAAATATTTTGTATTTTTACCGGTTATTCATTCCATATTTTCTCCATTATAGGAAAATGCCTAGGAAGAAAAACTAGGCCGAGAACACCTTAAAAGGATCAAAGAAAGGTGGGCCAAGAGCCTTCCGATGAAATGAGGTTCATGTCTGTGAAAGCAAGAGATTTCTTCCACAACAACAAGAACCGAAAGGCAATTCATCAAAAGGGATTCCAATTGAATGATCCAAAAAATGTCTCCACCCTTGCTAAAATTGATAGGAGGCATTGGTCCAAATGGTATCGCCATTATGACTTTGCCTCCATGACCTTGGTGAGGAAGAATATTGGAAAGCCACAAGCATTGTGTTAAGGGGTGTCAACATCCTATTTCATGCCAAGTCCATTCATGATATTATTAAGATTCCCTACAGCCCCGAGTTGGATGTCCTTTTGGAGGTCACCCCCAAGCAAATGGCATTATCGTTATGTGGGAAATTGGTAGAATAAAAGATGGTGCATGGAAGACTAGGATACCTGCCAAATGGAGAACTCTTGAGGGAAGTCAAGGCATGGAGCCAATTCATATGCTCTAACTTGTTTCATTCATCTCACTTGACTGGGATAAGTTTTGAATGGTTTTATATTCTATATCAGATGTAGCATAATATGGAGATAAATGTTGGTAAAATGATTTCATCTAGCATAATCCGAGTAACCCGAAGTGCATCTAGCAACATGGTCTTCCCGGAGTTGCTCACCATCTTGATGGCATCAAAAGGAGTAGAGTACCTAGATGATCCTTTAGGCATTAAGAATCCTGAGGCACACATTTTTATTGCTCTTTTGATGCATCGAGAGTAAGCGGACTAAGTCTATTTTGAAAAGGCCAAAAGAAGATTTAAAGAGCAACCAATAGAACCATTGGTTGACTTGGATACTATAAACAACAGGTCCACTAGGGTGGCACTTAATAAGATATTTGAAACATTGGTAGAGATAAAGAATAAGGTGAAACAATTTGGGGAGGTCCAAGAGCAATATTCAGAGCATTTGTAGCACCTTGAGGGAGTAGAGTCGGAGCAATTTCATGGATTGGATGCCTTGATGCAGGGGTTGTCCATCCAAATTAATATGGGATTTACTTATGCATCTACCATGGGGAGGACTTTTTATAATGCCATACGTTGCATAATAAAGCAATCCCACCCCAAACTCCAACTGGAGTACCCGTCTTTCCCTAACCCTCCCTCATAGTTTAGTCCTTACCCATACTCTTGGTGCCGTCCATCATATGCCCACTCCCTGAGCCATCCGTCTTCAGCAAGGGTGCCCCCTACTGTGCCTCAATCCTTTGCAACCCCATCTTTTTCATCCAGTCAAGCCCAATTCCCGTTTGATGCTGAGTTTGACCCTTTTGCCGGTGGCCAATCCGGCTCACATTCTCATATGGTGGAAGACTGGGGAAGGCAATTCACTTGCCTCCCCAAGTATGATCCTTAGTCTTTCTCTCTTTTACACATTAAGGACACTGTTGCTTTTAAGTGTGAGGGGAGTTAGCTTTGAGTTTCATACTTGGAATTGTTTCTTTGCATTTATTGTAATGCATTTGCATGATATGCTAGTTTTATTTGTATGCATTATAGTGATTTCTCTTGTGTGTTGATTGTTGGTTGTCTTTTTCTTGTTCATGATTGCATGCACAAGTAGTTACACTTAAATGCATATAGGTTATTTGTTTACATTTAGGAACCCAACTTGTGTAAATACCACCATTGATTATGTACTTTGCAAACTTGAAATGGTTGGTAATTTTTTAAAGTAGTTAAAGTTTGTTGCTTGCTATTTTAGGTAGACAATTAATCCAGTAAGCATTTTGAGCCCTTAGTGTTTAATATGTTGTGGGAATTCCTTTGTTGAGAGTGGTTGCTTTGTGTTTTGAGCGAGACCTTGTTAGGATATGGTTACCTTAGGGACTTATGCAACCTCACTCCTTGTGTCTAAAGAAAAAAAAGAAAAAGATGGCATTTTAGGGCTCACCGCTTATTAAATAGCTAACCTTATATATTATTCCTTAGTGAGCCCCTTTGAACCTATGAGCCTAATTCCTTGTTTTACCCATGTACTTAACCATTTCCACTTCACTTTGATTCCTTTATTATCATTGGAACTAGTAATGCTTGTTTTATTTTTGGGTATTAGAGAATAGAAGTGAGTATGTGTGTATATATATATATATTGTGTAGGGGTAAAAATAAAGAACAAGTTTGAGGGAGATCATTGGGATTTAGTGTGTTGATTTGCATTTAATTTTCAAAGTGGAAGGTCTTGGTAATGTGTTGGCTATCAAATAGAGGTTGAGTTTTGGACATCGTTTGGTTTATTATTTTTTGATGAAATAGGCAAAGGCGAGCACAATGTGGAAAAGCCATTGCAAAAAAAAATTGATATTTATAAAATAAATATCTACTCCACTGTTTTATAGTATTGGAGTAAGTGGGGATCTTCTTCTACGGCAAGAATCGATCACTACTCGAAAAGATGCTTGAAACATGAGTATAATTGAAGATCACATTGGATTGTATTGAGCTGGTAGCTTGGGTATAGACAGAGCCCTTGTTGGTATACATGCTAAAAGGCGAGATACAAGAAAAGGATTTACAAAAGAAAAAAAAGAACGTGTTTACAATATGTTAACAAAGTCCAAATCTGGCCATATGTTTTTCTTTGAGCCCATGTTTATGGTTAGGAATTTGGTCATGAAGAATGGTGGTTGTTTTGGAAATTAATGTTAAATTTGGAATTTTGGGTGTATTGAGTTGATTCTAAATGTTCATGATTATGTGTAGATGCATTGCTAGCTTCCTTAGCTCTACCACAAAAAGCCTTCATCTGATTCTAACTTTCACCAAGCCTAGCCTCATTACAACCTTGTGTAAAGACCATTGGACTTACATTTACATGCAAACCCTTCGGAGAATTTAGGGGGGTGAGATTGGGTCCCCTTACAAGCTCTAGATTAAGAAGCACAAAGTAAAGCCATTACTTTAACCCCACTTTAATTTGAGTACAAACACTTAAGAAGTACCATATACCTTTGGTAGTAAGGATTTAACTTTTTCTCCTTTCATCAATTTATTCCAAGTTAAGTTTGCAAATGTTATATTTTCATAGTGTGGTGTGTCATGAGTTGTTAGCTTATGTGTTTTGTTTGCTTTTCTTAGTTTTATAGTTTGCATTTGCTAATAACTAGCAAATATCTAAGTGTGAGGGTGTGATAGTCACATAATGTTCTTATACATTTCACCCATTTTTATACTAATTTATTGTTAAATTTGCTAGATTTTAGTTGCATTTTGTGTTCAATTCATTCGTAGGGTGCATTGTGTTATTTGGGGGCTTGAGTGATCAAATTGCTTGGATTTAGGGCCAAATTGCGCGAGGGAGTAAAGTTGGAGATCACCCGAAATAGAATTGGAATACTTAAAACTGAAGAAAAGTCTATGTTATAGCATGAAAATATCATGCAACAGCATCAAGGGGCAAAAAAAGGTGAAAAATGGACATAAAGTTTTCATGCTATCGCATGAAAATTTCATGCTACAGCATGATGGGAGCTTTTAGCTTTTTCTTCAGGATTTTAGGGTCATGCTATAGTATGAAAATTTCATGCAGTTGCATCACGATATTTCCAGATATTTCTCTGCTTCTTCAAATAGGTTTTGGCATTCTTGGGAGGACCATTTTGGACACTTGGGCATTCCTGCACATTTGAGGGCCTTCATACCTCACCTAATCACCTTATGGTTGGAGGATTTCTGGGAGTTGGAAGAGGATAGGGCTAAGGGTTTTAGGGCAACTTCTACAAGAAGAAAGGGTTTTATAACCAATACACCATACTATTTTCCACTTCATCTTTTGAGTGCCACCATTGAAAGAAAACAAGGAGCTTGTGGAAGGTGCCAACGAAGAGCCTAGAGGCTAAGGAGACGTAAGCATCTAAGATTCATTTTTTGGTTCCTTCTTCCCCTCTTTGGTTCGTTGTATTTTTTTATGGATTATTTGGTTTTGAGTTTGATGTTTGTTGCTAGAATGGACATGGAGTAGTTCCATCTATCTCCTTAGGATGAAACTCTTATTATTGGCTATCTAATGTTTATTTGAGATGCTTTTTATGGATGTGAACTACTTTATGTTACATATTCTTATGCCAAATGTTTGTGTGTTGAATGGTCACCTCACACAAATCACAATCCGACTTTGTTCTTGAGAGAGAAAGAAAGGGTATGGAAAAGAAGAATAAGGCATAATGGGTTTATTAGATTATAGGTAATCTATGAATTCATTTGGTGTTTGAAAGGGGGTTAAAGCTTAATCCATCTTAGGTTAAAACATATGCTAGAGAAATGCCTTATTTAATCATGGGTGAGCAAAAGCTTGTTTTGAGAAAGGGGGTTTGTGAACTTTGAACCTCTATACCACACAAGGGGTAAATATCCTAGGGCTTCAATTAACTTGGATAGCAAGTAAGGGAGTGGAATCCTAGGGAGATGGTCTTCTCATTTATAACATCTTAGTCTAGTCTTCCAACCCTTGCATTCATTTAGCTTCACGTCTTACATTGCATTAGTTAGTTAGTAACCTCATCCACTCTAGCTCAATACTCATCTTACACACATCCACATAATCAATCCTAAATCTTGTTTGTTTCAATTGTTTTCTTTTTCATAGTAGTTTAGGTATCTTGAGTAGCTAAAATTCGAGTCTTAGTAAAATCACACTATCTCTTGGGATGATACCCATATTTGCCCTTTTGCACATGATGACATCGTATACTTGCGGGTGAATAAGGATTACAAATTTAAAGCTCTTGGTTTCACAACACATGCATGCTTACTATAGATAGTTAGTGATTTCCCAGCATATGAGATGTTGTCAGGATGAAATACACATGGTAAACTAGCATGTCCATATTGCATGAATAGTCTGGAGATGTTTCAGTTGAAACATGGAAGAAAACTCGGCTAGTGGGATTGTCTTAGAAAGTTTTTAGCTTATAATCATCCATTTCATACAAATATCATCGTGTTTAGGCTAGGTAAGAAAAAGCGGTTGACTATTATATTGCCTATGTCCAATGAAAAGATATTAGAAATGTTGGATAACCTTTAGTTCTCAACTTTTGGCATTGATTGGGATAATGATCACATTCTTGGATTTGTAGAAAGTTATAACCGGTTGAAGCATTCTATTTTTTAGGAGTTGCCTTATTGGAAGTATTTTTTAGTAAAACATAACCTTGATGTCATGCATATTGAGAAGAACTATTTCAAAAATTTATTTTACATTGTAATGGACGTAAAAGGTAAGATGAAGGACAATGAAAATGCACAATTGGATTTAATGGCTATCAAGATGCGTCGGGAACTACACTTGAAACAAATGGTTGATTCAACTATTAAACCAAATGCTGCTTATACTCTGGACAAAGATGTTCAACAGATATGCTTATGGCCTAAGGATTTGAAATTTCCGGATGGTTATGCGTCAAAATTATCTCATAGTGTAAATGTGTCAAATAATAGTTTATATGCCTTAAAGAGCTAGAATTGTCATGGATTCCTGCAATGTTTGCTCCTAATCGCATTACATTGATATTTAGTTCCTATTACCTAGGAAAACATATCTGAGTTTTGTCTTTTTTTTTTTAACAATTATGTTTAAGAAAAATTCAATTACAAGCCCGTCTTTGTGTACCAGTGCAATATCATTGGATGTATCCTTCTAAAAGGTATATGTACTTGTTTATATTTGCATGTAGTTACAATGTTATACATATCATTATCTTACTGACAAGTTTGTTTTTATCCAAAAATGTTTAGGTTAATGTGCTCCCTTAAGTGGATGGCCCATAACAAAGCAAAGTTAGAATGGTCAATTCTTGAAGCATACTTAGTTTAAGAGATGACTACTTCCAGTGAACATTATTTTAGTCTCGACACAACAACAAGTCTAAATCAAGAATAGTAAAATTTTGGCGCCAATTCCGATGCCTTAAAGTTTTTAGAAATGAAGTTTAAAACCTTCCCTCACATAGGGTTCAGAAGGTGCTTGATGAAAATGAATTGGATCAAGCCCATCAGTATATTTTGTTAAATAGCGAAGAAGTTGATCATTATGTCGGGTTATTATGGTCAAGCATTTGAAAGTTCATATTGCAAATATGAGATTTTCCAAGTTGTAATCTGTAATGTATTTTCCTTGGGCATGAAGGATTTTTGTGGATGTCTTACGGCAAAAGTTCCTTTATGCAAGTGAAAGAGAACTTGAGGCATATCGACATAAACATTTCATTCAATGGTTTCGGGAATATATATATATATGTATGTATGTATGTATGTATGTATGTATGTAAGCCCCGCCAGGTTAAGTTTCAATATCTAGCTTAATGTTAATTACTACCATGTATTGTACTATATAGGGTGAAAACAGCTAGAATGGCTAGGCAATTGATTGGTGGAACTATCTCGTGGCCATTATGCATAGTGACATATTATAATGGCTGTATAGTAAATGTATTCCAATTTCACATACAGATATATGGTTTGAGTAAGACAATAGCCAACTAGGGTGTAATGGTTAAAGGCGAGACATGTGGGTCAAGGGGTTTCAACTTGTATGGAATTATTGATGATATCATTGAACTAAAGTATTTTGGAGCATCTGCAAATAAAGTCACTTTATTCAAGTGCATGTGGTTTGATCCAACTCATGGTGCCCAAGCACATGTTCATTCCAATTTAGTTTATGTAAAGTGGAAATTGAGGTTAAGTCCATTGCAGCCTTTCATTCTTGCCCATCAAGCTCAACACGTGTACTATACCAAATATCCTTATTTTTCTTTACAAAATTGGTAGGCGGTTGTTAAAATCAAGCCTTGTTTTTTTATTGAGTGTGACATAGCTGACAATATGGAAGAACAACCAGACATTTCCCCTGCACATGGACCAATTGATGAATCGTTCCAATAACTTAACATTGAGAATGAAGTAGCTATGTTCGAGTGACCTGAACTTGATACTATTAACATACTGGTTGACTTGACCGTATACGGGGATGTTCTTCCAGAAAATATTGGTCATAACGCGATTGACTCGAATGACAATATCGAGATGTTTGAATATGATAGAGATGACATTCAATTGTCTGAAGATGACGACAATTAATTGCACAAAAAATTCTATTAGGACTTTTATGATAGTTTGTTGTGTCAACATTTATTACAATATAATTTGGTGTACTTTAATTACTTATATTTGAATTATTAGTTATATTTGAAAATATTACAATATTAGGAATTAATATTATATTATTTTAGTTTGTTCTAATTTAATTATATTTTAATTACTTGTACTTTCATTAGTTATATTTTAATTAGTTCTATTATTTTAATCAGCGACATTTGAATTAGTTATATCTTACTTACTTATATATAATTAGTTATATTTTAGTCAATACTACACCTTGGAAATGAAATTGAATATTAACGTTTTGATGGGGAAATTTCAAAATTTGAAACAAGTAACCACCTAATCAATTGCTCATGTGATCACGAAGTGGAGGGAAATAAAAATATGGGCGACTGTTTAAATGATCACAAGGACAATAGCTCTAACAACTATATTACTATCCTACCCATATCCTTTATAACAACCACTGTTTGAACGACTGAACAAAAAGGTGTTTTTATACTTTCACTTTGTCCGATGTTTAGGCGACTGGTAATGCGGTCGCTTTCCTCCTGGCTTTTAAAAGCCCTACTCACCTTTAAGCAAATTGCCATAACCACATTTTTCTTCCTTTGTCACTTCTGCTTGCTAAGAGGTTTGTGCTCACCGGTACTTCTACGAATTTGCCTAGAATTTCTCTCAAACGGGTAAGTTGCTTCACATAACTCACACTTACAATAATGTTGCATGTTATCTGCATGAAAAACGATGTCAAATTCATGATGCTTCAGATTGTCTCTTAGTGGAAAAAAGTTGCTAAAATTTGTTGCATTCTTCTTTAGGAATTTTTTTTTTATGGCTGCTTCTACTAGTGAATCTATATGTGTGAAATTTGTTGTTTTTCTCTGCTGAATTTTTTTTTTTGTGCTTTTTTTTTCTAGAATTCTTTGCTATTTTTTAATCAGTGTATATGTTGTAGGATTTTTTTGTTGCATGGAATTTCTCTCAAATTCATTGTTTTCCTAAGTACAATTTTTTTTTTCCATTATTCAAAATTCTCACTTATTTTTTTATCAGTATATATGTTATACAATTTTTTGTTACTGAAAATATGATATTAGACATAATTATAGGCACATATTGTTGGTGGAATCTATATATATTGCAGAAATAATGTAGTGAAGTTAGCTGCATTTTTTTTCCTGTCACTATTCAAATTTAAGTTAGATGCTTTTTTTAAATCAATTACTACAATTAGATTTCACTTAAAATTTGTTCACTAAAATTTTTGTTTACTTAAATTTCATTAGAAAAGGAAACATCTCATCAATTTGCAACCAAATCATCATCAAAAGCTTTTTCTTTCATTTTCTACTGTTGCACCAACTTAGCATTATTTTCTAATATGACTTACCAAAGATTGCTCAAGACAATGACGGGTTGCAAGCTAGTTGAACATTGAAAACTTCATTTGGGAATAACAGCCGCGTTTAGCATTAGATGTTATAAAGCTATCTAAGATACTTGGAAAAACTATCAAAATCATTAACAAATTATTCTAGCCTTTAATGCTAATTTTAGACGCATTCTCCAAATGAAGATGAAGTAGGAGCCCATGTGAGTTGGAGTTGAGCAATGCAAACCAGATCTTGGAGTCAGATAAGAAACAAAAATTTGGGTTTGAAATGTTATATGGGTGACTGGACAAAGTCGTTGCAAAGAATTTCTATTGTGTGAAGTTGTGAGATGGAGAATAGGAGGGACAATAATAAGGAGGACAATGGTGACTCCACTGGTTGTTTTTTTGTCAGAAAGAAAACCTTTGCCATGTATAATGGCAAGTCACCTTTGTTTTGCCACCATCTAACATCCCTTGTTTTCATTGACAATTGTAGGAAATTTGTTCTCTTGTAAGTCGTAACTTTTCTATAACAAATTTTCTTTTCTGTCGAAGACCCTAAATTTTGGCATATGTGCCAATTGTGTGGTGTAATTTTGAATTATGAAGTGGTTTGAATGATAAACCATTAAAGAGTGCGTGTGTGTGTGTGTGTGTATGTTCAATAAGAGAACAGTCTTCATAAAACTACAAAACGGGCTTAAGTGTAAAGGTTTTCTTAGTCAAAATGAATTATACTACAAAGTTTTAGAGTTGAATAAGAGAAAGAAGAGTGTCTCAAACAAAGGTTTAGACTATGGAAGGGCAATGCCCTATTCATCCGGTCCTATCCATCCTAATTGCACAGTTAACCTCTTAACTTATAGAGAATCTTGTTTAATTAAATTTTCCTAAAGTGAAAAAGAAACTACCTTTTTTGTCTACACTACCCTCACAAAGGCTTCCGCGTATAGCCCAGTTAATCCCACCGCATCTCCGATTCTCCATATTAACTGCCCTTAGGTGGGTTTGTAATGATGGAGACTAGGTGGATTTGTAATGAATCACTTAAAACTAGTTTTATGTGTAAATCCTTTATTATTTAACAGTTAATTCCTCAATCTTGATAAAAGTGAATGTTATTTTATAATTACCCCACCGTAGAAGTTATTACCTTTCAGAATTTATGAGAATTTTATTTAGAATTCAAGAAAGGGCACAATGAGTTTGTGTTTGTTTCGACAGTTAGAATACTGACTTGGAACACATGTATATCTGTTAATTTAAAGTTTGAACAGACACAGCTATCCAAAATAAAAATATTACTCGGAAATAATTTCAATGGGGTCAAAACTCGAAACCCAAGCACCCAGATGGCGTACCGAAGACCAAAATAATTATTCAGTTATCCAATTCAGTAGGGCGAGCAATATATAAAGCCCATTACGATGCCCATCAATGTAGGATTTGCTTCAAACTAAAGGAAGAAACTTCAACATGAACAAGGACCATGTGTAACTTACAAAGTTCAATTAGACAAGACAAAAACAAACAAGACTTGGCATTAGTATCCAAAATCCAATTGAAGCAGCGACCACAATTAGCTATAAACTAGAGTAATAAAAAAACTAATTCATAATATGGTTTGGTCAAAAATGAATCCAAAAAACTGCCCGCAAGTCAATCCAACATCAAATATAGCAATTTACTTCTGACCAAATTTGCAGGTCATCTTGCTTACAATCTCCATTGTTATACAAAATCCAAAAAAACACAACCTGGTGAACAAAACACATCAGTCTAATTGCAGACTCTGGCTCCAAGTTCGAGTGAACAGAAAACCATATACTGTTGTTCTCAATCCATAATAAAACAGCATAAGTTACATCAATGATAGGAAGAGCCTGTTTCATGATGGCACAACATCAGTCAAAGCCTCTATATAAGCGATCACAAGCCAAGAGACCCATCACACCGACTACAACTCTTTGCAGCATCTCAGATCAAGAGCTTCTCAATAGCATCCTGCACAACGTCATTACAGAGATCAGAATCAAGTGAAAAATACATTACCCAGAAATTAATTATATGCAACAAATTCAACAAAACAAATACCTTGAGCTGTTGTATTTGAGATTTCAATTGACTACCCTCATTTGAGGTCACTGAACAAGCAATTACAGGTCTTGTGACTCCACATGCTCTGCCAAGTTGTTCCTTCGATGGGACAAATACATATGGGACATTCTGTTGACAATAAACATTAGAAAATCTTAAAAGAACTCATCAACCAAAACAGCATAAAAATTAGCATACCTAGCTCCTCTAGCAGGAAATGGCATAACAGAAAAATTCGCCAGCATTGCAAATTTTACAAATATCAAGAAACATTGCTGCAATGCACATCTCAGATATATGTGTCAAAACTTTTCTGAGGAATAAACTATAAAAGCAACCTTGCTGAGAAGCCCTGAGAACTAACTTCCGTTGACCTTTCCTTTATGTTGAGGGGAGGTAATTACTCAAATATTAGCAACTTGTTAGGATGACATGAATGCCACAACTCATAACATACTTGCAAGCAGCAGCATAAACAGGACGTTTGTACAGTGAGTTCAAGATGCCAAAGGATGCATAAATAGCATAAGTTTATAAGGAAGCAAAATATCACATTAAACAATATTTCATTATAAAATACAAATTAAGAATGCCCATACAAGGTGTTAAATGAACTTACTCTAAAGGTCTGTGCGAATAATTTAAAGTATGACAGCCCTTTAAATTTCTAAAATCATCAAGTGCTGAATCCGAAATAAAGTTCTCTAGAACATGTTTCCCAACAGAGATCAAACAATCATCAAAGCCATTGTTCACTCTGTTGCATAATTTGGTATTCATGATCTTCAAAGCTGAAAAGCAAGTTCAGTAATGCAATGGGCACTAGAAAATGCAGTGCCAGGCTAACCAACCTATCAACAGGAAAGCAATAACCTGACTTTCAGTAATTGCCAGAGTTTAACATAACTCGACAATTAATAAAAATCTTCAAAAATCCTACAGATTTCTAACATTAACAGGAAAATGTTGCAAGTGAATTCCAAAAAGTCATGCTTATCTGTCGTAAAATCATAATGGTGGTACTACTTTTCAAAGCTGCAAACAAATTCAGTATCAAAGGACATAAATCCATCTTTTTCATCTCATAGTTTCACTCGAAGTGATAAGAATTGGATTGTTGGTCTTGGACCATTGGTAAGTTGGGTTACGCCGACTTGCTCAAGTGAATAGGAAATTTGGGGTTCGGGAGTCAGGCCAATGGAGGTAAGGAAACGAAATGCGTGTATTTAGACACTTTTTAAAGAAGCAAAAACCATTATTTCCTTTTGCATTTTGTGAGAACCCTAATTTTGTCTATCACTCATTTTAGAGAAAAAAGAAAAAAAAATCAGAGCTCTTGAATTCCCTTTCCTCACTGACCATCAAGGCCTATTATAAAAATTGACACTTCGGGCCTTTTTTTACTTAAGCTAACTTGGCCAATTTGTAACTAAATGATAGAAAAGGGGTCTCCTATTATTTAGTTTATATATTTAACAGAAGAATAACTGAGTTACATTTAGTTAAGACTGTAAAAAAAATGTCAATCTTCACATGGCAGGGTGAGTATATGATAATCTCTAAAACAACTCAAGTAAGAACAGCAGAGAAAATTCTCCGCAAGGGATCAGTAAACCATCCTGCTAAGCCAATGTATTTCCCCACAGAACCAGTAAACTTCACCTATGAAGAAAGACCATGTGCTCTCGCTAAAGACTAAAGTTAATCAATCCTCTTCAGATAAACAGAAAATCTATTAAACATTTCTCAAAACAATGGAAGGTGCAAATGCACTTCAGGCACTATACTGGACACACTCCTGCCTGGCAGCTCATCAAATAGCAAATTAGCTGCAGCAAACAGATGCTTCATGTGCTAGGTACTATGCCAGGCTGAGAGACTATATCGAGCTTTAAGAACAATTCATCAACTACTTGCGGATAATTATCCGCATATATTTTCACGTAGGAAGGACCAAATTATCTATGCTTATGGAGAAACTTGCACTCAACCAAGCGGCACAGACAAAGCATTCATGGAACTGTTCCTAACTAGTATTAACTAAGGTTAGCTGAGTGATTCATATGTTTAGTGAGATAAGAGTCATCCATTTAGAAGTTCAGATACTACTTGTGTGGGCATGAATAAAGCAACTTAATCGGGCATTCTGTTCAATGGTCAGGCTTCAAGGTAAAAACGAGACAAAATTGAAAAAGGAATTGATCATATACCTTGTCTTCAGCTAGCAACGGGAGGTGGAGAAGAATCTCAAGAGGCTCAGTATCTGCAGCCATCACAATAAACTCAGAAATACCTCTATTCAGCGTCTTGGTTGCTTGAATCCCACAAATTGACCATGAAAAACAAAGCAAATCCCATAACAAAAATCAACATGAGTAAAAGAAGAAAAGAAAGGAAAAACCGAAAGGTATCATTAATAATCCCAATATTAGTTCGAACTCCAACCAGTCACAAAATGGTCACGATCGACCCTTACCTTCATTGGCGCCCTTCTTAAGCTGCTTATAGTTGGCAGCTTGCTGAACAAGGTCGAGAATTGTGATCGTCAGCTGCTTGTCAGCAAGCGGGTAAGCTTTCGGGTTCACTGCTTCTCCGGTCTACAAAAATTTCCCGGCAACCAAATGGAAATCAATCACTACTATGGCTAACCAAGAGAAAAACTTCGATACTAATTGATTAATCAATAGTATTATTGAAGATCGATGATACCATTTTCCCAGTTCTAGGGTTTGAGTTCGACGTAGCCAACGAAGATTAGTTTAAGAATAAGAGCTACCCAGCCGAAGAGTCTGAAGAAAAATACGGTGATTTTATACCAAGGCACACCCCTGAGGCGAACAGAAGACATAGAAACTTAAGACAGTACCAGGGAAATTTGAACTGAGATTCATTTGAAAGAAACAAGAAATTTAGAAATGGTAATCACAAATCAGGCCAAGAATAACATACGGAGACTGGGCGAGGGAGGGCGGCGGCTAGGCAGAACGGTGACGGACCGAGGAGCGACGGAAGCAAGGCCGACAAGGAGGCTGACGTCGGAGCGACGGGCGGCTGGTGAGAAGACCGACGGTGAGGTGGCTGAAATCTGGAGAAGGTGTGCCGAAGTGCAAACTCTGGTACAGAGGAGAGGCGCGAACGAGAAGGGCGGTGGGTGGGGAAAGAGTAAGTAATAAGTGGGTCAGGGACTTAGGGTTGTTTGTGGTGGGTTGGGTTGAGATAAATGGGCTGGCCTGGAAGCTGCAACAGTTTCAGGGTTAAATCAGGTCATTTTGGGATAGATCCAAACCAACTCGATTTTTGTATCTTTATATCATGTTAGTTTAGGGCAACCAAAATCATAATTGTCTAACTCTCTAGCCTGGCCCTAAGTCCCAACCCAACATTGAGGGTCCGGTTTCCGATTTGGATTAAATTTCCTTTACCCCTACTAAAGATTTATATATGCTATTTGAGCCAGGCGAGCTTTTGAGCGGAGCCGGAGCTAGAGCTCTCCCTCAGACAAGATTGAGCCTAAAAAATTAAACTTGAGAAATTCAAGTACAAACTTAGATAGTACCAAATGACAAAAAAGGCAAGCTCGAGCTCAGTAACTTGGGCTCGACTAAGCCAATTTTCACCCTTACTTGTTGACGAATAAGTAAGCTTTGGGGTTCACTACTTCTCCAGTTTACAAAATTTCTCGGCAACCAAATAGAAATCAATCACTACTTATGGCTAACAAGGAGAAAATTTTCAACATTAGTTGGTTAACTAATAGTATTATTGAAGATTGATGATACCATTTTCCCACTACTAGGGTTTTGAGTTGGACAGAGGTCTTCCTTTTTAGGTACGTGGATCTTCCTAGCTTGCCTGATCTGACTCTAAGCAATTACGGCTGGGTGAGGAAGTTGAACTCTTTTTCGCCTTTAAGTGCCATCCGTGTCGGCAAATTGAGATTAGGGTTCAAGAGCTACCAAGCAAATAGTCTCGAGAACTAGTATGGTAATTTTATCTCCAAGCAAAGCCAGCGGATAGATGACTTAAGACAATACCACAGAAGTCCCTAAACATTGCCATATGTGCCAAATGTCTGCTCTAACTTTGAAGTGTTCAAGATGAATAAACCTTTGTATCATGTTAATTTTCTTTCTTTTTTGGGTTCATTAAGAGACCCGATTTGCTTGATTGGACTATATAATGAGATGTATCCGTCTTCTGTTCCCACCGTTGTCTAATAACAAATATATTTTTTCAAGTACACTTTCTGTTATAACTTTTTTTTTACGATCACATTTCGTATGATAATTATGTGCAACTTATTTATCTAATGACGTTTACATATTTAAACTATTATGGACTATGATCCTCTCATTTTCAATTTTTTTCTTTCATTAATGCTTGAAAAAAAACTTTTTAAGTTGTTTGTTAACTGGTATTTGTAAATATACACCGAAAAAGGTTCTTCACAGAAGTTTATGTTTGGCAATATACTTGGTATGGTAAGGAGTAAAAATAGAGAAAAATCACTTAATTGATTGTTGTCTTTGGAATTATGTTCTCTAACAATTCAACTAAACTAAATAAAACCTACGTGTGAAGATAAGCTACAAGTAATCTACTGTAAATTTTTCATTTTGAATTAGTATTTACTAGAAATGTGACCCGCACTATGCAACGGGGGGAGCGGCTTATTTGGCATTAAAAGAAGGTGTTGGTTTCAAATTTATTTATGAGACAACGGTATTGATAGAAATGTGCATTTTTTTATTTATATTATACAGCTGTAATGAGCCAACACACAGTCAAGCCAAGGAAACCATAATGCCACGGAATTAAAGTGAGCAATATAACGAAGCATGAGAACCAACAACAGAAAGATGAAAATGGGATTGAGTAGGAATCGGCCAGCAAGCAAAAGTCAGAGAACGCAGGCAGAGACGCAGAGCAACATACTCTGAATTTAATTACAATGGTAGAGAACACTGCAGGGACAAAGAAACCAGTGTGAAAGAGGCTCGAAAGGAACAAATTGGGTATATAAGCAACCAAAATCGGGCGAACAAACCTCTTCCACAGTAACTGGTTCGGGTAGACAGTAAGGCTGGTAAACGACTTGTCCTAAACACAACGAAGCAACTATCAGGCACGAAAACAGAAATTGAATATAAGATCAGTAATAATGGAATGAAGAATAAAAGGAGAACAAAGAAATCACATGAGAAATAACTGGTAGAGGCAGAGGACAATAACTAACAGAGCTCAAGGGGAATGCGAAGAGAATAGGTAAGCAAATAAAACGAGCAACGTAGCTATGTTGGTTCTCCGTGGAAGCAAGGGAACCCATATAAATACTAATAATCTCCAGGCAGTGACAAAAGCCAGCAGGCAGACGATGAGATCCCTTCCCTCATGCAAGTTATCTGATCCAGGCACATATCAATTGAAAGCTTCTACAATAGACAGGTGGCATTCAGAATGAGGAGGAAGTCGGCGGACATAGGGGAACAGTAATTAGCAATTGTTAATAATGAATAAACCTACGAGAAATTGATGATAGGAGGAAATCGCGTGTGGAGATTAAAGTGAATCTTAGATAATATGATGTATTTTTTATTAGACAGAGGACAAAATTATTAGTATTTACTGATATATAATTCACGAAACGTGGCACCAGCAGGTACTCCCTGAGCATGAAGGCAAGTGGCAGTGGGGAATAGACGTTTTATGCTTCAATTGTAGCCACCAACAAGTTAGCATCTACATTGAAAAAGATATCAAAGATGGAGGATCAAAAATAGCATTAAACTATTTGGAAAATGTGATGTGTCAGCAGCAGACATGCCTCTTCCGCTTTAGTGGTGGTGGTACTCCCTGAACATGAAGGCAAGTGGCAGTGGGGAAGATACGCTTCATGCTTCAATTGTAGCCGCCAACAAGTTAGCATCTACATCGCAAAAGATATTAGAGTTGGAGGAGCAAAAACCGCATTAAACCATTTGGAAAATGCCATACGTCACCACCAGACATTCCTTTTCCGCTTTAGGATATATATAGATTATTAGCAAAATGGTATTGTTTGTCCCTGAACTATACCTAGTGTTGCAAATCTATCATTGAAGTAATGAAAGTAGCAATATAACCCTAAAGTAACCTTTTATTGAAAAATTGTCCTTCGATTTGTAGAACTCTATTAGATGCCCAACTGATAAATGTAAACAGTTTACAACTTTGTAAAGAAACAAAAAATAGGAGAACAAACTTAGATGAACACAGAATTCTTTACAAAAAGTTATTACTTATAAAATTTTAAAAATTTACATATTATTGTACTATGAATCAATTTATCAATATTTAATCAGGTGATAATAACTTATTATATAAATTAAATTTTTAGTTAAAATTTTCATTTAGTAACGTTTTGAAAAAAATATATAGTGAATATTAAATGTGAACTTTTACTTTTATCAATTTAATGCCTAACAAAAATCTACAAACATAAGGGCAATTTTGCAGTGAAATATTACTTTAAGAACATATTTGCTACTTTCGTTACTTTAGGAACAAATTTTGTAACTGTAGTTTAAGGACAAATAGTTGCCTTACTAGTAGTTGCCTTATTGTAGTTTAGGGACAAAACTTTTACTTTTATTTGTGATCTAAATTGAACATCCGATTTTCTTTGTTTTTGTTTCCTTAAATATACCATTCGTGTTTTTAAAGTTGGCCACTTTCATACCTAAAATGCATTTCTCAATTGTTAAATTGTAGCTTCTAATGCACAATGATAATAAATGAGTTCCAAAATGTATTTATTCATGTCTAACATGCTAATTTCTATACAATTACCATTTTTTACCTAAACCTTAACACCTTAAACCATAAATCCTTAACTTTTTTCCTTATTTTGTGTTCGCCTTCATTTGTTGTTGACTATTATATGACTATATATTTTCTACGCAATACATTCTTAGGATAATATACTTATAAGTGGTAGATTTGCCCATTTTTGTAATGTCGGTAGTAATTTTGCATTTGAAAAAAGAGTTTTATATGCTATTTGGTAAACCTAAAATGTTGGTGGTAAATTTGGTTCTTTCTATACTTTCTAGTGGTAATTTGGTAGTTAATCCTTTGAACATTCTACCCCTTATTTCATGAAGTCTACGATGAAAGTACATCTATAAAAATGGCAACCATTGTCCCATTTGGACGAGGCCACAGCAACTTCATCATCTTCAAATACTGAAACAATATAAATAAAGCATTTTTTGTTCCTCTGTCACCTAGGAGGCGAGAACAATAATTAACAAAGCACAGTCAATCTCTTCCACGGAGATCTAAATCCGAAGGTAAACGACAATGCAAGATCAGCCAAACCCAAATGCGAATTTGACCCTAGGCAATGGGGCCTTTAAAGTGCTATTTTGAAACTCTCATCACCAGCAGGCCCAAGTTGAGGTCTAATTTCGGCTGGAGGAAGATTTTAATCTCGTTTTCGACTCATTAGAAGAGCTCAGATCCAAGGACAACCTCTTTTGCACCTACATGGATGTGGAGCAATTTGGATCCAAACCCAATAAGGCCATTTATGATGTCAAACTGGAAGATTCTGGTAGGTTGGGCTCTAGCAACAAGAATGCAGGGAAGCCAAAGCACCGATACAGCAACTCAGTTGATGGGTTTTCAATATTGGAGTCAATAGAGGCGAAGAAAGCTATGATGCCTGATAAGCTTGCTAAATTGTGGTTTATTGATCCCAAGAGAGCTAAGAGGTTTGTGCGTTTATTTTCCACTTTTCTTATAATAAATTTAATTTAAAAAACAAAGAAAGAAATTTTAGGCTAATTAAAGAGACCCTTTATTATAATGAATCAAGCATTGGCTTTGAGTTAAAAGTTAGTTATTTGGGTCTTTATAGTAGGTCTTGTATGAGTTTCATGCAAGTACTTATTGCCCCACAAGTTCATAATTTGCATTTATTTGTGAAGGTTTATTTTTTAAGATAATTTAAGTTTTTTAGTTGGGTGGAGCAAATATTGCAGTAGAGGGTGTAACAATTTAGCCAATTTTATTTATTCTTTTTCCAATCCGTGTAAGATGATTTGAGTTTTCGATGCCTTTACTGTTGTTATTAACAATGGTTCTTTTAAATGTGTCTCATAATAATTTATAGTTGATAACGGAGCTTGAGGATTATGCTTCTTAATGAAATGGTTTTCTTTTTCATCACGCTAGTAGGCTTTCTTAAGGTTTGGAATATACTTTTTTGTGAGTTGCAAATTTTAGGGGGAAGGTTAAAATCAGTCCTATAACTTTTGTAGCTTTTCTAATTAAGTCTTATATTTTCACTACTTTCTATTTGAATCTTATGACGTTGAAAATGTTATCACCATTAGTCCTATGGTCGACAGCCTTGATGGAAATCTTATATGGCAAATAATAGACAATAAAAAAGAGGGAGAAAGATTAAAATCATTCATATAAATTTTTCAATTTGTCTAATTAAACCTATAAGTTCATAAAAAGCCTTATTTTCATAAATGGGGATTGTTCATCGCTTCTAGAGCCGAACTAGCTCATTTGTGAGACTGAAAACCATGGTTCCGGCTAAGTCAAGTATAATGGCAGTGCAATCCCACTTTTAAGTAACAATCTAATATCCTTTTTCATTACAACATTTTAACATTGCACTAAATACGATCAGAACTACCAATGCCAACATGAAGTGTCAAATAAATTACGAAAATCAAATGAGGAATTAGTTGATTCTCGACAAGAGAACACAATAAGCCCTAATTTCATGACATCTGTCAAAATGTTGAATAAATATGTAATGTTAACAATTTAGACTTTATGGATAAGTAGGTATATAAAATTAGTGCAGACAGGGCATTTTAACAACTCATGGGCATTGGTGGTAGGAGCGATCTCGGAGTCATTGAGGTTGATGACAACGACTTGATTGCCAGAGTGGGATTTGGAAGATGAGTATTGATGAAAATGCACGTCATGGTGATGGATCTTCTCATTGATTTCATACAAATTGACTGTTTATACTAATTAATGCACTTATTGTTGTCATAACATCTGTTAGTATAAATACAAGGTTTTCCTCAACGAAAACTTATATAATTTTTTTCCTTCTAAAATTTTTAGATTAAATTAGCTTTAAAATATTAAAACATAAGAAATTAGAAGCACTAAATAAGTAGGGATGTAGTAAGTTGAAAGTAATATTGAGGAAACAACATATGACAAATTATACTAGAGATCCTTGAACTAATTCAGTATTCCATTTTTGTCCCTACACTATAAAATGTTGTTTGACCATCTTTGAATTTGAAGTATTCCTTTTGTTGTAACTTGAAAAGTTGATCAATGATCAATGTTAATTGTTGGAGAAGATACAACGTGGCAAATGGGAGTCATTTGTTGGGTGCGAATCTTGTTAGATCGCCATCTCCCATCAATGATGATTCTCGACAAGTTTCTTAACTTTGCAACATGGGGAGTAGTTTAAGCCTTTGATGATCATTAAGGAACACTATGTAGTTTATTTGACAAAAGTACAGCATCACTTAGAGCTTATGGTAAATAGTGCAATTTACTCAATAACATAACATAATGTCTATGCATATGTGACATATATTTATAATCATATATTTTTAGTCTAGATAATATTCACTTCAAAATCCTTACTTGCAACACCCCAAAGTTTTCTATTTTTTTCCCTTGTGCAAGTTTCTATTTCCTAAACCCTTTTAGCTAGCAAGTTGCCAATGCACTGATTGATGATATATATTGCAAATTATAAGTTCTTACTCCTTTGTGACTAAGATTGATGTGTAGCAATTTAAGGAATTAATCCTTATTAAGTGTATAAAAATATTATAAAAGTATTTTATTATGATTGTATCTATCTACAAAGTGGTGAAAACTTTCACTGCATGAATGGTACTAAAGTCACTATTAGCATATCTGGTCAAAATATTACCAACGTGATATATCCAACACTGAACTAGAGTGGTTGACAAAGAAATAATTGCACCATGGATTTATGTTTATTTCCACTTAAAGCTTTCTTTATTTGCACTTTCTTGACATGAAAAACTTCTATCCAACTGGTTCTATCATACTGTGCTTATCTCATTTTATTAACCTTTTGGGATTTCTTTCTTTCCATGGTATTATCATGTTATTACTGATGACATTTGCTTATAAATTTAGTAGAAAGATCATTCTGCATATCATAAGTCCTTCTATATGATGGTTGAAAAGAGTATGTTTTCATTAGCTTTGCCTATCTTTTATTTTGTATTGAAAATATAGTTCAATGTTCATGTGTAAAAATATATATTTTTTGTATCATACTTAATATATTTGGTCAGTTTCTTATACTTCCTTTAAGTGAAATATATAATATGTTTAAAACTGTAGCAATTGTCAATCTGCTGCTTGTTCAAAGGAGAAGAAGGCTCATTATATAACTAAATTGAAGAGGAAAGTCTAGACACTTCAAATGAAGTAACTACTCTTTTTACACAGCTAACATTGTTTCAAGTTTCTATCAGTCATATAACTACCTTTGAAGTTGTTAAAATTTTCATGGAAGAATGTTTGCTTTTGATTCATATTTGTAAAGGCAACTGTGGCTACTCAGTGAGACTTTCATATCCAACCAATGATACTAGTTTTTTTTTAACATAAAAATAGTGGAAGGTTTATAGATCTTGACATATTGCTTCATTTTACGGTCATATGCTTAGAAGGCTTGGGTAGAGCGAAGTGTTTCTTATTTTTACTAACTTTCCAGTGACATATTTTTTCATTTGTTTACTAATGCATAAGTACTAATGTTTATTTTCTATTTTTGTGAAAACATTCAGACGGATATAATAGGCGTGCGTAGTGAGAACATTGAACTTAAGCTTCAGTTACAAGCAATGGAACAACAAACTTAATTATGTGATGGTATGTATTGCACTTTGGCCATCTCTATGAGATTCTCATGCTTATTGCATCATTGGTTAACAATCCTACAAAGAGGATTTCTTAATCATGTTAGGTTTTATTTTTTTGTTTATCCCTCCTTTGATGTAACTTTGAGTAAAACACTGAAGAAGGAAGTGGAAAGACTTAAGGTTACGACTGGAGAAATTATGACACATACTAATAGCTTTAATTTTGAAATGCACCATACTCCATATACAAAATCATCATTCTTTCCTCCCCAGGCACAGCATCTTCCACCAAATAATCAAGTCATTCAAATGTCACAGTTCCTTCCTTTCCAATCTAACATTTCCTTAAGTATTCAATCACCAGTTACCAATCCCCATGCATATGCATTCTCAAAAAATGATGCATCACGATTCCCTTGACCGGCTCCAGGGTCTTGATCCTAGTGGTAGAAGCTCCCAACTAGTGAAATTGGAAGCTCTTTCAATTTCTGCTTCCAAGAGAAGTGGAATGTTCTGATGATGCATCTGCCCTAGCTCTGCTATAATTCTTGAACTGTCCATAGACTAACTAATAGACATTTAAAAGGTACTATTATTTTAAGTGTAGTTTTTTTTCAAGAATCGAGCACTTGTTTTAGCCTTAACAACCACTAGGTGTTCATGAATTCTTTTCATCCAAATTCAAAATTCTTTATTTTTGTGGAGGAATCATGTGAGAACAAAAGCTTATATGCTAGTTTGCTAAAGTAGAAGTCATGCATGTTTGATATTTAAGTACCCCCACTGTATTTTATAGCCACAGTTGTATTAATCTAAAAGGAAATGTATTTGGTTAATTAGCTTTGTTGGGACAACCTGTATTCTATGTTTTTGTTTGGGGACTATAGAGGCTAGAACAAGTTATTTTTGTATCGGATTGGATTAGATACTAGAGGTTATTACTTTTGTTGCTCCCAACTTGATTGAAAAACCTTGAAAATCATGAAAACCTAGCCTGCATATTAGAATGTTGTGGAATCGGAGCCTTTAAAATTACTTGTGGCGGAAGCATCAGCGGAGCTATTAATTTAAGGTCTCGTTTAGAAATAATGTCCAAAATTAGTGTTAGAGGTTGGAATAGATTATCAATAGTTGTGATAGCTTTTACAAACCTCTAACACTAAAAGCTACTGTCTTATAGCTTTTCAACTTCTAATGCTAAACATTGACAACATTCCCTAATAAACCTAATTTTGCTTTGAAAATGCTAAGAGAAGCTAGCAAACTCAACCTAGATTTTTCTTTTTCTTTTTTATTTTGGCATATGGGCTTATTGCAAATTATTAAAGTCAAGAGAAAGAATATAGTGCAGAATGGGATGTTTAAAAAAAGGAAAAATTACAAAAATTTCTTGTGGTTTAGTCTAACATACAGTTTGCTTCCTATATTTTAAAAAATCTACACTTTGCCCCATGTTTTCTTTACAGTATCCAATAACAACTTATGAAACCCTAATTTAAACTGTCTGATAATCATATTTCAGTAATTTCAAAATTTTTGATTTTTTTCACAACTAACTGACATTTAAAAGATACTAATATGCATTTACATGGAGGAAAGTGCATTTATAGAAAGAAAAAAATTGATAATTTATAATATCTATTAATTTTAAAAAAATATTAAAGAAATTAAAATTACTGGAAAATGACTATCGTACAGTTTAAATACAATTTCAGAAGTTGTTATCGAACAGTATAAAAAATATAGGAGGCAAAGTGTAAGTTTTTAAAAATAAAACGGGCCAATTATAGGTTAAAGCATACCTCAGAGTAATTTTTAAGTTTCTCTTAAGAAAACATCGGAATAGTCTCTAAACTCTTCTAATTAACTTAGGCGGCATTTATTTCAAGTTCTAAGTACACCCTTTGTTTCAAATCTAAGGCTAAATTGCACTACTAGTCTAGAACTATATCCATTGTTGCAAAATAGTCTTTGAACTAAGAATATTGCAAATTGTGCTTTAAACTGCCCATTTGTTGCATGAGTAGTCGTTCCATTTCATATCTCTCAGGCACAGAAGAAAATATCAATTCTTATTCTCAACTCTATTGGACTGTTTCGATCTGGTCCCTAAATTTCACGATTTAACAATCAATAAATTCAGCTCTTATTTTTCTACATTCTATTTCCAAATTCAATTAAAAAACATGACATGGAAGGCCATTGAGAATTAGGTAGAGAATGAATTAAATATTATTAGAAAAAAATATAACAAATTTTGTATTTTGACTTACATGCATGATTAGTCTCTTAACTTTGCCACCTCTAGCTCACAAGAGTTGATCCCTTAATTTCAACTCAGTGTTATTAATCTCTTAACTATAACACTAGCCTTGACTTTGAATTTTTCAGCGACAAGATCAAGCCATTCAGAAACTTCCCCTCACACCCAACTTTGGAGTAATTAACATTATTAAATTGCCAACTATATTGTTATTAATTAAATCATTTGAATAATTAATGATAATTCAAAAACATGTTTTGCAAAAGATTATTACAAAAAAATTATTACGAAAAATATAACAAAGTTCTAACATGGGCAATATGTTCTCGGGGTAGGTAAAATATATGATTACAATCCTAGCCTAGCTTAGGGCACCCAACCTTAACTGACTTGTCACCTATATATGTAAGGATCCCAATTGCCCTACAAAGCAAACCATCCCATTTAATTGCACATGTCAAGTGTTTGAACAACCACTACCCTCTTTCGGGTTTTGAATGGCAACGCTGGAAAAGTCCCACGACTTGGTTGGGTCGCTTCTGTGACTGTGCGTCTGTGCCCATGTTCTTCTTCCAGGCCACCGCAAAATTGACCGATCGAAAAGGCTGGTTGGGTCATTGGTCCCTTTCCTAACGGACAATCCCTTGTAAAGGGCACTTCCATTGGCTGCACATCACATTTTGATTTTGGAACATATAGAGACCACCTCACCTTTTGTGGATCTCCTCCTTTCAGGTCTATTTATTGTTTGTCCCAAAAACCATGACCATTGTTATAGCTTTGTTTGTGGTCACAAATATATTAATTGTGTGCAGGGTCCATCATAATTTAAAATGACCAAAATCTTTGTTTTTTAACTACAAAGTGTTTGACATGCCATTTAATGAAGGGAATTTTGCGGAAGACTATAATACATTTTGGATTCTCCTTTGTTTTTTTTTTTTTCAGATGAAATCTGGGGAGCATAGCTTGTGAAATACTCCCACATTTTTTTATGATCTTTGACCTTCTTCATAGTTCCCAAGTGCCATCGAGCTTGATGTTGGAGCAAGTAATTTACAAGTGCGACGGTCAAAAAAGACGCCGAAGATTTCAACAAAAAGTTGTTCGTCATTCTAGAGATTCTCGTTCACTTCAAACAAGACAATTTTTTTTTTTTTTTGACTTAGAATATAGAAGTTAGAACTTAGAAGTAAAACGTTTCCTAATTGTTTTGACTTAGGATTTTGTTCTTCAAGCAATGCTTATACATGGACTGTTTATTATTATTATTATTATTATTATTATGTCGCAGTTGATCAAAATTAATAAACGAAACACTAAGCCGTTTATCCAATTATACCTATTCTTACGCTCAAATACGTGCATATCTAAGATCTTTGTTTTATGGTAAACATTTTACATTTCTTAGTAAGAAATGCTTCATCTTTAGGGTTATTTACGTCAACCACTAATTTGTAAGTAATATTGCATTTGTGACTTGCTCTCTGAGATTTGGAAATATATATTTACTCAGCTTTTGTAACATTGTCAGTCAACCATTAGCAAAAGTTATAGTTAGCCGCTCTGAACTTAGGCTAATATTACAGTTACATCCAAAGGTTTAAAAATATACACTTTTCCTTTTACCTTTTCACACTATTTGGCACCCAACTCCCAAAATTTAATTCAAACTATCTCTTAGCTATGTTATAGTAATTTCAAGTTACATTGTTTTTTTAATAATTAATTAAAATTTAAAATATTATTTTACATTTATTAAGAGAAAAACTAATAATTTAAAATGTTCACTAGATGTAAAAAATATTATATAGATTTAAAAAATAATTTGACAAATATCTATTTAATAGGAGACAATTACTAGATTATTTATACTAAAATTTCAGACATTATTATCAGAGTGAAAAAAAATAACAATTGTGAAAATGTAGATTTCCAAATATCAAGATATAACGGTAAATATCAGTATTTTGACTAAACGCTGGTCAATAAACTTTAGCATGATAAGTGTGATATCAAGAAATAAGAAACCATAGATAAAGGGTAAGTTGTCCCTAGACTATATCAATGTTTTTTAATCATCCTAAAACAATCCAACGTTGCACCAATCGTTCTCAAATAATTTAATTGTTGCTATTTCATCTTGTCATCAACTAAACCGTTAAATATGAACAAAAAAGTGGTGTCATATCAGCAGTCATGTCATTTTTCATGCCACATCAGTAGCCACATCATTTTTCTGTCCATATTTAATGGTTTAGTTGACAGCATGATGAAATAGCAACAATTAAATTGTTTGAGGACGATTGATGCAATGCCTGATAGTTTCAGAACAATTAAGCAACATGGATATAGTTTAGGGACAACTAGTGATATTTACCCAAAGATAAATCTAAAAGTTTTAGATACAAAAGAGCTTTCCATATAGGGGAGTAAGAAGGCTGGGCTGAGCTAGGGCCCATAAGGCTCGAGCTTAGCGCCTTAGCTAAACGGTACTACTCGGGCTCGAACTCGAATTGCTCAAGCCCAATTTTTCAGGCTCAACTTCGGCTCGAGATGGGCTCAAACTCAGCCCGAAGACTAGCTAGGCTCAAATGGTACATATGAATCTTTCATACTAGAATTATGACTCAAATGAAAGATGGGAACTGAATGTGTAATTTTTCACATAGATAATCAGATAAAGAAAAAAATTACAAAAGTCTATCCCAAACTTTATAATCTTTTGCTGTTATACCCTGATTTTGTAAACTTAATAAAAAAACCACTATCATCCTCTGTTAGCCACCATCGTCCTCTGTCAGCTATCACATCGATCTCAAACGAATCAATTGTGTTGGAAGATCTAACTCACAAGAGATTGACTCGTTCAATCTTATTTCTGTCACTAATCTACCCGTTTTGCTTCTCTTACCAAGGTGCCTATATGACTATATCAAAAACTAGATCAGGGTGAAGTCCGAGCTAGGCTAGACGAGGTTGGGGTGAGGTTGACCATGGCATGGTGGGCTAAACCGCTGAGGTTGAGGCAAGGTCGGCCGGTGAGGTGGGTTAAGGTTGCGGTGAAGTTTAGCACTGAGGTAGAGTCGTTAAGGGCAGGTCAAGAATGGCAAGTTGTGGTGAGGTCGGCCATGGCGAGGTGGCGAAGAGAATCAAACATGAAGGACCTAGGGTTTCTTTTTGGGCTGGGCCTAGGTAGAGATAAGGTCATTCTATTTTTCATGGACTTAGGGAATTGGGCCTAGATTGATAATAAGTAAAAGCTCGATTAGGCCCTATAAGAATTAGGGCCGAGTATAACCGGGCCCAGGCTCGGCTCATTTATGTACTGAGCTTGAAAATAGGCTCGAGCTCGGGCTCAAGTTTGATAAGGCTCGACTCGATAAGACTCAAGCCGCTCGAACTCGGGTAGCTCGATAAAAGCCTTACCTATTTACACCCCTATTTCCACATTTTAAAAGTTGTTATTGCATAATTTTTCAAACTTCTAATTAATGCTAAACATTTTTTAAAAAAGAAAATTAGGATCTATAAAAACTTGGGAAAAGGTAAAAATTCAGTATTTGTCTTTTCTGTTGAAGCAATTTTACCACCTTCCCTTAAAAATGTCGGTGAAAAATTTGTGATAAAAAAAAATAATGAAAAAATTGCTCAGGCAAAATAATAGTGGTCAAAATGCTTCAACAGAGAAGATAAATGGTAAATCTAGGATGAAAAAAAAAATTAATTACAAAATTACCCTACAAGAAATATTTTAGTGATAAATTTACACATTTTCCTTCAAAATTTTGGTAAAACATCCGGATTTTGTTTATTCGTCCTTAATCCTCGTGAACACGTACACGACAAGTTAAAGACTAATTAGGAGGCCGCAAAGCCCGGGGATTGCATGTGCCCGTAACATGGTAGGCCCCCAATTATCCATCGCAATATTTTTCTGGTTTGCCATATGCCTGTCTAGTCTAATTTTAGCACATCACATCACATAGTTATTGTTGTTAGTTTAATTTTTGTTGTGAATGGGTATATATATGTGCGTGTGTGTGTATTTTGCTATGACACAATATTTCTAAGATACTAGTTTTCAGTTTCCAAAAAAGAATATATGACCTTTGTCTCAAGTTTTTAAGTTTTTTTTAATTTCATAAAATTTTTTTTACAGATATAGTATTATAATGCAAAAAAATTATAAATGAAAGGAAACAAGCAGAAAAAAAAAAACTAAACTTTGAATTTGATTGAAAATGATTTGCATGCCTTCTGGTTTCTTTCGCAGCTAAGAACTTCGATCCCATTGGAGCTCCAATGATTTTAGGGATCAATTAATATGGTGATAATTAATTGTAGAGCAAATCTGCCCATGATTGATTTACCCGGAACTTCCGAATCGCACCAAATCCACGTGTGTTTTCGATATCCTGCAGGTTATAATTGATCCAATTTGTTTTTTAGTAAAAAGAAAAAAGATGCCTATCATCTAAAATTATCTAATTTTCTAACAGTACCGACAAATGGTCCCCAATATCATATAAACTAAATTTCAGTCATTTATTTTATGTTATTTTTTAAAATAATCAACTTTATTAATAAAGTTTTCCCTTTACTTTTATCAAATCTAATCCTCTTCTCCTTATTAGATGAAATAGGGAAGTTCCCGATTAAAGAAACGGTAGCAAGTACTTCTACTCAATGGGGTCTACCAGTCTAATTTATTATAGCGAATCAGGAGTTGGCATTTGTTAGTTCATCCAATTTAATGTTAGTATCTTTTGTCTAATTTTATGTTGACCTGCTTGTTAGTTTTGTGTTTTTATGGGTTCTTCATTCAGGCTGTAAGTGCAACTCTTATTATTTATAAGAGTTTTCTTCTATTTACTTTTTTTTTTTTGTGGTAAAGGCACTAGATAATCAAATTAACAAAAAAGACCCTTGGGAAGGGCTACAAAAGAGAGAAGCAATAGAGGCAGCAATAAGAGTTTTTGAAACAAAAGGGATAGGACTGCCATCTACTGCTTCGTTAATGGCAAAAGAAGTTGCAGCATTAATGGCTGCATGTAGACTAATGGTGCTAGTTGCACGAATAATAACCCTAGACTTTGAGTTTATATTACAAGAGAGAGGAAATAAGACTCTTTGCGCATCGCTCAAAAGTGTCTGTTATAAAGGTTGATGGATAGTCATGTGAATCTTTATGGTCTAGGTAATGGCACGAGCAACCAATTTAGTGAAGAAGTCAGCAGCTTGGTTCCCCTGTTTTGGTGTATGTTGAACCCTGGATATTTGTAACTTGGCTATTAGAGACCTACAATCACAAAGAAGAGGTATCTATAAAGAAATTTAGACTAAAGTGGACTCAACTGTTTTTATGGAAACTTTAAAGTCCATCTCTACTATCAATGGTTGAAGTTTGAGGTCAAGGGCGAGGTTGAGGCCTTTGTGATGAGACCAAAGCTCAGCTCTTAACGAATCCATTGAGCCTAAATTCTTTGACAAACCTACAATGTAAGACCGAAGGTTGTTCCATTCGCTGCATTCAAGTGGCTTTTGTAGGAGCCATCAACATTTAGTTTATAAGTGTGTGGGGGGGGTGGTGGTGGTTACCATTTCACCTAAATAAAAAGCCTTACCCAGGTTGTTATTATACTTACCTGGGCCAAGAACATGAATTTCAAGGGCCCTGTTCTGAATTTTTTGGACATTGGTGCTAACGGCTTTTCCATTGCCTTCAAAGATCTTTTTATTTCTCAAGCACCAAATTTCCCAGAAATAGGATAAAAAGATAATATGGATAGGGATGAAGTGATAGAGGGAGCTGGTTATATTAAGACAGTCATTCTTAATCCAGATATGAATGTCATAAACCAGTTGATTAATTTTAATGATATGAAGCAAGGACAAGACCTCTCAACTATAAGTGCAGGAGTGGAAAATGTGCATGATATCTTTATGAGGATGATCACAGTAAATGTAAGTAGTGGCAATATTCAAACCTATTTTGGCAAAGTGCATCACAGTAGGGAGCTTAACTAGAAAAGGAGCCACAAAAAATACTTTATTTTGGGCAAAGTTGGAAACGACCAAAGCCAGCACCAATTAGTTAGGTTTGGGGTTTTGTAAGCGCTGTTGGCATAGTGATAGGCAGATTTGAGCATGAAGGAATCGTCACTTGTGGGATTCCAGATTTTATAATCAGGGGAGGTTGAGTTTTTACTGATGAAGATGGGTTTTATAAGTTGTAAGGTCTACTCATATAAAGCAATGGAGAGGTGTTCGAAATGCCAAATTTTGTCCTCAAACAAATTATTCAAATTTAAGTTGAGCTTATGGGCCTAAAGATGACCTTGAATCATGGGTCTTAAAGAGCCAAGGCCAATCCAGTTTTTAGTCCATAGGCTGGTAGTTTGTCCATTGTTTACAACTTTCCTGATGGGTCCATCATACAGGTTAATTTTTTGAATTTCCTTCCAAGTAGGGGAAGACAAGGTATTGGAAGCAGTAGTTTAGTATTTTCCATGGAGGATAACATAATAGAGTATTGTAAGGTTGTTACGAACTTCCTAGGCAAGCTTTAAAATATGAGTGTGGTTTAGGTGGCTTGCCTTTCTAAAACCAAGACCTCCAGCTTTTTGGATTGAGTGACTTGTTGCCAATTAAAAAGGTGGAATTTTTTCTTGTCCTGGCTTGTATCCCAGATGAAATCTCTAATGACCTTGTCAATCCTATTGGTGGTCTCAATAGTTTACCAATCTGCATGTAATAATTGGGGATAGAAAAGATTGAGTTGTGAGCAAGGGTAACTCTTCCAACAAAAGTAAGACAACTTGCTTTCTAGCCAGAAATTTTTTAGTCTATTTTGTCAAGGATAAATGAACAATCTTGCTTAGTCCATTTCATGTCACTGAGAGGAAATCTAAGATATTTGCCAAGGGATGAGCCTTCTTTTATGTTGAGGATTTAAGTGTAAAAATCCCTGGTTTGTTGGTTTACATTTTTGCTAAAAATAACCTTGGAATTAGGATGGCTGATGGTTTGGCCTGAGAGATCACAGAATGTGCCCAGGGTATGGTTAATGGTACTGAAGTTGAGAGCGTCAGCCTTATTGACCAGAATAAGGTCATCAACATAAAATGGATGGGATATAGTAGGACCAAACTTTCCCAACTTAAAACCCTCCTAATTCTCAAAATTTATTTGATAGTTGATCATTCTGAAAAACATTTCAAGATAAAGAATAAAAAAGTAGAGAAAGATAAGGTCCCTTTGACTGATTCCATGAGATGGAGAGAATAAGGGTGTGAGCCTTTTTTAAGAGTACAGAATAATCAAGAGAAGAAATACAATTGAGGATTAGGTTGGCAAGCTTCTTAGGAAAGTTAAAGTAAATTAGGGCATTTTGATGAAATTCTATTTAAGCTTGTCAAAAGTTTTTCCAAATCAATTTTGATAAGCATAAAAAGTTTCTTTCCATGTCTCATGTTGAAAGAGTGCAAGAGTTCTTGGACAACAATGGCATTATTAGAAGCACTTCTCCTAGTAATACAAGTTGACTAGAAAGGGCTAAATATTTCAGATAGAAAAGGCCTAATTCTGTCAACAGTGATTTTTTAGACAATTTTGTAGATAGTATTACAAAGCCTAATAGGTCTGAAATTATTGATGGTCTAGGGCTATTGAGTTTTTTGGAACAAGAGTAATAGAGGTTTTATTCCAGTTTTGAGCATTTTCCCAGTAGCAAAAATAGATTGAATATTAGTAACAAGACTGCCCTTAACAATAGACCAATGTTGCTTAAAAAAGATAGAGTAGAGGTGATCAGGTCTGGAGGCCTTTAGGTTTTTTATGTTTGAAACGGTACGCCAGATTTTCTTTTTAGAATGAATACTTTGTTTGAGAGATATTAAGGAGGTAGTGAATAAGGTTTGACATGACAAATAATGTGATCTTGAAGGTCAGATGGACTAGTGAGCCATTCTTCACTATTGCTTTTTCAAGTAGATAATTTTATTGTCATTTTTGCATTTTAAGGTTGATGTATGGAAAAATTTAGTATTCCTATTTCCACATCAATCAGCCAATTAATTTGAGATTTCATTGGCCAAAGGTCTTCTTCTTGGAGAAACAGATGATTGAACTCCTCGATAAAAAAAGACTCTAGGGCTTGAAGAAAAGGGTCAAGTTTGGCCTGCTGAATGCCTTTGATACAAGCAAGGAGTATCATTTTCTTATGAAAGATATTCTTGAAGTGATTCTTGTTCTAGTCTAAAGAATTAACTTGGAAGGTTTGGATGTTCTAAGTAATATGATGGACAAAAGACCAGATAAAACCAATCAAGTCATTAAATGAGCTATCTCTAATCCAAGCAAGCTTAAATATAAAAAGTTTAGGACCAAAGGTAGGAGGTTTGTTGAAAATATTGAGAAGAATAAGGTTGTGGTTCGAGTAAGTTCTAGGGAGCAAGTACAATGAATGAGGCTTCATTAAAACAAATATGCCAATCTAGGTTAATAAAGATTCGATCTAATTTTTCACAAATAAGGCTACCCTATTTACACATATTAAACTAGGTAAATTTAGGACCTAAGGTGTTTAGATCAAGAAGACCATAAGTATTGAAATAATTACAGAAACAGTCAATTTTCTTGCTATTGATAAGGCGACCTCCAATTTTATCACTGTGGTTAAAAACTTTATTGAAGTCACCGAAAAGACACTAAGGGGTGTTGATAAAAGGTTTAAGAGACATGAGATGTTTCCACAAATAGACCCTTTCATTGAAAGATGTGCTAGCATATAAAGTATTTAAAAGCCAGGGAAATGAGTGAGATGGGTAGTGAAGTACCTGTACAAGGATTTATATGAAACGTGGGTAGTTTGGTAGAGGTTCAACATTAAAGACCATGGGGTCCTAAAGGATGCAAATTATACTTGAAAGTCCAAGTGCATCCTTTCTAATGATCCATTAGAAGCCAAGATTTTCAAAAACTTGCTTAGCTCAATCATCGGAGAGACAGATCTCTATAAGAATGAACATGGATGGACAGTGCATGTTTACAATTTCTTTGAAGGTGTGTTGAAAGCTATCACTCACTGCTCCTTTACAATTCTAAGTAATGATCTTCATGAGGTCAATCGATGGGATATTATTGCTCGGTGATGCTCCGAACATGTAGCGTGTTAGTTTGACTGCAAAAGACTCTAAGTTGAACTTAAATGATGATGCATTCATGTGATAATGAGGCATCTATAAGATTTTGTAAGCCTTGATTTCCATCACCTATAGGATATCTAAGATCAAAAATCTGAAAACTAGTGTATCCCTCATCAAGCAAACTACATTCCTGAAGTTGTCGGACTCATGAAATTTCTCCAGATGTAGGGTTGAAATAGTAAGCTTGGAGTGGATTCTTGGGTGGGGAGCAAATACGGTCCCTAGGCTCCAAAGTAGTTGGAATTGGCTCTTTGTGAGCTAGATGTTCAGGACTTGCTCTAGCCAGTCCTTCAGTTTCCGAGGAAGATCTTGCACCAATGGCGATTAAGCTTCAATCCGTGAATGTCTGGGAGTTGGGTTATTGGTATCCTTTTCAGGACAAGCATGAGGTAGTTCCAAGCAGATGCAATGTCCGTGTTGGAGATCATGAATTATAGCCTCTTTTGTTTGAGAATTAAGGTGTGTAGCATTTAGTGAAGGTTGATTGGCCCCTTCGGCAGGTTGAGATAAAAGTTGTAATGCAGGTCTTCGTAGAGACTTATTATGCTCTAAGGCATCATAGGTTCCAACTATAGATTCTCTGTGCTCATCTCTATCGGGAAGAGGAGAAGCATTGGAAAAAGGTACCAAGTCGACAACAGAAGAAGAGCTTTGAGGGTTAGAGTCAAGATTGGCTAAGGTTGCAAAGGTGTTGAGTTTTCTTCTATTTACAATATCACAAATATGTGTATAGGCAGAAAAAGTAGAGCTAATAGTCTCTATACCAGGTCTCTGCAGACCTTCAAGTTGTTATATTAGTTATAAGTGTCATATGGCTTTCAGTTAGTGCAGTGAATATCCATTATAAAAAATAAATATGTTGTAATAAAAAATATTTTATTTTAATTAAAAATGAGCCAAACGATATCTTACAAATCAAGTGAATCAAATGACATCTTACAAACCAATGACGACACAAGATTTTAAGAGATAGCAGAAATATAAAACTGGCTATTAAAAGGTTATTAATTCTGGTGACACCGAATAAAAGAAAGAGAATTGGATCAAACCAAACTTTCCATATAATCTATAATAAATCTAAAATAAAGAACATGTGAATAACTAAAATAATAGCTAGATCAAGCTAACAATAACCAAATAAAGCCGGAATTAACCAGACATCAGAAGCTTAGAAAAGAGTATCTACAAATACAAAAAGGTCACATATAAAACTTAAGAAAATAAAGACTGACTTTATTTTATACAATCACCTCTATATTCATTGTCAAACATAAGACACTCTAGTAATGATGAAATTTAGGTAAAACTAAGAGTAAATCTAGATCCATTATTACTTGCTTCCAATTGAAAATCTATCATGCAAGAGTCCGAATCATTATTGAACACCAAAATTTAAATGATATTACATAAACCATAAAATCTTATACATAATGTCGAATAAAATAGTCAATTAATAAAATAAATGAAAGAAAACTAGCCAGATCTGAACCAAAAACTGAATTTGGCTGGAAACAACAAATGAATGTAAAGAAGACGAGGTTTAGAAGGCTGGCACAGAGAGCATTTTTCTAGGTGTAAAGAAATTAAATGGGTAAAATCTATGAAGTCACCCAGCTTATTTTCATGTCCAAAATGGGTACTTGACCTTTAGATGTGTTGAATCAAACTATATAAACTCATATTGCACATCCAAATTAGGTACTTTCTATTACTGTCACCATTAAATCAGATGAAAAATACTAACATGACATTAATTAACACTAAAATAAATTTAAAATAACAATCCCAGTCACTAAATTTTCCTAATCAATATTTCTAAACCTAAAACTGTTAAACTTAACTTTTTCCATGAACCACCATTGCCTTTTCCTCTTTCTCTTCTATTTTTGTCCTCTCTCTAGAAATGTTTCAACTATTGTGGCATGTTTTCTGGCATAAATTTCTAACTTAAATAAAAATCCAATAAAACAAACAGGCAGAGTGACCAAAGAGGCAGAAAAAGCACCAATAAGAAATGTTTTTTTTTAATGTGAAATTTCAATCATATAAAATGAGCGCAGAAGAGGAATCAGCTCTGGTAATGGGTTTTGCTCATTTGATTGTGAAGAAAGCATCTTTTCTTCTTAATTTTTGACCTAATTCTGCTACAATCACCAGTTTTTTGCGTAGACCACCATGGAAATTCATCCTTAAAAAAGCCACTCCAGGAAAAGGGAAGGCTTTTGCAGGTAATGATGAAGGTCGATCCTTTACTTCTAGCCAAACCTCTTCAACTATAACAGTTAACCTATTCAATGAAATTCCCCAACAAATCTGAAAAAATAAAAAAATTGATCAGAACCTAGAAAGTTAAACAAAATGAAACCATGTCAAGAATTGATAGAAATGAAAATAGAATTATGATGAGATGACCTTGTGGAGGATGAGAACAGGAAAAGAAAGGTAGATGAGACGAGGATGTAGGGAATGACATAGGAGGGGGAGTTGGAAGAGTGATTTCAAGCTCCCATAGGTGGTGAATATGGAGGTAATGATGTTGGGGCGGAAGATAGAAGAGTACTAACGGCTTCTGATGGAATTTTAGTGTCATTTGAATTTTTTTTTAGCCATGATGATGGTTTTGAACAATTTAAACGAACCCATATTTGATTTAAACCAAAATTGAGCATTCAAACTATAGGGCTATTGATCTCTGGTTCGTGCTCTACAAAACCGAGCCATCCACTAGTGACTTTCACAAGTGGCAGTGGTCAGAGAGTTGGAGGATGTGGTAGTAAAGGAAAAGATGAGGAGGGGGATAAGAAAGACCATGAAAAAAGTTTAAGCTTTAGAATTATCAATAGGAAGAATAGAGAACTAGAATTGTTATTTAGTATTTATTTTAATATTTTTTATGTCAGGTTAGTATTTTTCTATTTGATTTAACATAAAATTGACTGAAAGTACCAAGTTAGAATGTGAAAATATGAGTTTATGTAGTTCAATGAAACAAATTTAAAGGTCAGGTATCCATTTAGGTTATAAAAATAAATTATGTGACTCTTTTGCCTTTACCCAAATCTAAATACCAATATCAACATGCAATATCATTTCATATTTCTTGTTTGTGCTTAATTCTTTTTTTCTTTCATCATTTTACCAAAAAGTTATCATTTTAAATTTTGTTTTCAGCAAATGAAATAATTGAAGTAATTTTACATTGATTCCAATAGAAAAAAGTGTGAGCACAATAGCCCTAGCATAGTAAAATTTGGAAACAACATAAAAAACTTAGCTCAAGTTAACTTTAAAGTATATATAAGATTATCTGTCTGTATTCTGATTATTATTAAGATACAAGTTTTCTGTGATGCAAAAAAAAAAAAAAACCAATCCTTTAAGAATTGCCCTTCATCATTAAAATGTGGGTACTTATAATATATTATGAGAATAAAATAGTGGAATATCATAACATGTAATAGGAGAAATTTGATATATATATAGCGAAGGCTTGCCATCGCTATTATTAGTGAAGGCTATATGTCGCTAAGTTCTTAAAATCAACAACGGTATGCCGTCAATAATTTAGCGAGAGTTAGCTTTGGCAAATTTAGTGAAGGTCAGTTGCCATTAATTTATTGACAGGTGACCTTCACTAGTTTCTGGTAATTTTTCAACAGAAGCTTGCACACTCCCCTTCTTAATTGGGCCAATGGACCCTATAATTTTTTACGTACATCAATCCATGGTGAAAAGCTTAAAGGCATTTAAAGAGAATAGAATTGATAGAATGAGACATGAAATGAATGGAATTGACTGCATGGAACATGAAATGACTAACACACTTTAATTTATACACCTATCCATTACTTGATATATATTAGAAAAAGTTCTATATTTTTTGCTTTGGCAAATTAAGGATGGTAGGGAGTCACTAGTCTTTAGGAAGCTAGTGAAGACAAGCTGTCTCTAACATGATTTTCTTTTTCCCTTTATGTGCTTCCCTATTCTATTTAACTTTTACCAAACGTATATCATCTCTTAGCAATACCAAGACCATTAGTTAGGTGTGCATACTCCTGGTGTTCAAGATATCAATTTTAATGCTTAATTTTGATACATATAGAGTTAATGACAGATTGAATTTTTATAACATGATAATATGTTTTTATAGCATGACAATATGTCACTCTTATTTGAGATAATGGATCTTGTAGTGCTTGTGCTAGTTGGACTACTAAGAATTCAAGGAATCCAATGGCGGCTATAAGAATTTTTTTTTTTTGGGACAAAGTTTGAACTATAATTTTTATATCATTGATAAGTATAATGCACTGACCAGTAAGTAATAATAAGTACAATATATCATTTTCCAACTAGGTATATGACCCCTAGTTACAGTGATTACTGGTGAGGCTTTGATAGACATTAAATAATGAGGGTAACAGCTGCGATTGAGCTTAAGGCGACTTGATTCTCTTTTCCCGCCCTACACATTTCTCTTACTCTTATAATCCTTTACTATGCTCATCAAATGATGTCTTATTAGGAAATATGAATTGAGATTAAAATTTAACAATTATTAAGGAGAAAGTTAAGAGAGACTAGAAAGTGAGTTAATTACAAGTCAATTCTTAAGTTTTCACTTATTGATCAACAAAGTCAAATAGTAGGATAAGGACTATATTAATATACTTATTGCTCATATGTTGTAAAGTTTTTAAAAGTTCAAAAAATTTGTCGGGCATTTCTAGGTGAAAATAATGGGTAAGGACATATTCTTTGAAGATATGTATATAGATAGCTAAAGGTTTACAAAGTTTTAGTGGAGTAATGGCCCCAATTGCCCCTACCATGCAATCGCCATTAAGGGAACCCCTTGTGCTTTGATATTAGTGTTGATATTGGTATTTGAAGTGAAGAAACAAAATGCAGCCATGCCATGTTTTAAACTTTTCAAACCTTAACCACAATTGCACAGCTGTCGCTTGTAGAGAGGTCAGTAGGGGTTGTACCCACAAGGACTATGTTGCTCAACTATGGTTATTGCTATTTCCCTAATATCCAATAGCAATTATGTACAAGTCATGATATGAGGGGCATGAAAGGTGAGCAACAAGTTAGAGTGAGTAGCAGTTTCCCAAGAGAGAGGAAAGCTAAAATGCACTCAAAACTTAGATCTAACTTTTAAACCAAGACAAATGACTACAATGGACCAACTCTAGACAATCACAAAGAAAAAGGCAACCTTTTAGGATTAGGGTCTAAGTTTCATGAATGGTTCCACATGTCACATGTTCTAGCATTTTAAGGTGATGGTTCCCAAGATTACGCTCTTAACTATCTTTAAACTAGGAAGGCCTACAAACTCTTGACCATAGACATTTTCATGCCTCAAGCATCAAGGACTTAAGCATTAAGCCACATTCTCATACCTCTAGCAAATGACCTTTCTGTCCATTCTAATGGCCTTAGTCCATGGAAAGCTCTCTTAAGCATTTCCATGAACACCTTATAGAATGTGTGTTTGTGTGGTCAAAACAAAACACAAAAAGTAAGTTAAGCTTATAAATAAACATTAGACATGCAACAAACATGCTTAGAAACACATTCTAACAATTCAATCCACTAACAACCTAAACCCTAGAAGGTTTGAGTGATTAATCACTTATGAATATAAAACAAGAGGAAGAGGAATAGGAATCGGTAAACATAACAAGCAAAAAAAAAAAAGTAAATAAATACAATCTAAAGGAAAGAAATCACCATAAATAAAGATTAATTATCCATTAGAGGCCTAAATATGAGACCTTTATACTTCCTAGCTCTCAAGCTCCAAGCTCCTATAACTAAAAATTTGGTAAAATGGGCAATTTTGTCACTAAAGTATAGGGCCCAGAGTAGTTTTGCTATTAAAGTTCTATTCCGAAGAAATTTGCCAATTACATTTTCGAAATGGGCATATGTGCCATCAATGTTTTGGAATATGGGGATATTTACCATTATAGTAGTTAACGGTAGGAATATTTTGTTATCACAAAGAATATTTTGTTAGAGTTAGGGTGAGTTAGATAATCCACCGCTACGTCAACCAATATGTAGCATATTTGCCATCAATGTTTTTGAAACGGGCAGTTTTGCCATCAATGTTGTCGAAATGAGCATATTTGCCATCAAGTTTTGACACCAGCGACAATAACAACATTTAGGAGGGGCAAACAAAGTGGGGGGTTATCCAATGACAACAAATCGTGCACGAGACATGACAAATAACAATTACTCAGTAATTAATGATGCTGGAGTTACACAAATCCATGAGTTTGGGTTGCTGCAGTTAAGGCTAAGGCTGGAGCTGAGAGTGCAGGGGTTGTGTTAGCGAGTTGAAGGGAAATCATGGTGGAAGAATTCATCAGTGCACTTTTCTGGCCTTCTATGTCAAGGGGGTTGAGGAAGATAAGTTGGAGATGATGGCTTTGGTGTTAGAGATGAAAGATTAAGGTAAAAAATATGAAAAAAATACAACTCGATTGACTATACAATAATTTTTCCTTTTTACAATTTCCACCTACACCTCCACGTATGCTCCATGTCAACAAAATATTGCCACATCATCGCTCTATCAGCATGTCTTAACATATCACTAATAGTAGTGGCAAATATCCCAATTTAAAAAACGTTAGTGGCAAATTTCTCCAAAATATAACTTTAGTGACAAAACTACTCTGAGCTCTATACTATAGTAGCAAAATTGCCCATTTTGTCCTAAAAATTCTATAAACCTGGAAAGCAAGAGGTGGAAGATCTTTTCTCTTCTTTATCAATTCAAGTTTTATACATCCAAAGACATCCATAATATTATAGGGCCATGTTAGACTAATTACAAAAGTGGTATGTGAGATATCTTGGATCACAAGAACTTGAAAAAGAAAAGCAACCGCTTCACAAATCTGCAGGAAAATGGTCCCCCCAAGCCACCACGCATGCTATGAAGGTGCGGGGGCTACGCCGTGAGAAGTGGAGCCTCCAAGGGCAAACCGTGCCCATGCTGCATGCGTCTGAGGTGCTCATGGCGTCTACCGCGCCAGGCACCGTGCGTGGCTAGTTGTTGGGAAAAATCTTTATCCCTCTTCTCGTGCTTCTTCTAGCTCAAGCATGCACTTAGGTACTTTGTGGCACTCGCTTCTCGCTTCCTTGCTAATTACATTGATTTCCCAGACTCTTGTTATCTTTACAAACCGATCATGTTTTAGCTCGCTTGACCTCCTTTGACCTCCATCACCTAAGAAAAACACTTCAAACAAAACTAAGAACTAGCAATTTTATAGTTAGTAGGCACTAGTTGAGGGCCAGATATATGGTTGTGTAGGGCACTCGACAATGAGTATGACTGCACCTGTAATGCTTTAATCATCATTCTTATTTGGAATAAGAAATCGTTAATAATGATAATAATAAATGGAATAAACCTCAAGCATACATGGCAGGCTTTGCGTATTAGAAAAATCATTCCTATAACGGACCTAACAGCTTTACTCTTTGTTACCCTCTCCAACTAACATAGACACTTGGACGTTGAAACGAAATGAACTTTACTCCCGAGTGGATACTTACTCTTATTTACCATTTCCTTTTTTCTTAAATATTTTAGCGAAGATTGTTAAAGTGGAATGAGAATTTAAACCTCACATTTCTTGGTAAAAACCAAAAATTTAAATGCCATATATGTCAAAGAAAGGCGGAAAAAAAGAAGAAGAAAAATTGAAGTTTATTGGAAACATGAAACACCCAGAAGTTGTATCCTGAATCAGAGCATCTAAATGGGACGTGAATTGCGGCATTTAAGTTGGAAAAATCCACAAGTCGACAAATCTACATCGTACCCGTAGAGTATTAAAAACTGAAGGAAGAAGGAAAAGGAAATAGGGCAAGAAGAGGTTGGTTCTCTCCAACTTTTCAAACCCTCTAACTGATCTAACTACTGCATGTGCTGGGGGCTTGGGGCCACCCAACATTTGCATGTGCAGAGGTTTCGATCCTCCGATTTCCCAATCACACAACAACACCAAAAAAAATTTTTTTAAAAAATACATATATTCACAACTTATAATTTAAGGGCAAACCAAAAGCCTACCCATCAGATTTCCTAATTTGTCTCTTTCTCTCACATTCAACCGCCCCTAGCCCCCCTCCCCTCTCATTTCCTTTCCCCTTGCGCCTATATAAACCCCCTCCACCCCCTCAACTTCCCCACTGCCCACTACCTCTTCTTCTTTTCTATTCAATATAATCACTTCTCTTTTCTGCAACTTCAATGGCACTCCCCACCATTTCCCTTCTCTTCTTTGCCTTTGGTCTCTTCCTCAAAGGTATTTTTGGCGATGACGGCGGGTGGCAGAGTGCCCATGCCACTTTCTATGGCGGTGGCGACGCCTCCGGCACAATGGGTAAGTATATATTATTATTATTTCGTTTTCAATTACTTTATGTTGGTACTTGGTAATATTAGATAGAGTACTAGCTAGGACTAGGAGTTGTAATAGTATAAGAAGGGCCCTTTTCGTTATATAATATAACGGCCCAACCCAGTCGGCCCAAGTTAAATTTACTGATTAAAACTACTAAAATATGATTTATTCATGATCTGAGGATTATTATATATTGAAGCGATTGGTATCGGTGGTTGCAGGCGGTGCTTGTGGTTATGGAAACTTGTACAGCCAAGGGTACGGGACCAACACGGCGGCGCTGAGCACTGCTCTGTTCAACAATGGCCTCAGCTGCGGCGCCTGCTATGAAATGAAATGCAACAACGATCCAAGATGGTGCCTCCCCGGCTCCATCATCGTCACCGCCACCAACTTCTGCCCTCCCAACCTCGCCCTCTCAAACGACAACGGCGGCTGGTGCAACCCCCCTCTCCAGCACTTCGACATGGCCGAGCCCGCCTTCCTCAAGATCGCCCAGTACCGCGCCGGCATCGTCCCCATCTCCTTCCGAAGGTGAGTTCTTTGTTTTGGACCCTACCGCTAATCTATAATGCTATTAACTAGATGGAGCTCCGGTTTTGATATGATTTGGATTTTGAAACAGAGTGCCCTGTGTGAGGAAGGGAGGGATAAGATTCCAGATCAACGGCCACTCCTACTTCAACCTGGTTCTGATCACGAACGTGGGAGGCGCCGGAGATGTGCATGCGGTTTCGATCAAGGGGTCGAACACTGGGTGGGTGCCCATGTCGAGGAACTGGGGTCAGAACTGGCAGAGCAACTCCAACCTCAACGGGCAGAGCCTCTCGTTCCAGGTCACCGCCAGCGACGGGAGGACCGTCAGCAGCTACAACGTGGTCCCGGCGGGTTGGCAGTTCGGCCAAACATTCGAGGGTGGTCAGTTTTAACTATTTTAAGGTTTTACAGTGGAATGAATTAATCTCTATATAAATGTAACAACAATAAGAAGAAGAAGAAGAAGAAGAAGAGCCATTGTTTTTGGGAAGGCGCAAGAGAGAAGAGGGAGGAAGAAACAGAGGGCCGTCGTGGCTTTCCTGTTGGCTGTTGCTGAGGTGGTTTTGTTGGCACCCGCTAAGGCCTTAATCTATGTAATGTAATCTATACTACTAGGTTTTTAGTTGTATTTTAGAGTGGTAGCTAGCTTCTCTGGCATGGAGAAAAAACCAGATTGCAATTTCTTGCCTTTTGTATCATTCTTTCACCCTGATTAAGAAATTCTAAAGTACTTAACTTAATCCTCTCCATTTAACATTAAACAAAAACCCCTCTGGTGGGGCGGCCAGTCTTTCTTTATGCCCTTCACCCTGTCCCCAAGTAAGCTTGCTTCTAAGTACCCCATTTCTAGTCATCCCATCATCTACATTTCCATGTATTAAATGCATTAGTGTAAAATTAAACCCTATTTTACTTAGCTTGTATTAATCACTAAACTCCGTCTATCTGCAAATTTTAATAAACGATTCACTATCCGACTTCTTTGGTCCTTAAAAACTTCACCAAAAAGAGTAAGCTCTTCTGCAAAGGAAATGTGGGTCACTCCTTACATATATGATATTATGTAAGAACAGAATCAAATTGGGCCAAATCAAGTGCCAAATGAACACAATGATTGATGATTTGTTCAAATTTAGATTCAAAAGAATATGAATAAACTTTAAACCAAGTTAAAACTGAGACAAGATAGAGTTCTTTATTTAGTTTACACTTGACCCAAAACAGCTAGAAGTCGAGAGGAATCTTTGAAAGCTTCTTTTGGGATTAATGTTTAAGATTAGGTAATATTTAAATAATTACTTCTCACTTTTCTTAAATAGCATTTTCATATTTAACGTTAAGTGCTCACACTATTTCTCAGTGGAGCCTAAATGGACTTACTAGAGTGAACATCGGATTCGGCCCAAAGAAATCGAAGCTTCTTGAGACCAGAAAGAAAATGATCAAGATCGCAAATGACGAGCAGCCATAGTCTTCTCTGCAGAGGAGGCACGGGAATTCGATTCCTGGCCTGTCCGTCTCTCGTCCACCATAAACCAAATCCCCACCCTGCTACTATTTCTGGGTTCCGGTCGAACTCGAAACGCATCGCTGCTAACTTCAGCATCTCCGAGCTGCGGGGCTTTCCGGGTACTGCAGTTACATCATCGTCTCCGGCAGGCCTTTCGTGGGTTTCCAGGATGTCGTCGGAAACTGCTGCTGCTGATGGCTTTAGCTTCGTCCTGTCTGATACTTGTACCCTCAAAATCCTCAAGGGGGATATCACTCAGTGGTCCGTCGATGGCTCTTCTGATGCTATTGTCAGTTCTCTCGCTCCCTCTATCTCGCCTCTATGTTTTTGCACAGTGGATATTCTTGTCTTGCGTTTTATATTCTAGGAATTCAAGTAGCTAAACTGGTAACCACGTGGTAGAAACTAGAACCTGGATTTGGTACTTCTATTGCTAGTATTTGTTTAATTTTTTTTCTGGAGTACACAAGATAAGGACAGAGGGGAGTTGGGATTTGAGCTCTGGACTGTTGGAACAACTGTAGGCTACTTTTACAGAAGAATTGGTCGTAAGTTGCTGATGGTTCTCTGGTGTTTTTATTTCCTTAACAGAACATTAGATTGTGGTGTTTTCTAATGCCCAAAACCAAATACAATGTTATAGATCATGTATAATTTAAACTCTACCACCTGAATACTGGATAATCATTAGTATTGATGGTTGACATTTTGCAGGTTAATCCAGCAAATGAACTGATGCTTGGGGGTGGTGGTGCAGATGGAGGTATATTTGTCAATATATTCTGGTATTCTTGGTGCCCCATACTTGCACACTATTCTACTTTTTGAGCATTTTAACATTTTGGTCAGCCATACATCGGGCTGCTGGTCCAGAACTCAAAGAGGCTTGCTATAAAGTCCCAGAAGTTAAACCTGGGGTTAGGTGCCCCACAGGAGAAGCAAGGATCACCCCGTAAGTGTTTGGTGCTATAGTAACTTGACAGGATATCATACCAAGTATGTATTTGCAGATTTTATTTGCATCTTGTAGAGGCTTCAAGCTGCCTGCTTCTCATGTTATTCATACTGTTGGCCCGGTCTATGACTCAGACAGCAACCCTCCAGAATCACTGAAAAATGCATACAAGTAATCATGATATTTTCCACCGAAATGTTGTTAGCCTAAAATTCACTTTAAGTTCCTTCTCTGACAAACCTCATTTTTCATCAGGAATAGCTTGATAGTGGCTAAAGAGAACAAGATTCAATACATTGCATTTCCTGCCATTTCATGTGGTGTCTTTAGGTAAATTCCCTCATCTGAAACATTTATCTTTTTATTTTCTTTCATTCCTTCATTTTCTTAAGTGTCAGTTGAAGTTTGCATTTGTTTGATCAAGGCTAGAATATCTCTTTCTTGCTTTCTTTATTTCCCTTTCCTAATACTCTCTCCATCACATAATATTGTCACCTTTTGACTTTCTGAAATTGAGTTAGACCAGTTTTTTCTTGCATTAATTGTTTTTGAAATTTGTTTTGGAAAACACTATTTAGAAATACAAGATTTGATCTATCATTTGCATACAAATTTATATTTTTACGACTCATTTACAAAATGATAGACATAGTCAAACTCGATTTTGGGTCCAAAGGAATAATTGATTTTACGTCAAAATGTGCCCCTACTTGTTAGGCAATAGGCTTTGTTGGTGATACCAAATAACTTCATTACCATATAAAAGATGTTGGCATCCTAGTAAGCACGTGATAGGTCATCTTCTATTTTAATGCATTGATCAATTATCATTCTTTCATATTTGATGCCCCATGGTGGGAACCATTTGAATACATTTTATCGCCTTCCAGAGTTCAATATCATCTAGCTCAGACTTTTGATACTAACATGCTTCTGGATATATGGTTTATGCAGCAATTGTTTCAGTGGTCTCCTGGAAAATCTTTTCTTTTTTGTTCCTTTTTCAATTTTTTAATCCCACCCTCACCCCACTCATTCAGTTAACTTGCTCTCAGGTACCCTTTTATTGAGGCTGCAACAATTGCTATATCCACTGTTACAGAATTTGGAAAAGAGCTGAAAGAGGTATTTCTGCTTTTCAGTTTTTCTTCTTCTTCTTCTGATGATTGAACTTTGCTACAACTTAAAATTTAATGAATTCCTTGTTAACGAGTACAAATTCATTAATTTGTTCACTCCCTTGTTACATTTCGCACATAACATGCCTATGCGACGTTATCCTTTCCCTTATCCTATATAAGCATGGTGCTTCAGCATATTTATTCCCACAAGTTAAAGGGCGAGCCTTTGAGGTTTTGCTTCCCTAAATAAATTCAAAGTGCAACAGTAAGATATTTGTTTCTCTACTTAAGCAATTTACTCCGGAATTACACCGGCCAACATTCAATTAACTTGGCTTCCCACTCATGTGAACAGAGCCCACAGTACTGACGATCTTGTAGTAATTTTATTCTGAGCCTTGCTGGAGTTTTTAACATTTTTTCCTTTTGCAGGTGCACTTCGTCCTATTCTCGGATGAACTCTATGACATTTGGTTGAACAAGGCAAAGGAGTTGCTTCAGGCTTATGGGCACAATTGAAGCAAATTATATTTGAGGATGCCCAATATTTTGTCCACTGTCTATCTGTTCTGTTTTTACTGTTGAGAATACTGCAACTGTGTGGATGTTGTCGAATTTACAGCAAGTGGTTTGAGGCCTTGAGAGTCTGAGACTGTCACTGAAACGCATGAGCGATCAACAATGTTACCGGAATATGTGAACGATGTCATGTCGTTACCTAAGTTTAGGCATTAAATCTACGTTGTTGGCTTAGTGTAGTTTCCAAAATAATGGTTTCCAATGTAATGTAAGGCTGTACTTTTCAACTCAGATATGTGACCAAAACATCCATCGTTACGGATACAAGAACAAGTTGAACACTGTTTGATTTTTTTTAATATTTCTAAAAAAGTTGGGCTATCAAAATCTGCCCAACAGAGTTTTAAAATTACACTAATGATGCAATTGGTTTGATCACTAAGCTCTGAATCCTGTGTTTTAATACCTGTTAAGAATGTAGGGATGGGAAAAAAGGGACCAAATGATGTAAGATAATAAACTTAAATCTATCAACAATCAAGAAGAACAGTTTTTTAGCAGGATTTCTAGCTAATCATAAAGCAACAGCTTCTTGGTTGCCTTTCTGTCCCAGGTATTTCATTTCTGCTCCTACATCTTCTGCCATTCTATAGATTTTTTCATACTCAGGGTGTGTTTTGTCACCGGAAGAGAATGGATGCAAAGCCAAGGAATCATTTAAGTCCTCAACATCCACCCAACTGAATCCCACCTCCTTCTTCACTCCTCTCTCTCTCATCACTCTCCTCAGTTTTGCTACCTCTTCCCACATCCCTTTTTCAGCATACAAATTGGACATCAACATATATGATCCTGATACCGTTGGCTCCATCTCTAACAAGATGTTGGCTACCCTCTCACCCATCTCAACATTCCCATGTACCCTACAAGCACCTAACAAGCTTTGCAGCACAGACAGCCCAGGCCTTCCAGGTATCTGACCCATCAACTCCTCTGCTTCCTGCAATCTTCCTGCACGACCCAACATATCTACCATGCATGCGTAATGCTCTTGGGATGGTTCGATCTGGTAATCCTTGATCATTGAGTTGAACAACTGGCGTCCCCTATCGACCATTCCCTTTCTCCCGCATGCTGTTAACATGGACAGGAAGGTTATTGAGTCAGGTACAACCCCTTCCCTCTCCATCTCTTTAAACCAATAAATAACTGTGTCATAATCTCCATGGCTGGCATGAGCAGATATTATTGATGACCAACAAAACTGGCTCCTCTCAGGTGTCTCGATGAAAACTGTTTCAGCTTCACAAATACTGCCACGCTTGGCATACATGTCAAGCAGAGCGCTTGATACAATCGGATTATAGTTTAAACCTACCTTTATTATATGACAATGACACCTCTGTCCTTGTTTAAGGGATATATCTTCAGCAGAAGCAATAGCATTCAAAACACTGCCAAATGTGTATTCATTTGGCCTACATTCCACTATTGCATTTAGGAACACGTTCAAAGCCTCAAGCCACAGTCCATTTTGAGCATAACCAGACACTAGAGCGTTCCATGAAATGATTTCTCTGCTTTCAAGCTCCTCAAAGACCATAGAAGAATCTTGCATGGCCTCGAACTTCATGTACATGGTAATTAAGCTATTGCAGACACGTACTTCCGAAAGATAGTTACTTTTCAAACATAATCCATGAACAGTTCGCCCTTCTTTTACTAACTTCCAGCTGAATGCAGCATGAATCAGCCCAATATATGTAACTTCATTTGGAGTAACCCCCTGTGATCTCATCCTATTAAACAGGCAGACAGCATTGTCTTCATCGGCAGTAATCACTGTGGTCCAAGAAACAACATCGTGATCGTCCATCCTCTCAAACACCCTTTTCACGTCATCAGTTTCTTCACACTTCAAGTACAAAGACATCAAAATATTGCAGACAGAAGCATTTGTAGCGTAGCCCTCTTTTATTGACAAACAATGTACCTGCCTTCCAAGCCCCAAGTTCCGTTCATGACCACAAGCTGACACTGCGCTAGAAAGGGAGACATGATCAAGTTCCATCCTTTTCCTCAACATGCCAATAAAAACCAAGATTGCTTCCCTTCCATAACTACCCTCTTGACTGTACCCCGAGAGCATTGCGTTCCATGAAATTAAATCCCTGTTAGGCATTTCATCGAACACTTTCGTAGCTTCCATCATCCTTTTCCACCTGGAATACAACGTAATAAGCGCATTCCCAACAAAGACATCTCCATCAAATCCGCCCTTCACCAAACGAGAATGCAGTTGCAATCCCAACAAAAAGCCATGATCATCCGAGCAGAAGGAAAGAGCTGTGGTGTAAGTAAAAGAATCAAATGCAACTCCTCCGGAACTCATCCTAACAACAAAACCCAACGCATCTTCACTCCTCCGAAAACCCGAAAGAACGGTATTCCAGGAGACAGTATCAGGATTTTCCAGGTCCTTAAAGAAACTCAGTACACTACCAAACTGCCCAGATTTCGAGTACATATTCATCAGCGAGTTTGCAACAATAACATACGACGTTAGCCCAGTAATGATTGCGAACTTCTGGATTTGGGACCCGCGGATGGGATCTCCGCAACAGACCTTGAGGGTCTGGGCCACTGTACCCTCATCAATGGCGGCAAGGTCGCCGGAGACGAGAAGGGCCTTGAATTTGTGGAAGGGGTTGAGATGTAGGCCAGCTTGAATTGACCAAGGGCTTTCCTCGGACAGTTGATGGACATGTCTAGAAAAAAGGAAGTTTCTGACAGTGAAAGAGCCATGCCTGTTTATGCTAGTGTGAAGATGGCGGTAAATCATGGGATTTTGCAATGACTAGCATCGAGGGTTACCGTTGGCTGGCCAAAATTTTGCGTTCTGAACTTCCGAGTTACGACCTAATAATAATGGTATGATGCACCATGTGCGTGTCACGTGTGTTGGTTTTTAAAACTTTAGGAGCCGAATTGTAGTATCATTGATACTTTAGGGACTAAGTGAAATATTTCTGCAGTTTGATGCTGACATGGAAGTCACGCGCCAAACCCCAACGGTCTACTTAATGGACGAGGCGGGGCGTGTGCTCGCATGCAAATTAAACGTGGCAACACGTGCTTCTCCTCTACCCGGCACCCTCATCACTCTCCACCGTCCGATGGAAATTAACGGTCTAGATTGTATCTAGGAGATTCTGACGTGGCCGCGTGGGTAATTCCCCATCACACAAAAAACCTCCTGGCAGCGGAAAAAGTCAGCAGTGTCTGATCGTCTACGGGTACCTACGTGCACCCACCCACTGAAAACCAATCAAAACCAAGAAAATTGGCAAGTAAAAGTCTTGGCTTTTGGGCTAAAACTATTTAAACCAATAGAATATGGCCACGTAGAAGGCTACAAATATGTATCATGGGAAGGCCTCCATGGGATTAAATGCAGGCCTTGCTTATTTCGTGGAAGCAATAAGGAATTGGAATTTGATTCGGACATCCATACAGCGAACACTTTAAATTGTATGTACGTGAACCAGGTTCCGATCATCGGTTTCGTCGCTCGATCGAAAAACGCCGGCAAGATCTTGCACGGTTCGCCCGTCTGTCTCCTGGGAAAGGATTTTGAGTCGGAGGAGTTGGCCCAAGTTTCCAGGAAATATGGCGGCGGCGGGAGTTAGTCTCGGTGCAAACTGTTCCCTCCGCCGCGGTTTGTCGCTTCCGAAGCGGGGTTACGATCGAAGCGCCCCTTTGGCTGTGATATCGAGTTGTTCTGGCAGGAACAGTAATTCGAGTGTCAAGATATCGATGTCTTCTTCTCAGGTCGGTGTCGAAGCGCTGCCGAAGCAAGAGCGGAGGAGGCGGAGCGCGACGGATTCGCAGGAGAGGATGGACTTTTGGATGAGGGAGTCGGTGGTGGAGATCGTGAAGAAGCTGCCGGAATCGCCGCTGTTGGTTCAGGTGTTCGCCGATAAATCGGGTAGGGGGCGGAGGATGACGGCGGATAGAGCGGAGGAAGACAATTGGGTGGCGGTGAAACAGAGGTGGGAGAAAGGGGAAGCGCCGATGCCAGACGGAGTGATATTTGTAGAACAGATAGATGAAAAAGGCGGAGAGGGAGGGGAGGGATCGGATATGTCTCGGGCGTGGGGGATAGTGGTTCAGGGACAGGGGGAGGAATGGCGGCCGTCGTGCTACCTGCTGAAGACTAGCAGAGTCGGGTCGGGTTTGGGGCATTGTTGCACCCATTTTTGCCTGGTTCGGGTGAAGAGTTTCAGGGAGACGGCGGCGTCGCAGCTCACTAATTGCTGGCTGTTGCAGGGAATGTGAAAAAGCTCTTTTCCAGCGGAAGATTGTATTTTATCATTGGTTTCCTAACGTGTTTGATTTGTGAGGATCTGATCCCAACTAAATGACCATTCATGATTCATGTACAGAGATTATTGATTGTTTGTTTCTCAGGAAACGATATCAAGTGCGGATCAGATTGTTCTTAAGATTGGAATATGAATTCTTAAGAGGCATTACATTGTACTCCCACCTGCAACAAAGCAGCTTGGACATTGTATCAAACAATATTTAACATTAAAAATAATGGACTCTCTCTCTTTGTATTTCATAGACTGTTTAGTGTTTTTTTTAGTCAGAAGCAAATAAAAAAGTTGTGGAGAATTTGTGTGATTTTTAAAATTTTGAGTACTTCAAGCCACAATTTATAGTATAAGTGTACAATGTGTTAGAGGTAGAAAATGTGTTGAGTCTTATCGAACAGTTTGAGGTTGAACTCAATTTTTTCATTATTTAATTGAGCCTAACAAGCTTCAAGTCAAAACTCGAACTATATTTAAGATTCGAATACTTAACGAATCAAAATCGAGCGTGATACTTTTCGGCTCTAACTTTTATCGAGCTTAATAAGCCTAATATAATATTAATATAATATAATTAATTTAATAAATAAATCACACTTTTAAATCCTAATTCCAAATCCTATCTCTAGTTTTTTTGTCGTATCGCGTCTCAACTCTCACCTTGCTCGTAGTTTCACTAAGACGATTTCTACTGATCCACCCTCTTCTTTCTCCCCTCACCCTTCAATTCTTGTCAGCCACCTTGTAATCCAACTTCTACTGGCCATACCCTCAAGCGCCACCACCACTGCCACCTAAGTAAGTTATCATCAGGAATCCCATGTAATCGCAGGCTTTGTGGCTACCATTGCTCATACAATCACCACCAGAGCTCACGCTCATCTTAGATCCAGTGACCCTTTCACATCCATGTTGATCAATCACAACTTACCAGAGTCAGTGTCAGTCAATCATAGCTCACAGCTATTAACCAAGTAAAATCTTGCTTCTTACTGATGCTAAAGTCAAAGACTACTATAAAGAATGATTTTTGAAGCCTTGCTTGTTAGATTTTTGGAGCATAATGGTCCTTGTCAAATCCTTTGTTTCTTTTGCGTGCTTTATAGGGCTCTTTTTCCTCATCATTTGGGGGTTTAGAGATTTATGTCAACTTTTGAACTTGATGTGGTTTATTTCAGCTTTATTCAGTGCTTGGAGTAGTTCTGGTGGCAGAGGAATACTACTACAACATTTGCTTGTGAAAGAGGATGATGTTAAGCTATTAACAAAGCTTATACAAAAAATTTCAAGAGGTTGGGATTTAATCTATTCTCTATGCCATGTGAATGTTGCTTGTACATTGTATCCTATTTAGGGCTAATTTAATTTATTTTGGTGGTTGTCGTGGGTGATGGTGGAGTTATAATTTTCCCCTTTTAATTTGATATGGCTGATATCTTTCAATGAATGTTGAACATTTTTTATATGCTTGCTTTTTGTCTTTTTTTGTTCTTTTGGTGAAGGAGGAGTTCTAAGTGACTTTGCAGTCAAATATTCAATTTGTCCATCCAAAGAAAAGGGAGAAACGCTTGTTGAGGAGAAAAAGACAAATGATGTGATATATTTGCCTTCTCTTAGAAATTTTGAGAGATTTTTTTCATTATTATTATTTTTTTTCTAAGAATTCAATTGTTTCATCCTTTTCATGTGGAACCTTTCACGTGCACAACTTCACGAGATATGGACTAGTTTTCAGCAAATATTTTATGCATAGATAAAATTTATTTGTTGTCCCTAATTTTTGTACTGTCCTGAATGGGTCCATAATATTCATTTTTTTTTTCCTTTTTAAGTCCTCAATGTGCTAAATTTTGTTCCAATCATGACCCCCCATTAATTTTATAGTTAACTTTAATAGAATTTATGTGACAAATGCCAACTTTGATTCATAATTTTCTTCCTCTCATTTAAAGCACTCTCAACCTAGTCGATTATGCAGATGCACCACCACTATTACTTTCCCTTTCTTCTCCTATTCTACTTCCATTCCCTCGTAGAGCCTAGATGCTTGTTTCTCACATCCTCCACCACCATGTGCCTCACCCACCTTGCCGCCGCCCCTTCCTCCACTACATCCACATCAACACTCTTCTAATCACTTCATAAACCCTAACTCCCAATCCCACAAAAATCAGATCTCATCGTCCTCCTTAGATCTCAATGTAGCTAATTCATCTATGACAGATGATTGCAACAAATCCCTAAGCCACAGATATAGCTCAAACCTTGACAATTGGTGGTGAGCAAGTACATGGCTTAGAACTTTCGGCAAGGTTTTCTAATTCAATCTATTTAATAAAGCCTTCATCGCAGTATGGGCATGAGACACCGTCATGGCCATCGGGCTGGCCATGGACCATGTGCATATATCTATGAGCAAAAAAGTGTAAATTAAATGGATGCAATTGAATGGATTTTTACCTCAGATGCCATTGGGCTTGGTAATGGCAATGGCAATGGATAAGTTGCCAATGGCAAGGAGAGGATTTAGTAAGGTCTCCAACACGGGTGGGGTTGTTATTGGTGGACTTGTTGGCGAAGGTCTCCACCTAAAAATCTCATCGATAGAGTGAGACTCCAACTCCAAGCTGCACTTTTTCTATTACTTCTGGTGCTAGCTCTCTCTATAATTGGTACTTCTTTATTCTCTATTCTTCCTGATTGCTTTCACAGTTCCCCCAATTTGTTTCTTGAATTGTTATTTTTTGTTATTTCGATCTTTTTGTAGATATTTTTTTATGGGTGGTTTCAAAATTCTATACCTTTTTTAGTGTTTGGTTTTAAATCGGGATCCCTGATTATCAAAATTTTTGGGGGTTTTTCATGCTCCTTCAATTGTTGTGTTTCTGATTTGGGATCCTTGGTGATCATGATTTTTTCCTGGGTTCTTGTTGCGATATGGAGTAGAAAGAATCATCACTGCCTAGCAAGATCAGAGGAGGACAAAGGGCTGCAGATTTAATTTTAAGGTCAATACAGGTGCTGGGTAAGTGAAGTGGAGAGGATTAGTCATGGCAATAATGGAGGTGGTCAGATTTGAGAAAGTGATGGTGGTGATACATCTGCGCCATTGATTGGGTTGAGAATGTTTTTAAAGAGAAAAAGAAAATTATGGACCAGAGTTGGCATTTGCCATAAAAATTTTGTTAAAGCTAACCATAAAATTAACTGAAGGATAGAAACTAAATGCCAATTCTCACCATCTTCTTCTCCACCCTAAACTTACAACAATGAGACACTTTACCTCTTATGGCCATCGTGCAACGTATGTAATGGATGAAAACTAAATGCTAGTACTCACCATCTCTTTCTCCACCCTCCACCCTATTGACGATGATCTCTCCTCTTTCGTCAGCTTCAATAGCCCTGCCATCTCCTTATTCTCCTCCCCTTTTGCCTATGCCACCTTGTCCCATTGACACTTTTGTTGATGAAACAAGAGATGGTAAGAACAAATCCCAGTTAATATACCTGATAATGCACAAGCTTTACAATCCTAAGAGAAGAAAATATGCTCTAGGTCCATGGCCAAAATACTAAATAACCAATGAAATAAGTCAAAATATAGAGCTGCTCTTGGTACTATATAAAAATTGACACTCATCAAAATTTGAGAGCCATTAACACTAATAAAATGAAGTGCAGGAAAACAATTAAAGTTCCATGAATAGGATTGGAGTTGTTCAAAATTGAGAATGAACTATTCATTTAAGGGGGAAACTCTCTGTTCATTAAATGAATGCACTTATGAACGTTATTCCTAATCAAATTCAAGTTTCTACTAATGCTTTAAAAGAACAAAGTTGGTAGGCTTCAAATTAATCAAGAAAAGAGAAAAGTAGCATGGAATCAACTTACAGAGGAAAATTGAGTTAGACAAAAGTCGGAATCATTGATTCAAAACTAAGGAAAATTAAGTTAAACAAAATATAAAAATTAAAAGAAAATAAGAGATTACTCTAAGATAGAGATTGAAGAGATTGACAATGGCAAGTTAGGCTAAGTTGAACTAATAGGCTCAAGAATTTGAAGGCATTGAAGTTATTGACCTAAGTCTTTGGCCTATTTATTTTCGAAGTGTTCTTAGATAATCTCAAATGCAACATAATTTCTGGGGAAAAAAAACAATCTTTTGGTTTTATTTGTATAAAGCTCTGTAACTACAAGATGAGAGGGATCAGAGATAGAAGGGATTTAGGATGAGATGGTTCAATGCATTCTTATCAGAGCTGAAATCGGACGTAAGTAAGATAAAAATGGAGACAGGGAAAAGTAGGTGGAGTGAGAGGAGAGAAAGGATAGGATGCGGTTGTTGGAGTCACAGATAGACGAGAGGTCATCATCAAAGGAGTGAAAGGTGGAGAATAAGATAAGACAGGGAGAAACACGAAGGTCATATGTGGTAAAGTATTCCATTTTTCCCAAGTTCAAGGGGCGAGTTCGACCGAGTCAGAGTTCAGGGAATAAAGTGTCTGAGTCACATGACTTTTAAGACCAAAAGTGCCTTTAGGTCATAAAAGAAATATAAAACATAACTCATAAACCATAAAACATTACCTAGGCCTTTCATTAAAACCCAAGTATTAAAACTGTCAAAGCATGCAAAATGACTGTGGAATTAACTACACATAATCAACCATGTGTAAGTATTCATGCAAAAATAGGATATGTTCATACCCAAGAGTAACACTAAAGTTCAAGAACTCAACCATGTACATCAGAAACAAACTAGTGCATGAAACTATACACTGAACCAGACTTCTGAAATCTATAACTAGCTTCCACCTTAGATCAATATCCTAGTGGCAAGCTCTGTAAGCCCTTCATTGCACTTCACTAACCTCTATCGGCCAAATAAATAATTATAATTAGTCCTTTAATGAACCAATAAGCAAACCACAAACTAGAATCATAGTGATCAAATAAACATAATACTTGTTCATGAGCTTAGTTTAACAACCCTTAATGGTTGTCGGCTCTACAAAAACATATTTGCACAACAAATGCTAAAGGCATGAAAATCTAAGATTCTCAATAAAGGATACTTCAACCTACAAGAAAAACCCTAAGGACATGTATGTGTGTGTATAGCAATCTACTACAAGCTCAAACAATTAAGGCTAAATTTATGAGCATAGGTTTCAGTCCTTTAGAACTTGTCCTCTATATACTCGTTCATATCAAGTCTTAGCTTATCGATGCAGTAAGCTTAACCTTCCCTTGATTGTTATACAAGTGAATGTGGTGGATGCATCTCGCTTGAGTTCTAAGAAAGTCAAAAAGTGTACTAAGCCCCCACTTAATGTCTCAAGCTATTAAGCTTGCTTAGGTCACTTGTGAACTAAGCTTCCACCTTAAAACCTTACCAACGGTGCAGCAGGTTCTCACTTGCATCTCAAGCAACTTGGCTAGGGTACAAGTGTACTAAACCTTCACCTAAGGCACATTTTGATCCATCATTATTTGGTTCACCTTAGTCGAGTAAAAAATGTCATGAGTGGACTCAATTCACTAGGTTCCACAAACTTCACCTAGGTACACTAAGGTTTCCGCATTGGGACCTCAAACTGGAAGGCCCTATTAGGTTCCCGATGGTACTAAACCTTACACTTTCACTAATGGTGTACAATTATGGCCAATTGTACTAGCTCCCCCCTATGGGTGCACTTGCAATCCATAAAACCTTATAGAAGCCCCTAGCTCATAGAGGAGTTTCGAAAGTCTTGAAATACCATCGGGTACCTCGAGCCCTTAGGCACCTTAGGCACCCCCTTAGCCCTCCCTAGAGCCCTAAGCAAAGCATGGCATGCCTTTAGTTTGGCCTGTGGCACTACGGCAGTGTCTCTCGCACCGTGGTACTACAAGTCAAAACTTTCAGGTGCTAACCTTTAAATAACTTACTTAATTTGCTAATTCACGTTTAATTAAGGCATCTAAGCTAGGGATTTATAAACTTACCTTGCTCACTGAGTGTTCCACTAGAGGGTTATAACACTAATTCAATGTTCTAAGTGTCGACATAGAATATTTACTGTTAATTCATGTAATGTCCAATTTCACTAAATGAGAAAAATTGATAATTTAAACCATCTATTAATTGTAAAAAAATAGATAACTTAAATTTATTGAAAGACAATTACTAATCATGTAGTTAATTTTGGTTAATAAATTTCATGCAATGTGCTACTAATACGAGATGTTTACAAAAAAAAAAAAAAGAATCAAGAGAATAATTGATTGGTTAAGAACTCAAAAAAAAATAATAATTAAAGGTTAAAGACTACCATGCAATTTATTAAGACAAGGAAACTTTTAATTAGGCTTAAATCCTGTTTCACCCCTGAACTTTGCCAATTCGGACCTTCTACCCATGAATTTTGACTTGAGTTAACTCACCCATCAAACTTTGGAGTTTGGTATTTTATTTTATTTTATTTTATTTATCTTCAAGACCTACTTAAATGGCTATTTAGGTTACATGAAATTTGAAAGGAAGATGAATCGGAAGATGAATAACTAACTAGCCATTTTTTCATATAAACCTCTAGTTCTGTGAATGAATTGGGTGTTAGAACTAAATGAATCATATTTTGGTGCAGAATGTTGGTTGAATCATGAAAAATTATACAAGGCTGGTGGTTCCCTTAAATTGTTTGAATCGAGAAAATTGAAGCAAGTAACTGAAATAATGTAAAGGTCTAAGTTGGTAAAATTCAATGGGTGAAAAGGGTCTTTAAGCCTTTTAATTATTTTTCTATTTTAGTCCCAAGCATATTGATTGTCCTGTTTTGGTCCTAAGGTTTTCAAAAACATTTCATATTATACTATATTCTAAAGAACAAAAGCTTTTTTACTGTTCATCAACAATAGTTTTCCACCATAGTTTTTTTTTTTTACTTATAATCAAACCCCTTTTTTGTGACCTAACTGTTTTCGTCTGTCATAATGCTCCCTCACTTTCGCTTGTTGTTGGCAGCTAGAGGGTAGACCATTTGCTGACAGTGATATGATTATCACATCATAAAAATTGGGGAATACTATTAGCCATAATAAGCATTACAGAGACCCAACAATATTTTGTCACTTTTTTTTACATGTCACCCACTGTTTCAAATTTGTTTTACTTTCCTACAGAATGGTCAAATCTCTTCTTTAGTCCATGGATATAACATTTTTGCCATAATGGTCCCCAACTTTCATGATTTGTCATAATCATTTTTTTCTCCTTTTGCTAATCAAAATTTTTGTATATACTATAAGTCAAAGGTTTTTAGGGAGAAAGGAAGAGGATTATCTTGATCCCTAGCTGTAGGTGTGGCAGACTTTCAAATATGCTTTTATTAATCATATTAAATACCAAAAGTTTTTTTATTTGCTTGGTTTGACTTAGAGTTTTAATTATATAGATTTGATTCAAAGTTTTAATTAGTTGAAATAAATGCACACTTTACATAATATATAAGTGTTTTACACATATTTGATTTAGAGTTTTGATTGGTTAAAATAATTGAATAATTTGTATTCTGTATGAATGCACAATTCTTAAAAGGTTTTATTTTATCAGTAATTCATTAGTGAGCAAAAATCTAGAAAACCTATGTATGTATATTGTGTAATGTTATCCTACACTATGAACACCAAAAACTTTCTGAACACTAGAAACTTTCTTAACTTTCTGAACACCAGAAACTTTCTTTCTCTTAATGGTTTTATTGAGTTAATTAGTAGAACTACTTTAATCATTTTTTGTTTGTCATATTTAATGCTCTTTTGATACTATATAAACATATCTTCAGTTAACTACTCTGTTTACTTATAATTATTTATACTTAGATTTTACTCAATGGCAAGGTAAGTCTTAATGGTTAAATTGTAAATCTATTAACATAAATTAAGCACAATTTTGTGTTTCAATCATATTATTTTTTTATTCATGATTGTTTTTTTCAGTATGAATTGTTCTATATGGTTTAATAAAATAATTTGATCCATCATTGCTAAAATTGAAAGTAAATTTTTCTAAATAAACTTCTCATTGATGTTAAAAATTAGAATTTAGGTTGATAAAAGAGGGAAATTTTTAATAAACTATTTTTAATGAAAGAATTATACATTTCAAAATACATATGATTTTATGTTTCTATTTACCTAATTTCAATTATTGTTTAGGTTAGTTCGGTTTTAATCAATTTTTATTTCATATTTTTTAATTATTTATTATTTAATTTTTTTGTACTAAATTTATTGTAAAAAATACCCGCTACATCATGCAGGCCAACATACCTCATTTATTTTAAACCTATTAAAAATGTCTCATTCTAGTCTCCCATTAGATGGAACTTGTTAACTCAGGCTAATTAAGTGTTTGATAATAACTTTTTATATTGAAATTTAAACTAGTTAAACATTTTATTATAGTAAATTTAATCTTTATATTAATTTTTTTTATAGTTGATAGACATTTCAAATCACCAATTTTCCCTATTTCTAATCAGATTGATTTCATTCAAGAAAAAAAATTAATTTAAATTATCTATGTCAAAAAATCATTACAATTTAATTATATGAAAGGACAATTACATGATATAATTTCAAAAGTTTGTATCAAACAGTTACTCTAAATTAATGAACTCTATTTAGTGAGTGATCAAAATAAAATAATTTTAATATGTTTAATATCAAAAAAGACTAGTTAATAGGATAAACACTAAAACATAATGATCATGAAAGATTGGAGATTAGTTGAGAAGTTTAACCAGTACATAATTGCACCTAGTCCAGGGTTTACTTACATCCCCCCCCCCCCCCAAGCTTCCTCGATCTTCATATACTATATATGTCAATTTATTTAATTTTTATGTTAAACTGTAAACAACAAAATAGTTATGCAAAATAAATATGTAATTAACTATTTCATTAGAGTGATGTTTATATATCTCCAAAATATTTTGTATAAGATATCTATAATTATAAATTTCTTTTTTATTCAATTCTTTAATTTTTATTTATTAGAACTTACCTAAGCACTAAATCGTAATCTTATATGATTCTTTGAAATAAAATGGATAAATAACACCAATTGTCCCTAAATTATACTAATGTTGCTTAATTGTGCTGAAACTATTAAAAATTACTTAATGATCCCTAAATTATATCCAATGTTGCTTAATCATTCTATCGTTCATTACAACCGTTAAAAATGATTAGAAAAATGACATGACTGTTGATGTGACATGAAAAATGATGTAATTGTTGATGTAACACCGTTTTTCCATCCATCTTTAACAGTGTGATGGACAGCAAGATGAAATAACAACAATTAAATAGTTTGAGAACAATTGTCGATTGGTGCAATATCTAATAGGTTTGAGACAATTCATAACATGAGATATAGTTTGGGGGTAACTGATGGCAATTACCAAAAAAAGAAAACCGTAATCTTACTCTTATAGCCTCTTAATTGAACCTGCAATGTAACCTCCAGAGTCTACACACCGCAGGAGACTTTCTTTTCATACTTTCTACTCTTGGCCCAAAAACAAATAATAATCTTTCTAGTATTCCCAAATCCTACAGGCTATAGCGAGGCCCTATTCTAAAATCTTCAATCTCCAAGGCCCAACCTTTAAACAGTGGAACCAGACCATTTGGACCAGAACACAGCAAAAGCCTCCCCAACGCTGCGGCTAAGCTGCTGTCTTTCTGTTTGCCTCCTCCTCCGCCCTCCGACAACGTTCGTAAATACAAAGCGCGCCTCCCTCTCTGCAATTCAAATTCCAAAAACACGAACTTGATTCAAATCCACTCTTCTCCTCCTCTCACTTTAAAACCCTAATCCGCCATTTCATTTCATCCCCTTCCTCACCCTCATCCTTTCCCCGATTTCGTTTCATTTTAACTACCCAGTTGGCCGACGACTCGATTTCTCACGGTTTTGTTTGATTCTTTGCATTTCTTTTCAAGAGTTGATCGGTTTTCTTGCTGGCCTGCGCGGAGGATTTGTCGTAATTCTTTTGAGAAATTTTCGGCGCCAAGAATCTTGAATTTTAAACTGGGCTCTGAACCGATGGATGGTCAGTGCGAGTCTGAGGTGGTTTTGCGGGAGTCGTCGCAGAAACTTGGATCTGATACAAAAGTCTGTCTTTTCAATTCTTGCGATAGTTTTTGAAAACTTTCAATTGATCCTTGCTTTTGGGTTTTTTCAGTTGGTTGGGGAGAAGAGGGGAATCTGCGAAAAGAACGATGAGTTTTCGCGTAAGCGTGCCAAAATGCGTGATCTTGAATTTTTTATTCGCTCAGATGGTAATTATAATTTCCTCCTTAGCTTTCAAGTTTGTGTTTTGAATTGAATGGAGCGATGTTTTTCGTTGTTTTACTTTTTCATATTGTGTACTTATTTGTTAGGAATAGGATCGTTATGATTTGAAATACCCATAGAATCGATTAACGCCTCCATAATAGCGGAAACTAAGTTGAAGCCAGTTATGATAATTTGGGTGTAGATGCTTGGATTTGCTTAGAACTAATTTGATTGAAGCTTTCATCTCTCATAAACAAGTTAGCTGTTCTGTTTATGTTACAGAAACCACCTCCCACATATGCAAATGTTCTGACGAAGTTCAGTCTAGTGGAGATGAGACTTCCCAAGCTTCTGATGCTTCACAAGCGACAATAAGAGTCAAGGACTCGCTGAAACTGAATGTCAAAGATGCGTCTCAATCTCTGGATCTAAACAGTTCTGTTTGCGTGGAAGATAATTCAGGTGTTGACAATTCTGGGAAAGTACAGTCACGAGGGAAGTGCAGGAAAGTAAATGAGAAGAAGTGTTTGAACTCAAAAGGCATAGGCTTGGATTTGAATGAAGATGTTTCCAGCTCTGTAAACTGTGATCTTTCACAGTCAAGTAAAAGCACCAATGTTTTAGGGCGGAGAGATTTTTCTGAATGTGGAAGTTCTACTGTTCCATTGGACACTAGAGATCCACTTACTGTCTGGAAGGAGATGAAGCAAAATGGTTTCCTTTCATCTTCCCATGAAGGCCTATCTATGCAAACCCGATTCTGCCCATCATCAAAAGGGGGAATACCAACTCCCAAAAAACGTGGGAGGAAAAAAAGCGATGTTCTCAAGAAAAGAATGGAACTTGCTAGGAAAGAGCAGGTTGACAGGTTCGCAAAGATAGCTGCTCCAAGTGGACTGCTCAATGGCCTGAACCCCGGCATTATAAACCATGTAAGAAACAGAAAACAGGTCCATTCCATTATAGAGGCCTTGGTGAGGTCCGAAAAACTTGAAAATTGTGAGTCAGAGAGCGAAGAGGCAAACCATAATAGAGGTGCTACCAGGGCATTTGACAGAAAGAAGGAAGAAGAAAATAGGGGTGATTTTGGATATCATCGAGTCATTCATTCTTCATCGAGTGCACCTCCAAATGATATTCCCGCAATCATGCACAAAACTGGATATCCACTGCCAATGCACAAATCATTTTACTCAAACGCAGGAGAAAAAGGTGGAGATAGTGATACAAGCATAGTCGAGACAGTTAGTGATGATGATGCTTTAGAACTGAAGCTGTCATCATCATTAGACAAGACTTCTGAAAACATTAGGCCTTTATCTCTGGATGAACCAGGCAATCATACCTGTGATTCAATTCTTTCCATGAAAGGTCAGCAGATTTGCAAATGGTGGTTTTGTTTACTTCTATGTTTCAGATGTCTATAATACTCCAATTGTGGACCCCAAACTTGGAAGGAATAAAATTCGGCTAAGCAGTAATATGATTGTGATGGAATGGTTGTAATTAATTGAGCTCCTGGAATAGCATACTCCTTTACCATGCCAAACGTTCTACATGAGGAGCATTCTTTGCTCGTGAGACTGATTCCTATCTCATATATTTCATTTCAGCTGCTAGTGTTGCATCTCAGTGGTTGGAGCTTCTTCAACAAGATATTAAGGGTCGTCTCCAAGGTAATGATCACATAGTTATCTGAAAGCGTTGAGAGTGGTTCTTTTTTCAATGTCTGATTCTGATTTAAATTCCCTTTTTCTTTTGGCAGCCCTGAGACGCAGCAAAAAGAGAGTGAGGGCTGTAATTACCACAGAGTTGCCCTTTCTAATGGTGAAAGAATTCTCCTCCAATCAGGAAAATGATCCTTCAGTAACGAAAAGTTCTGCTGATGGAGTTTCCGGTAAAGTAAACATTGACGTGCATAGAGCCAAATGGAGTGCTCTTTTTGGTGGGATGGATGAAGCACTATCCGAAGAAGAGAGACAACTTGTAAGTGAGATGACGCAGGTTTCTGGTTTCTTGTCAGTTTTGTTTGAAATTGTATAAATTCGAACATGGTGTTATTCCCTTAGTATGGAAGACGGCCATCCAAGTTAACTCGAGTCACTTTAAAATATGGGAAGTGGCATCATCTTTTTAGTTTTTCTTTTTAATTTTTCTTTTATTCTAGTGATTTCTTTGATATCTGGAATGAGGACCATTAGTTCTACATTCATATAGTCTAGAACTGCTGCACTTATAATCCCTTTAATCTTTTTCCCCTTGAAAATTTTCTTCCTTAATCTACATTCACATATTCCCAATTTCACACTGCAGGAGAGTTGGTCGAACCAAGTAAAAGAGATGCAGCAACACTGTGACCGGAGCCTGCAACCTGATCTGGCTTTTAATCCACAACAGATTGGAGCTATGAGAACTGACAGCAGGTAATCCATTCAATCGTGCCTGGTGTCTGTATTCCTTGTTTTCATTTTCCTATTGTGTTTTTGGTGGTTCATCTTAAGGTAGAGAAGAATATTCCATATTTATCAGCAATAAAAGCATGTTTGCTGCTGCTGCTTGTTAATCAAGTGTAGGCTAACATGGATCCAGTGGATTCACTGATAGTGTGTTCCAGCCGCAAACAAATCATGTTAACTTGAGATTTTCTCATTCAAGAATCATCCTCATTTGTTTTTCCAGCCCAGGAAATTAAGAAAAAAATGTCCTTCAAGCTTTCTGTACAGTTATCCATTGATTTGAGTCTGTAGCCTCTTGTAAAATTTACAACCTGGTTATGTACAATGCAACCCTAAACTCAACCAGCTGTGTCTTCATGTCAAAACTGCCATTCGTCCTTGGTTGTTTTTTGCATTGAATTGAAGTTGCTGTCGTTCATTTCGGTTAATATGAGCTACAACAAATTGAATATGAAGCAAGATGCAGCTGACGAAACATGCTTTATTAGTCCAGTGCCATACTCCCTGGTTCTAAAGTCTGACAGACATATCTTGGACTTAAATATGTTGTGGATCATGCTTTCGTTCTTTTTCTTTCCCCATAGCCAGTTGGTTCGGCAATCAAACATTTACTGATCAGGAAGTTTGTTTCATATCCTGCAGCATATCAGGAAAGATCGAAAGCTCTGAGAAAGAATTGGCTGTAAGGGCTGCTGCTGCCTCAATATACTCGACATGTAATTTCTTATCATCCATGGACAACATACCTTGCTTTTGATGTTGCTGATCCTGGTCCTTGTTGTCAACATTGTTCAGTTTTATGTGTGATACTATGCTGGAAACCTCAGTGTCCATTTACTAGTTAGGTTTTAGGTTTTGTAACTGATTAGGCATTGCTGACTAGCAAATTTGTGACCAGAACTAGCTAGGCATGTTTTTTTTTTTTTAAGTGAGCTTCTGCTGGCGTAGAGAGAGGAAGGACCTAGTCGATTTCAATTGTTGTATTTGTGCTCTTCTTCAAATGTTTGGAATTGCAATTGCAATTATTAAACAATTTTACATCCAGTTTGATTTAACTTAAGTTACTTAAATTCTAAATGGTTTATTTTTATTCTTATGTCTTTTTTACCCGGAACTAATTTTAATTAAAAACCAACATTATATAAATGTAATAATCTATCAAAAATATAATTTTTGTAATCTTAATAAATTTTTATGAATTTTTCTAGTTTTAGGCATTAAAAAAATTCATAAAAATTTAACAAAAATGTGAAGATATGCTTTCAAATGTATTATTTCATCTACATAATATTGACTTTCAAATGAAATTGGTTTTAGGTAAAAAAGATGTAAGAGTAAAAATGTTAAAATGCATTGTTCCTTACTTTCCTTGGCAGGCAAGCCTTCTTCAGATCACAATAGTGGTTAATTTTTTTTTTTTCGGTTTATCAGGAAATCCAGTTGACTTAATTGAGCTACACAATGAGAGGCAATGCTCTTCAATCTCTTGATTCTCCAACGTTAGTTATTATTTGTTAGACTGATCTATCGCATCAAAAATACTACTTCTCTCCCTAATTAGTTGAAACATTTGGATTTGACATGAAGATTAAGAAAAAAGAAAACAAGTTTATGAATTGTTTCTATTTTTTTACTTCACTTGTTGTACGTAAATCAAAAAGATGAAAAAAATAAATATTGAATGATTGCTTATAGGATGATATGGTAAAGTAATTTACTAAAATAAAAAAAGGTACAAAGATCTGATAACTCAATATATAATATGTTACAAATAATCTGGGATGTAGAGAATATCAAAAGTTTCCGTTTTCATTAGCTGTAATAAGCATCATAACATTAGAAAAAACCAGAAAGGCTTTTAATTTTACTCCAAAAAAATCTACTGGACAATAAAAATTTACTGGTAAAAATAGAGTAATGATAAGTTTAATATAGTTTTACGTTTATAAAAGTTGATTTTATGAATTCCATGTTAATGAAATCATTTTTAATACAAAATAAGCCATATATCCAGCCTTACAAAACCTTTCGTTACATTAAAAAAAATAAAAACAAAATTTCTCATGTGTGAGTCAGCAGAACCATATGAAGAATTAACAAATCTTGCTCCTCCAAATTAGCCCAAATTGCTCAACCCTTGCCACAGACCCACTTAAACAGTATTGGGCTTAATAAAACCAAAAGAGCTCAAACATTCTTGATTTCCGAATTTGGACAAAAGCCCAACAGTCTATAATAGAAGGTCAATGTTACCCATTTCCAATAGCATAATTACCTACTGACCCAAAAAAAAAAAGTTAGCATTCTTACCCCCCAAAATCTCGCAAAGCCGGCAGATTTTTTAGTGGATCGATAGAAAAGACAAATGAGTTATAGTGGTGACTTTTTTTTTTGTAAGTTCAATAATACTAATATCTGGTAGTTAATATTGTACAATGGATATCATGAACATATGTCTAATTAGACATAGTATTGATTTTACATTTTTACCCCTTACCCTACTTTTTTTTTTCCTCAAACCGTTTATCTCTCTCTCTCTCTCTCAAGCCGCCGCTCTGTTTCTCTCTCTACCTCCTCTCATTGCCGCCGCCGTCGCCGCCGTCGCTCTCATTGCCGATCGCCGCTGTTGATTTCGATCTCTGTCGCTCTCCTCTCATGTCCGCCGCCGTTGATCGCCGATTGTCGCTCGGGTCCCCATGATCTCCTTCGCCCTCCTCTCATTGCCGATCGCTGCTCCGAACTTCGATCTCCGTGGCCCTCCTCTCATCTCTGCCACCACTAATCGCCAATCGTTGCTTGGTTTCGTACGATCTCCGTCGCCCTCCTCTCATCGCCATCGCCACCGCTCACCGATCGCCGCTTCGAACTTCGATCTCCGTCGCGCACCTCCGATCTGAAACGTCACCGATCACCGTCACTCGTTCGCCTTACCGATCTTCGTCACGTCACCTATCTCTGTTGCTCCATCGCCATTTGTGTTCTCCGTCGCTCCACCGAACTCCGTCACGCCACCAATCTCCGATCTCTATCGCATCACCGATCTCCATCACCATCTTCGATCTCCGGCACGTCACCGATCTCGGTAGCATCCGAACTCCATCACTCGGTCGCGCATCTCCGATCTCCGATCAAATCGCTCGGGTTTGTGCGCAAATCGACGGTGCAAACCACGCATTCTATTTTATTTTTACAATTTTTGGGTTTACACATTCATTTACACTTTTACACTTTTATTAAGACATTTTTACAATTTTATTAGGACACTTTTCCAATTTTATTAAGACATTTTACTTTATTTCAATTAGTTATTTTTTAAGAGAGTAAATTGTCTACGTATTGGTCAGACACTTCTAAATATTTCTTTAGACACTTCTAAATATTTTTTTAGACACTTTTACACATTCGTTCAGACACTTTTCTATTGTTTCAATTAGTTATTTTTGAAAAGAGTAAATTGTCTGCGTATTGGTCAGACACTTCTAAATAATTCTTTAGACACTTCTAAATATTTTTTTAGACACTTTTACATATTCTTTCAGACACTTTTCTATTGTTTCAATTAGTTATTTTTGAAAAGAATAAATTGTCTGCGTATTGGTCAGACACTTCTAAATAATTCTTTAGACACTTTTCGGTATCCATTCAGACACTTTGCATTTTTTTTGAACATGACATATGGCGACACCGGCGCCAGAGAAAACAGCAGTAGCAAGCTAGGGTTTTTTGTAGAGAATGATATTTTAACTAAGGGTATTTTTGTCAATTTTTTTAATAATTTATGCCTTATATATAGAAGATTAAAGGATGAGTTAGTATGTCTAATTAGACATATGTGCACAATAAAAGAACTAGTTAATATTGAGTTCTAATTGCTCCCTCTATCCCGTGTTCTTTGAAACAAATGAGTTTGGCACACATACCGAGGCAAACGTTCTTTCCATCTTTGCCCTTCATGTTAGGCAGCCCCTTAGCCTTCTTCACCACCCTGCCTTTAACCTACCGTCTCTGCCCTGCCTTTAACCTTCTGTCTCCGCCCCACTCTCGACCTTCTATCGCCGCCTGGCCAAGCTTCCATCTCCACCCCTGTCTTCAACCTTCCGTCACCAACGATTCGCCTCATCTTCGTCTCCCTAATCTGCTGATTTGCTCGAATCAAGCCCCGATCTCGTCCATTGCATCTGGTCTCGTCCAATTTGCTTCTCTTGTCCGTCCGCATCATTCTTCGCCGCATCGATCTCATCGCATCAATCTTGTTTGTCGATCTTGGTCATCGATTCAACCTTCGGTTGCTTTGCGTCAATCTCTGTCAAGTTGATCTTGTCTATCATGTCAAATCCGGCTGCTTCGCGTCAATCTCCGTCCGTTTGTTGTCTCCGTCTTTAGCCACCTCCCTCTGTCATCTCCGTCTTCGGTTGCCTTTGCCCTAATCTCAACGTAATCAAACCTCCATTCCTTGACCCATGGCCTCCTCACCCCGATCGCATACATGCAGCAAAGATCACGACCTTACCATTCTCGGTTGAAATCGCAGCAAATGCAAGGAAGATTGAGAGAGAGAGAGAGACAGAGAGAAGGCCAGAGGTTAACATGCTGTATAATAGTAAATGATATGAAAAAAGTTTACTAAACAAGAAAATGTTTCAAAGAATTTAGGATATCAAAAAAATAAAAGTATTTCAAAGAATGAGAGACAGAGAGAGTCTTTCAGAGTTAGACTATTTGCATCTCATTTTATGAGGAATAATGGTAATTATTTACTTTTGTAAATAGATGAATAAGTAAATTTGTGACATCTAGTAAAGAGCGTAGCTCCCCCCGTCTTAAGTTTGATTTAGAGCCGGTTAATTACTAGTAATTCTTAAAACTATGTGTATATATACTTACTAAAATGTGAGAAAGATTTTCTTATTACCTTTTGATCTTGTGTGTCTAAATCAATATATACTTGAGTTAGGTATGGGGGACAGCTACCAGATACAATGAGTTTAATATGGACAATGATATGAGAGTTAAAATTAGATTAATACTAGGTACATACTATATTATTAATGAAGAGTTCCAATTGATACAAAAGAGTTGGTATTAATTCTGTCAATTCAAGTGATGAGGACCTGTATTTTATGTGCATTTCCATCTCAGATGGAAACCCTAGCCATGTGCTTAACTCATGAAAATGACAATTGGTCGAATCTATTAGGTTTCCTTGGGCCCAACAACATCTATTTTAACTTATTAATCCAGCTCACCACACTTCTTCCAATCCGATCCATATGATTTTGGTTTTGGAATTTTCTTTTCTTTTTGCTTGCTTTTACCCCTAAACCAATAACAGTTCTGCTTAGTGCTAGCTTCCACTTGAATCAGATCAAGATATTGGAAATTTTTCTTGAAAAAAGCCTGTAATATAAGCGCATGTCCTTAATGTTTTTTGTTTCCATTTGACTTAACCTTTTGGGTGTAGTGCTAATATGACAAAGAATGTGACTAAGGGCAATCACAATCAAATGAAAAGTTGGTTATTGGAGACTTGAAAAAGAAATGGGCACAACAATATAAAAAGAAAAAAAACCAAAGCTTCTATTCCGACAGAATCATTAATTGTTGTGTTCTGGTTTCCATGCTCACTCCCGTTGTATTCTTCAAGGCACTTGCTGCCCTCTTTTTCTTTCAATTCTTTCCTCTTTTTCTTTTGGGTAAACCCAAAACCACCTTTCACTTTTCCCGGTGGCGCGTTCAATGCTCTTTTGCATCATTTTACCTGGCTAGCCCCAATGCTTTAACAGGATTATTTGCTTTTGTTTGGTGCCAAGAATCTCTCATGGTCCTCGGGCTGTTAATTCACTTTTGACTTGTTAATTTTGCATTTTTAAGGCAAAGCAAGAATCTCTTCTTTGTTAAGTTGAAATTTCAGATTTGCCCCTCAACGTTTTGGCTTTTTTCAGAATCTGCCACATCAAAAGATTGGCTTTTGGCTTTTGGGTAGAAACATAAACAAAAACAGGCACAAATAGGAGACAGATGGGTCAGGTCCGGTAGTCTCATCCTAACATGGAGAGATCACAAAAAAAATTGAGACAGGGTAACTGAAGAAGACAAGCAAGTACATACACAAATGCAAGGAAAAATATATTCCAGAAAGATTTCCAACAAACAAATATTGCCTCTGTTCCAGCCGAATGAACAACCTAAATCCCTTCCTTCAACTTACCAAAACATGAACTCAAACCAACTCATCTTGGCCCTCTGAGGGGCATCTGATCAGCTCTAGTATATTTACCACCTCTGCCATTTCCGGTCTGTTTGATGGCACCTGGGACGTGCAGATTAGCCCTAGTTTCATCACAGGAATTGCCTCCTCAACCGGGAACTTGCCTTGTAGTCTTGCATCAACACATTCCTCCACCCTCCCTTCTTCTAATGCTCCACGCACCATGTCACATAGCACAATCACATCATCTTCCATATACTCAACAGGCCGTTTACCGGTCACTACTTCCAAGGCCAACACTCCGAATCCATACACGTCACACTTCTCTGTTATCTTCACTGTTCGGCAAGCAAACTCAGGTGCCATGTAGCCAAGGGCACTCTGGATCTTGCTGCTTAGAACGTACCGGTCTAGCATTGGTAATAACCTTGCAAGGCCAAAATCTCCCACCTTTGGTTCTCCAGAGCTGTCGATCAGGACATTGCTAGATTTTATGTTGTAGTGGATGATGCCTAATCCATGAAGGTGAGCCAAACTTCTCGCAGCACCCAGAATTATATTGAATCTATCATTCCATGGGAGACAACTACCACCTGTGCCTTCATGGAGATGCTTGTACAGACTTCCTCCGGAAACAAATTCATAAATGAGGAGCTGCAATGAGGGGGTCCAGTAGTAACCTTCAAGTCCCACAAGATTAGGATGCCTCACTTTTCCTAGTTTCTTGACTTCCTTTTCAAATTCATCTTGTGACTTGACAAGACTTGAGACAGTGAGCTTTTTGATAGCAACTGAGCTTCCATCTCGTAGCACTGTCCGGTAAACTGCACCAAAGCCACCTCGTCCAAGCTCGCAGTCCTTGTTGAGGAGGGCATGAGCCCCAGTGCTGAAGTCAGGCTCACCTGAAAACATCACAAGCTTGCCTGAATTGGCATCTGTTGTGGGGGAACGACTGAAGTCATCGCCTCCTGACAATGTTAGGGCTGCTGCTGAGTGAGATGTTGAAGACCTAACATGAAGATTGAGCACAGTGATGGCAATCACACCAACAACAATAAATGCAGCTGCACCGATAGCAATGAGAGCAGAGATACTGAGGATTATTCTCTTGTGAACAATAGTTGGAGGTAGTTCACTAGGAGAGTCAGAAGTTGAATTCGGATTGAGAACAATGGGCTTGGGAAGAACTGTTGGGCAAGAACTGTTCACTTGGGCTCCACACAGAGAGGGATTCCCAGCAACAGAGGATGGTGATATGGTGTTGAAAAACCCTCCTGAAGGTAGTTCGCCTTCTAAATGGTTGTAGGAAATGTTGAATGATAAAATGTGAGGAAGATTAGCCAACTGCTTAGGAAGGGCTCCACTTAATCTGTTAAAAGAGAAGTCCGCAATCTGTAGGTTGGTAAGCTTTGCTATGGATGCAGGTATTGGGCCAGTTACGTTGTTCTGTGATATGATCCTGCAAAATCATGACAAGATGAAACAATGCCATAAACTAACAATGCACCTACTGAATGTTGAAGTATCTGACAACACAAAGGACTCATCAACAATTTCTAGTCTTAGAATCAGGGCCCAAACTGATAATCGAAACTTTAGCACTGTAGCTGAAGCAGTTAAAGGCCATCAATCCGTAGCAGAGGAACTGGTTTCTACACAAACGCACTAACAATAAGTGAAACCAGAATGAGCTGTAACACAATGCTTTGGATCAATATGCTAAATGAAAGCTGACCTAACAACATAGATTTCATTTGACTCCATAGGAAATAAACGGATTTGAAAGTTTTGTGATAATAAACAACAAACCTTCTGAAGGGAAAGCCATAGAACAAACAAAATCAAGGGGGAACCAAGAATCATGTCACCTACAAGACAAGGAGCAACTTACAACAATGTGAGCAACGTGCAGTTACCAACTGAAGCTGGAATTTGCCCCTCTAGAAAGTTCTTCTCCAACCTCAGTTCCTCCAATGAATTAGCTCCTCCAATTTCCACGGGAATGGTTCCATTCAGAGCATTTTGACTGAGATCAAGAACACTCAAGGCCTTCAATTCTCCCACAGACCCTGGAATAGGCCCTGTCAAAGAATTGCTTGAGAGATTCAAAAGCTGCAGGCTACTTATCGCCCCAATATCAGATGCTACTTCTCCAGAAAACATATTGCTTGATAAATCCAATACTTGAATTTTTTGGACTGAGTTAGCATTCAAAGTTGGAACCGAACTATCAGCTCCTCCAATGAGCTTGTTCTCTGAAAGTGGAACTTGACGCAGACTAGACTTAAATATCCATAGAGGAAGATCTCCAGTCATAGAGTTCTGGCTAAGATCCATGGTCAGGAGGTTTGCCAGATTGCTAACAGATTCAGGCAAGCTCCCAGTTAAATTATTTGAAGCAAATTTCAATAACTTGATGAACCTCAGATTTCCAATGGAATCCGGAAGCTGCCCAGAAAACTTATTGGAAGAAATATCCAAGGTCTGAAGGCTTTTCATTTCTCCAATCCACTCACGAATTGTATCACCAAATGAGTTCTTGCTCAGCTGCAGGTAACTACACAAGGAAAGTTTCTGCATAGATTCAGGAAGGTAACCAGACAGCGAGTTTTCACTGAGATCAATCGATCTCAACAGCAAACAGCTTCCAATCCCATAAGGAATATTCCCAGAAAACCGATTCTTGCTTAAATTGATGGCTCTCAAATTATTCAGAGCCTCCACCCCTGCCGGAATTTCACCCTCCAACAAATTCTCAGACAAATCCAGCGACCTTAAGCCATTCAACTCCCATATCTCAGCAGGCAGCGCCCCAGAAAACTGATTGGAGGATAAATTAACAGCAGCAAGCGTCGCACAAGAACCCAAACTCGCTGGAATCTTACCGGAAAATCGGTTCTTGGCTAAAGAAATGGCTCTCAAGGACCCACATTGTTTAAAAAAATCAGTAGGAATCGAACCCGAGAGCGAATTCTCACTCAAGTCGATTATTGTAAGGCCTTGGAGCTTAGCGAGGTCGGGAGTAATGCTCCCGCTGAGATTGTTTCTAGCTAAAGAGAGCTTTCGGAGATAGTTGAGCTGCAAAAGGCCCCGACCGATCCGACCCGAAAGCGAGAAGCCGTCGAGGTTTAGTTCCGTGACCCGGTTGGTTCTCGGGTTGCATTTCACGCCGACCCAGCTGCAGGGACAGTCGTCGTCTTCATTCCAGGAAGCTAGTTTCTGGTGTGGATCTTCGAGGTCGGCCTTCAACACAATCAGCCCCAAAACGTCGTCGCTTAACGACGGGCTCAGAGATCTCGCCGGAACCGAAACTGAAACCAGAAAAGCCAGCCAAGCCCCCAGGCAAGCCACGAGACGCTTCAAATTCATCGTCAACCAGAACACCTACAAAAAAAAATCCAACCTCATCAACTTCCACAAGCACAAGACTTTCCGCTTGGGCCGAGAGTAGAAGTACAAAAGAAGAGAATGAAAAACAGAGAAAGAAGAAAGATGAGAAAGCTACTTTTCTAACGGCTAGATTTGGGGCTTAGAAAACAAAGAGAGCTTGGAACCACCCTAGAGAAAAAAAAAAACAGTTAACTTTGGCAATTTTGGGAGAGGCAAAACACTGGAGGAAAACCAAAAGAAGAAAATGAGCAAATACCCAGAAGAGAAACAAAATGGAGGCCAGAAGTACCTTCAAAGCTCGGAGCTTTTCAACCTGGAAATTCCAGAGAATAAAGCCTCAAGAATGTTGAACTGCGTTTCATCAGCAGCAAATTGCAGTTCCTTATCTCACAAATCGCATTGTTCGAAAGCAGGTCAGCGTCAGCCGCTCCCGCGGCTGCGGAGGCGACGTGGCCGGTGACGGAGAAAACAGCCGGAGGAGGAAATGGATGAGACAGGAGGGGTTTTAGGAAGTTTTCACTTTACAGGCGTTGGTTTTGTGACTGTGGAGTAGAGGAATAAAACTTAAAGGGAAGTTTTACGGTTTCTTTGTTTTTTTTCTCTTTTTTTTTCCTGGAAATAAAAACAATAAGAAAATGAATTTAAGAACAGGGAAGAGGAACTGGGAGGGAGAGGAATTAAATGTTGTGTCTTTTAACACCTGGCAAAGCCGGTGAGGTGGACATTTTCTGACGTGGCAACTCCTTGGGCTATGCTTTTGTACGTATCTACGCCACTTAAATTTGCCGTTTCCCGGTGGAGCCAACCCAACCCACGTTCATCAGGTAAGTTCCGTTAAGTTTTGTATAAATATCAAAATTTCACGTTTCATTGCAATTTCAACCATTTTTTTTCCTGTATTCTTCCAGTCCTCAACCTGTTCAAATATGTGCAATAAGCGACTAAATTAGAGAAGAGTACACTTGAGTTCATAGGCTGTTGAAGACAAATGCAAAGTATAAAAGGCAGGTTTGGGTTGAGTTTCAATTAAAATATAGGAGAATTAAAATAATATTAGAACACATACTCAGGTATCCAAGGATATTTTTAATTTAAAAAAAAAAAAGAAAAAAGCCAAGAAGGGGCCACGGGTTATCTTCTTAAGTGGCAGACCAATAACCAGTCATGAATTGAGCTGTAATCCGAGGCAGACTCAGGTTTTTTTTTTTTTATAATTGAGGGAGCAAAACAAGTTTTTTTTTAATTATAATTCTTACAAGAAAATTCAACCAATTTTAAGGAAAGATCAAATTCATTAACTTTAAAATTTTAAAAAAATATATAAATATTTTATAATCACGTATGATAAAAAATTATTGAAATTTATTGCAGAAAAGCAATAAGACCCTAACTTCTTGAGGCTGTTGGCCAATGAAATTAAACACGCGCCCTTTTGGAGGTACTATCATCATCATCATCATCCCATGATAGTCGTTATAATTGATCGAAGGTGGCTGCCATCCTCTATCTAATGATTGGACTTCCCCCTCAATGTTTTTTCTAAAAAAAACACACAAGGAAACGAAGAAACCTAAATTAATTGTGGAGAATAATCATGGAATTCACTTTTGTTTGTGATGATTATTAGTATCAGTTTTAGTTAGAGGAATCTACTTGCTTATGAATTGCTTTAAACAATAATTTTAAGTTTTACCACGAATGATTTTTTATTAGGCGAATTAATATTCAAATGTTTAGCACTAAATAACGTATCAATCTGAGCCGTCGACCTTAAATTTCAGTGGAGTTTATCCTCTATCAAAGTTGAAACTTGAAAAGAGATAAGGTGAAGGGGAGAAGGGTAAAATGGGGAAGGGGAAAAGTGTGGGTTGGTGATGGGTAGTGGTAATGGTGGTGGAGGGAAAAGGGCAAACTGGAAGGAAAAGCAATAAAAGCAGCAGGGCAAGTAGGTGGCAGAAGTTGGTGGTGCAATAAAGAGGGGACGTAGTGGGTGTACAGACCTGGAGAACTGCAGCTTTGGGTTTGATGTTTGGGGCTCTTTAGATCTAAGTTGAATAAAATGTTTTGAAAGGTGGAGTTGAGAATACCGATCGTAAAAAACTGTCATTTTTTAAAATATATACAAATAAAAAAATTATAAAAATGAGATGGTGAGCGGCAATAAAGAGTGAGGAGTGAGAGAACAAGAGTGAGAGTGACAACCTAAAATAAAAAAATTATGTAAGTTGGGTTTAGATCTCCAGTAAAATTAGTTTTGATGTTTTTTTTTCTATTTTGAAAAACTACAATAACCCCATGTTATTCCATCTAAATTTACATTTTTCCTCTCTTATTTATGAAAATCTACAATTTATTTTTTACTTCCCTTAATTTCAAACTCTAATTTAAATTATACAATAGTTATGTTACAGTAATTTTAATCTCATAAATATTTTTTTACAGTTAATAAATATTTTAAATTATCAATTTTTATTCTCTATAAATACATTTTACTTCCTATAAATGTAAACCTGTATTTATAAATATCAGCTAACTATGAAAAAATATTAAAAATTTTAAAATTATTAAAATATAATTAAAAAATTTAAAGAAAAATTTCAAAAGTTGTTGCCGAACGGTGTAAAAAAAGTACATGGTCAAGTGCAGGTTATGGCAAACCATGGGGTGTCTGTAATTTTTTATTTTGTTTTTTAGTTTTTAGTATTCTCTCTCTAAATTCCATTTGATCAGAAAGGTCCCCCACTCTTCTCTCTGTTTGTATATTGCTGATTTCAAGCTCTGATCTTCTGTTCTGTCACCTTTGTTAACTATTTCTGAGTTTTTTTTAACAGTTTTGCATACGTTTACATTTAAGTGACTGTGGTTAATTATTGATAAGAACCTTCTCTTCCTTTTCTAGTATTATTATTTTTTGTTCTCTTGTCTTCTACCCTTGCAAATTTGTAACGTAGTTCTTCCTTTTTTAGTTTCAAGACAGAATCATTTGCACACGCATTAATTTCGAATCATGTAGCTTATTAGTTATTTAAGGACTGGTTTTGCTTTACTGGCTTATGTCCGGGCTTAATTGACCTTTAGTAGCTACTTTATTGTATAAGCTATAAAAACTTGCACCAAAGAAGAAAGAGAGAAAGTGATTTAAACGGATATCCAACTTTGCCCTTTCGTATTAGCTTTAATGATTAGTATTAAAATTTTGAAAAATATTATTCCGGTAGTTTTTAGTTTTTAGTATGGACATTTTTATTTTAACCGTTAAATAGATTATTCACAATTCTAACATTAATCACAAAAATTACTATTACAATTTGTTTTCTCAAAGAAAAATTTGCGCTCTACAAGCATTATTAGGCTAAGGCTAAGCCTCCATGGCCAAATTTGTGGGCCTTAATAACATCATGAAGTGTGTTGATTATTAGAGCAGTTGAAAAATCCTGTATTTTAGGAGTTCTTATTATTTTCGGTTTTCTACTTCTTCAGGATTTAAGGTTCACATAAATTGTTTACATTTAATTGATCAATAATATCTAAAATGTTAGTTACCTTTTGCATTCCTTATGAATGGATTATCGTTCCCAGGGAGTTTCGATTTTCTTTGTTTTCTCGCTGCACCATCATGTTTAGTAAATCGCTTTTTTTTTTTATATATATGTCTTTGAAAACATCAAGCAAAATTTTAGGGAAAAAACTAGAAGTATAAAAATCTTATTTTCCTTGTTTTCTTAAAACAGAATTCAAAATTTTGATCAAGTTCTGTGGTATTTATTGATCTGGAACTCAATTCCTAAATTCTCTATTATTTGTTGGTTTGCAATGCTAAACAAACTGCCAACTTTTGATAAGCTTTGCTCTTATTTAGATTTATCTTTTCTCTTATACTCTCTTTGCTTGACTGTGAATGAATCAAAAGGCTATCTATTTTTTGAATTTGCTTATTCATTGATGGTGTGTGGTTGGACGTTATGTGTATGCTAGAGCTTGGAGAAGCTCCAGGGCAGGGAACTCATTTTTGGACTTGGTTTAATAGAGTTGTTAAAGGTAATAGTATTAAATCTAAGTTGAGGAGAGCTTGCTTCTCTGGATTAGTCTATTTCATTTAGTAGAAAAAAAAACAGGTGGCTTCATCATTATGGGTGTTAGCGGTCTAACTGGTTGGCTGGGTTGATTGTTGACTCTGTCAAAGTTAGAAAAATAAGTGGCTTCATTATTATGACTTCTTTTCTTGAAATAAGGTCATAACCACCCTTAGAAGGAATGTGTTAGTTCAGCCATTGAGTCACAACCCTTTTGAGGGCCGTATCGTCTTAAATCAAAGTTATAACCACCATACAAAGGTTATTTAATTTTGCCTAAAACATGACTCTTAACTAAAAGTCATGTTATTTCACTAACCATAATAGTTATGGACAAATCCTTTTATCTAAATATCATATCTCTTCATAATATGAATAGTTAAGGGACTGTTATTAAGCAATTGTCACATGTTTGTAAGGTGTATATGTAGACGCCATATAAGCACCATATGTTATCTTCTTATTGATTCCAATGTGATGATATGTCACACACATGTATCACATCATTCTAATCACTTAATTATTTATAATTAATGTTAAAAGCGGTGATATAAGTTGGTGTGACAACACTAATCAATAATAAAATAAGTATATCTTGGTGCATTTATATAATTTAGCAATCACTTTCAATAATTAAATTCAAACAATATATACCCGATTATGCTATGCAGCACAGGTATTAAGATTTTATTTTCTATTCTTTTTGAATAAGGTGTCGTTGTTTTATGTGCAGGTCCTGATTCGGTTGGTGTAATAATGCTATATTATTTTATGAACAAGATACACCCCTTAGTGTTTCCTTAAAAAAAAAACCATAATTCAAAAATTTTCATTGAAGACTCATTTTTAGAAATAAAAATTTTAGAAACACAAAATATAAAACAAAGAAATAGTAGCATCGCCAAACAGAAACCATATACTGTCCTTTTAATTTAGACAAATTTGTACGAAGACCAAAAGCACATATACATGCTACAATTGATTTGATCTGAAAATGCAAATGGACACTTGCTATACAGTACTAGATAAAATAAAGAAAAGTGCTGCAGCTAGATTACAAGAAGCTGTTTCCTTGGCCTTGCAGGGATGACACGAATGATGGGTCAACTTTTGCTTGGTAATTTGCTGTCTGTTCCATCAACCGCCTGATTTGGATGGCTCTCCCATATGCTGCTTAATTCTTCAACTTTCTGTTACTACTAAACACGTACCCAACTCTGCCTACAGGACATGTCTGGTCCTCCTACTTGTGCTATTTATGTGCCCTGGCTCAATATAGACTCTTTTATTTTTCAAAAAATTTTCCGGTTCAAATAAAACAGTGTCTCTAATTTGGCTGTCTTCTGTCTTTTATTCAGCTCAACATTGACCATTCTAGCAAGTTTTAAATACTGTTGGGTAAAGCTTATACCTCCTTGTCCTTTGTATTTGTGCGTTTCTTTTTGGTGTGAGCTAGCTGTGGAGTGACAACCATATAAAGTTATGGCTAATAGGCAGTTACTGTTTTTATTATCTTATAAACCAATACTCTAAAAAAATTATGGACAATGTGTTTATGGAATAACGAATGAATTAAAAAGAAACTGATTGAGCTGAACTTTCATATAAATTAGAATAGATTTGAGATAAATAACTTGAAATTAACTGAAAAAAAAGTCAAGTTATAGAATGATCATATAATTAAAATGAGCAATAGATTATCAGACCAAATTAAAAAGTGGATTAATGCCTATTACTAGATTTGCTAAAAAAAAATTATATAATAGAAATAATAAAAATCATCTAAATTTATTCTATATGGTCAGAAATTATAACTACAAACCAGTGACACATCCATAAATTTTATAAAGGGGGTCTGTGTGTGTATATTAAATGACAATATTCTAAAATAAAGTTTATAAATTTGCATACATAACATAATGATTATTAAAAAAATAGAGGAAGATCTAAAAATGTTTCAATTTAGCGTTTTTTTTTTATGTCATTGGTTCACTTGCTTCAATGAAATATGAAGAAGGTGAATAAGATGTCCATGTTGTACAGAATGTACAAAACAAAAATTTCCTTTTACCCTGTAAACTTGGATATTCATTCTCACTTGGTTCATTTGACTATATCAAGTGTTCAACTAACTTTTTAATTTTTTCATATGTTTGAAAAAAAAAAGAGTGACAAAAAAGTTTAAATCCTAGATAGGAAAGTATATGAAAGTTTAGGAACCAGTATAGGACTTCTATCGTTATAATTATCAATAAAGAAAATAAACTGACCTATTCTTTTATTTTTATTAGGGTAAATGAGGCGTGTTCTTTTGTTCATTATATGTTATAAAAATTATTGAGGTCCATTAAAAAATTAAAGGAGTCCAATTACTAAATTATTTACCATTTATTGCTATTTTTTAGAAAAAATGGGGCCCATAGACCCTCATATTGTATATGTGGGTATACCACTGCCATAAACTCAGTGTCAATTCGTTTCAACTTAATCCAAAATGACTTATTTTTATTTTTATATCTTTTTTACTCAAAAGTAATTTTATTTAAAAGTTAATACTATATAGATCTAATAATTCATTGAAAATATAATTTTTATAATCTTACTAAATTTTTATAATTTTTTTCTAGTTTTGGGTATTAAAAAAAATTCATAAAAATTTACTTTTAAATGAATTATTGTATCTATATAATATAAACTTTCAAATGAAATAGGCTCGAGATAAAAAAAAATATAAAAATAAAAAAAATTATTTTAAATTAAGTTAACTTAAATTAAAATGAATTGACTTTTGCTGTCCATACTCTCAGTGATTGATCACCAAATGACGCTTCTGATAACCGATCCATAACCACAGACTTCTCCTAAGAACGATCATCAAATTAGTCAAACTTCATCAGAGAAGTAGCCGTAAGCTCGACAAAGAGCCAAAAACAACATAGAGAATAGAGGGGGTGCTAAGGTAAAGAGAAAGAGAGACAATAAAATCAAAGGAATTCCTAATGAAAAATTTATTCGACAATTTCCCTTAACCACTAATCAAATCAAAGTAATTGAAGGGAAGAAAATAAAAATCTACGGTGTCTCAAGAAAAAAGTGTAATTGATAGTACCAAATAAAAAGGGAAAATTACCAAAAACCCTAAGGTTTTGTAGAACCTACAATTTTATCTCCTATTTTTCAGGAACCCATAAAATGGAACCCATCCTTGTGGCTGACGCTCCCAACAGATTAAAATCCCTGCACTTAGGCCCTCCGCCATTAACATCAGTTAGAACACTTAAACTAACCTATATATATCCCCTCCACAAAAAAAAAAAAAAAAAATTGCTTTCCTATATATATTTTTTTGCTTTCCTAACCATTTTTTCATAAAAATTTTGCCCTAAACTTTTCATCTAATGATTTACCCCATCTTTGACTAAACCTACCCTCTGGCCAATAAAAAAAAAAACCCTGTACCCTCTGGGGAATGGAATGGACAAGATCAATTAAGGGTGAAAGGGCGACGAGTGTTCGGGCTGAAAGGGTAATTTTGAGTACGCAACCGACGAGGAGAAAGGGCGAGCCTGTGGTGGAGGAGGAGAGTGGCATGAGACTTGGCATGGTCGACGCTGGGGGCGAAGATTGCGAGGAGGCATACGCGCACAGCTAGGTTCAATTCCTGTCCGCTGCTGACGATCGCCTCGACTGCCTGTTCATGAATCAACAACAGCAGTGGGCGATTTGCAATTTTTGCTAGGAAAACGGAGGCTGTGCGATTGTCGAGGTTGAGAGCGAAGGTGCGAATGTAGGCGATGAAATCCCAGGGGCAAGATTGGGTTGTCGGCAAAATCGGTTCAGGATGGGTTATCGGCGTCCACCGGCAGGGTGGTCGAACGCCATCGCTCTGAGAATCGAGAGAGGAAAGGAGAAGCGAGATGGTTGGAGTTGCAATCGTACAGGGTCGCGATAGAAGTCAGGGTCACGAACGGAGATCAGGCGAGGGTCTGATTGGTGAGAAGACGATTGGCAGATAGCCCGATTAAGTCCGATTGCAACAAAAACTGGGTTCGCTCGCCGATGTCAATTTTGGCCTTTGAAGTTTAGGGGCCAAAATTATCGAGTGAAGAAGGCTAGGACTAGGAGGATCAAATGAATTTTTATTTTTTTCTTTAACGGTTGTTAATAGACTTAGCTTCGGAAGGGGATGAGTGTAGATCTGATAACTTTTGAGGAAGATAAGTGTAGATATTCGAAAAATGGATGATAACTATAGGCTTAACTAAAACTCAGGGAATATTTGGTTATTTTTCCTAAATAAAAATGTAAAAGGAGGGAAGAGGAATTTATGTGGCGGCCTGGCGGGAGCATGAGTAGATAAGAATTTAGGGCGAAGGAATCCCGTGAAGCAGAGAGCAACATACAGCTGGCTACGCTCTGTCTCTCTCTCTCTATGTATATATATGTACCTAATAGTGTGTGTTTGTGTGTATATATGTATTTATGTACCTATGTGTGTATATATTCGTTTTAGGCAATTAAACTATATTCTAAAAGCCGTGAGGCTTCGATCTACAGTGCGCTACAGTGCACTTCCCGTTTTGCCCCATTGATCAGTATTTTTTTTTTTTGCGTTCGTCTTTTTTTTTTCGGATACGATTTTGATGTTTTTTAGAGTTTGACCCTCTTTTTGAAAGGAGCTGAATTTACTGAGGATCTGTGTTGCAATTTTACGCTCTCAATCTGTTTCATGTGTTGTTTCGGTGAAAATACGGTTTCAGTCCCTATATTATTTCCATTTCTGATATTCTACCCTGATTTGACTATATTGACATTTTGGGCCCTAAACTTAATAACTACTTAATTATAGTGTTTTTGTTTAATCTCTTGGTTTTTTTTAATGATGTATTGTTTTCTAAACTAAAAAATTGGTCATTATGATTTGTTTATTTTTTTAGTGAAATAATACTTTTTTTTTTAAACTTTTCCTGAGTCAATTGTTAAACTTTTAATGCCTAAAATTTTTACATTTTCTCTCTTGGTCCCCAAATTATTTTTGTTACTTTTTATTATTATTATTTTAATTAATATTGTGGCATTATATGACCGCCGCAACGCGCTTGCTTTCATACCTCGTATGTAAACTAAATTTAGTAGAAGGGCAGGAAGTCAGAGTTTTATTTTGTTTTGTATTGATTGAGTTATTCATTTATTTTTTGAGTTTCTCTGTTCTTGGTGATAAGAGTGTAAGGATTTGGTTGTCCCAAGGTTGAAGGAAGGGAGCTAAGGCCAGACACTAAAAGGACAGGGGCTTAATGCGGCACTAGTTTCGTACCTTTTGTGTTCAAGTGCCTCTTTAACGTCCATCAGTCAAATCTTCTGCAGCTACTTGCTCACTTCTCACTTGCCTCCCTGCCAGTGCCACCAAACATTTTGCACCGAATGGTTGGGGTACTATATTCTAGGATTTTAAATGGGCCTCGGGATTAAGGCCCATTACTTCCATGACTTTATGTTTGGGCCTGCCCAAATCATTCTCAATCCAAAACCTAAAAGCCTGATTGTTGAACTCAAGGTAAACATTATTTGCATAAAACTGATAAAATTTATATATAAAAAAACCCACTGGAGTTGATAAAATAGATTAGTTACCTCATATCCAAGTACTGATTTTTTTTGTGAATTACATTTTACCCCTACGTTTACTCTAAATTACACTTTACCCTCTTCTATTTAGAACTCTCTTAAAAACCCTCATCTCTTATTTCAGAAATCTCTTAAAAACTCCTTGAGATTTTAAGAAACATACGCTTATCCCATTAATGTCTCATTTAGAATTTAAAATCAATAGATTAATTATATTTTGGGACCCCAAAATTTTATTTTCTCTTTTAAATTTTTTCCTTAACATATAAATTGCTTCATCGCTTGTTCCTCTTTCAAATAATGTAATATATTTATATGTATTGTTCATTTCTACTTACTCTATTTTTTTTATAATTCAATTTTTATTAACTTTTCATTGTTTGTATATACTTTCTTTTATATTTTCAATTTTTAAATCACCTCTAATTAATAATGTCATTTTGGTTTTTAAAATTGGTTGTTACTTTCAATCTCCTTCACCTTTTTTTTTTTTCCAAAACTTGTAATGGTAACTACTAAAGCAAAAATTTCTTTAAATTTAGGTTCTTTGGGCTACATCATGTTTTTCACTAAGATAATATTTCTATTCTTATTTTTTCTTTCTTTTAATAATTTTTTATTATTGCAAAAACACTATTCAAGCAAAAATCAAAGAAATGGTAAGTCTCATTTTATAATAATATGAAAACTTTGAAATTCACTTTGTTTAGGTTAATGGAACATTAGCTCATTTTAATAGTATCTATAGATTGATTAATTATTTTTTTAAGAAGCTCTCATTTAGAAAAATGTTTCTTGATTTCCTTAACTAAAAAATGCACTAGCCTTTGGAGTAATGGCATCTAAAAGATGGAATACAATAAATGGCAGTATAATTCATTGAAAATTATTAAAATATGTCTTTTGAACACAAGAGTTTTAAATTTGTAACCCTTATTTACCCGCAAGTGTACGATGTTGTTGTGTGCAAATAGCAAATATGGGTGTTGGCCCAAGAGATAGGAAAGATTCTACCTAGAGTCAAGTTTTAGCTACCCAAACCACCTAAACTACAATGAAAAAGAAAGCAATTGAAATGAGTAAAGATTAAGGTTGGTTAAATGAATCTATGTATAAAAAGAAATGAACTAGAGTGAATGAAACTACTAACTACCAAATAAAATCTAAAATGTTATGTTGAATGAATGTAAAGGTTTCTAGTGCAAACTAAGGTGTAACTAAATAAGAAGAGTATCTAGAATTAGCTAAAAAAAATACAAATGAGGTGACTTGGTTGAGAAGGCTATTTTCCTAGGATCCCACTCTCTTACTTACTACCTAAGTTAAATAAGGCTCTAAGGGTACTAACCTCTTATGTGGTGTAAGAGCTTAATGTTCAAAAACCCCATTTCCCAATATTAAGTTTTGCTCACTTAAGATTAAATATGACATTTCTAAAGCTCATATATTAATCTAAGATGGGTTAATCTCTAACCCATTTCTTAACACTTAATGAGTTCATAGATTACCTCTAATACACAAAACCCATAATACTCTATTATTCATTTCCACCCCTTTTCTTTTTTTTTTCTCAAGAATAAAGTGGGATTATGATTTGTATGAAATGGTCATTCAACATACAAGCATTAGACATAAGAATAGGAACACAAGATACTCAATACTCATAAAAAACCTCAAATAAACACTAGATAAGTAGTAACAATAGTTTCATCCTAAGGACATAAATGGAGTCTACACCATAGCCAAACTAGCAACAAACATCATGCTAGAGTTTAAGCAAACCATGAGAAATACAATAGAGAAAAGGGAGGAAATGACCAAAAGAAACCCCTTAGAAGCTTAAGTGTCCTTAGCCTTCAAGTTTTTCCTTGGCATTTTCAAGCAAGCTCCCCAAAAGTCTTCAATGGTGGCTCTCTAGAAAGGTCATCTCTCTCCTTAGAATGAGATGCATTGTTCTTTTTGTGCCCCCTAACCTCCTTTTTCAAGAAGTTCTCTTTGTCATTATCTCCAGGGTTTCTATCTGTTAAGCTCTACCAATGAGGTAGGGATTAGGTGAAAATTGGTCCCCACTTGAAGACAAGCTCAAGTTCTAGCTTTAAGTCCCGCTAAATGGTCCCATATTCTTACATGGGTGGTGCGTACGCACAGTCCGAGTGGTGCATTCGAATAAAAAATGTTCTGTCAATACTAGAATTAGTCCCCACTTGTAGACAAGCTCAAGTTCTAGCTTTAAGTCCCGTTAAATGGTCCCCCATTCTTACATGGGTGATGCGTACGCATAGCCTGAGTGGTGCATTCGAATAAAAAATATTCTGTCAATACTAGAATTGGTGCGAACGAACAGTCTATGTGGTGAGTTCGCATCGCGGGCTACTCTATTCCTCTTAGGCACGATGCGTATGCACAAAATGGGAAGTGCATTCGCATCATAACTGACTTCTATGATATTTTTCATCTCTTCTCCTTATGCCTTCTAATGTTATCCCCTTTGCCAAGTAAGTCCTCCAATCTTGCATTTTTTATCCTTTTTGACCCCCAAATGCATAGAATACCTACAAAAATGCAAATACATGCACTAGGAGCTAGGGAAAATGAAACCAACTTGAGCATGGATGATAGTGAAAATCCAAGTAAATGAAACACTTATCACACCCCAAAACTTAAATATTTGTTACTTTTTAGTAAATGCAAGCTATAAAAACTAAGGAAAACAAACAAAAAACCCAAACTAACAACTCATGACACACTACACTATGAAAATATAACTTTTGCAAACTTGACTTGGAAGAAATTAATGAAAGGAGAAAAAGTCAAGTCCTTGTTACTAAAGGTAGAAGGTATTCCTTAAATGTTTGCACTTAATTTAAGGTGAGGTTGTTATAATAGCTTTGCTTTGTGTTTTTCAATCCGGGGCTTGCAGGGGAGCCCAACTTCACCCCTGCTAAATTCCTCGAAGGGATTGCATATAAATGCAAATCCAATGGTCTTTACAAATGGTTGTAATGGGGCCATGCTTGTGTGAAAGTTGGAATCGGATGAAGGTTTTTTGTGGTGGAGTTAAGGAAACTAGCAATGCGTCTACACATGAACATGAACATTTAAAAGCAAATCAAAACATTCAAAATTACAAATTCAACACTAATTTCCAAACCAACCATCAATCGCCATGACTAAATTCATAACCATAAACATAGGCTTAAAGAAGAATAGATGGCCGGATTTGGACTTTATTAACATATTGTAAACATGTCCATTTTTTTTTCTTATAATCTCATGAGTAATAATTATATTATCTTGAATACTTCAACCGGGCACAAAAGAATTTTGGAAGTCCAACAATAAATATGAAAGAACCGGCTTCAACCTATTCACCATGGCCTTTGCAATAACCTTATACAAGGTATTAATAGGCTAATAGGACGAAAATCCTATCTTGTGAGCACCTTGGAATTTTAGGATAATAGTAATGAAAGTGTGATTAATTTGCCGCATCATAAAGTCCCTGTTAAGAAAAGTTAGAGAAGCTTTAGAAATGGACTCTCCCATATACTAAAATTTCTTAGAAAACATTGGTGAGAGACTCTTGATGGCCTACGGCGGCTTCATCGTGTGTCATTGTAAGAGCAGAGAGTGCTTCTGATGGAGGAGAATACTTTGAGAGGAAATTCCCCAGTGGAGGATACCTAAAACACTTTTTAGAAAAACACAGGTTAGGAGGTCCCCGGTGTGAATTCCCGGGGAGGAACCTCCGACGCCCAAGTCAGTATTTTCAGGTAACTGGATTATGTGCTCTTTTTTGTATCCAAAGGGAACTTTTCATCTTACCCTTTTTAGAACGCTTTCTGGGTATTTTATACAGGAGGCGTGCAGAAGCCATTTCCCTCTAGACGCCGTCCCAGATTATGACACGTGTACGGCGGGATGCGATCCCTGCTTTTTCGGGAGCGAAGGGACGTGTATCTCAGCGAAAGTCGCTGGTCTGACAGCCTAGTCATTCCGAGGGCGTCATATCGAGGCGTCCCTCTGATGGCGTGTCCCAGTGATAGCGTGTCAAAATGTATTTGGGAGACGACTTTATGGGGAGGTGTCAGAGGCTCCTTAAATGCTTCGTTCGTACCTTCCGAGGTTACTCTAACATCTCGGGGCATATGTTTCCCGAGGATGGTTCCCCCGAGGGGTACTTCTGTTTCCGAAGAGGGTTTGACCTTTCTACCGAGGTTGGTCCTGTCATTGCCTGACGGAGCGAATTCCGTATACTAGGCCAGAGGGATCGTGTATCCTTCTGACCTCGGCTGGTAGTTTCCCTCGCCGAAGTCAGTACTCCGCCAAATTTGGGAGCTCGGCCGTTAATGGGCACCTCGGTTATCACATGCCCCCTCGCGGAAAGCCGGAGCAGGTGCTTCGGCTATGTTTCCGAGAAGGTCTCTTTGCCGATGTGGCAGCTAAATCCTTTCTTGGGAATCGGTCTCGCTTCAGAAGTTGCTTACTTGGAGCCGAGGTACCCTCTCTAGTTTTCTGGGCATCCTCGGAATGTTTGTTACTTTTTTTCTTTTTGCCTTTTATGCCATGGATCTGTGAATCGTCGCGTCCTTTGGTTAGGTGTGTCAGTCATGAGTGACCGTGCCTGGGTTTTCACGATGCTAGAGGGACGCGCCCTGATTCCTCGCGCTGTGTGACACGTGTATGCCGCTGGATGGTGGGGCAGTTATGCTGGTTACGTCAGCTGCACCCCTTCGCCTTCAAGGAGCAATAATGAGGCGGTTTCTTTTTCAAAGGATGATTATGACGACGCTTCGCTTATCCTCCTTCGGTCTATATAAGTTTCTTTCGTCCTATTTTGCCTCATTCTTTTACTTTAGCTCTTGTCTGTTCCAGAGCCTTTTCTTGCTCCTTTCCCTTTTTCCGGCGGTGATTCTTGTGGCAGCGTGACCTCCGGCGATTCCTTGCAGCGGCGTTTCTCAGCCCAGGCTTTGGTGGGTGCTCCTTTTTGTGGTTTTGTTGTTGTTCCCCCCCTTTTTTGCTCTCAAAGTCATCTCTCTTTTTTTTATTTTTTGAAAAATGTCGAATCCGACTCCATTGAATCCGATCCCTTTGATGACTGTGCACCCTCTTTCTCCAAACCTTGCTTCCCTTGAAGCTTATCCTTGCTCCACTACCCCGGAAAAGATGAAAAAGTGGGTGGCCAAGTACTACCTCCCTTCTTATATCACGCCGAGGTTACCCCTCCCGGGATCTTATGGGTACGCAGCTTCTCCGGGGGAGGTTACCGTTTACCGAGCTCAACTGAAAGCCGGTCTTCGGTATCCCCCTCATCACATGATATGTGGATTCTGTGATTTTCACGGCATTGCCGTGAACCAACTCACCCCAAATTCTTACTCTTACTTCAATGCCTTCCTCTGCATGTACGGGGTGTTTGGCATAAACCCCCACTTCATCTTCTTCATGCAATACTATAAACTCCATCCGGTCCCGAAGGGTGGTTTTTACTACCTCATTCCCCGAGGGTCCGGGAGCAAGAAGTTCATGTTTACCTTCGATAATAAGGACAGTTGGCGAGGGTGGCAGATGCAGTTTTTCTTTTTGCGGGTTTCCGAGTCTTGGGGCTCCGTGCCTATTAGATGGGCCTCCGGAACATTAGAGGCCGACGTCGTTGATGCCAGGAAACTCCTTACTCCGGTAACGCTTGCCGATTTTAACAATTTCGACAAACGTGTTCGGTCAGTGTTGGACTGGGACTCCGGGGCTCCTTCACGTTCACTCTACCCCTTTCCTATTAAGTGGGATCTTATGTCCGAGGTGGTTCTTCGGGAACTGGGAGTGATAACTGCCCATAAGAGTGACCAGGGCATGCCCATGCCTGTTCTTCCAGGGAAGAAAGCTTGGATAGTCATGCTCCTTCGGCGTCAAATTTCTTATCAGGCTTTTTCCGAGAGTGAATCATCCTCCAGGGTTTGGCTTCTGGCTTTCCTTTTGGACTTACACTGATATTTTACCTTTTTGCAGATATGGGCGATCAGTTTGCCGAGTTTTATAAATCGCTCTTCGACAGTCAGGCTAAGCGGGGAGAGCAAGTTCGCAAGAAGACTTTCGGTAAGCGGAAGAAGTCGACTGCCGGCCCTTCTAAGTCTAAGAAGGCCAAAGCTACCAAAGCTACCACTCCTACTCCTCCTTCCGCCGAGGACGTAGTTGAGGTGGAAGATCAGTCCTCAGCTCAACTACCGACATCCGATAATCCTCCTTCAGAACCCGACATCCTCGGGGAGACGCATAGTCACACGCCTGCTACCCTGATTCTAGCAGAGCAAACGTCTGCCCAGGAGTTTGAAGAGGGCCGAAGAAGGAAGGGAAAGAACATTCCTGAGGATGTTCGGGAGGTTGGTTCTGAGGAGGGTATCCCCGAAGTTCCACCAGGTTGGTTCCTTAGCCATTCTGCTACAAATCTCAGTACTTTTCGTATCTATGATTTTTTGGATGAATGGCTAAGGGACGATGTTTTGGTGGAACTTCGGCGTGACCTTGTAGAGCACGCTCCTAATGCTTCCTGGAAGGAGACTCATGACCGTCGGAGGGCTCTTCGGGACCGACGGATTCCACGGGACAGGGTGCCACGGGAGCCTTTCTGGACGTTCACAAAGGACATGGATTTGTTCTCTGAGGATAGCCAGCTGATGGCTCCGCAAATGGCGACGGGGATGCTGACTCATGCCACTTTTCAGTCCCTTACCACCGAATGTCCCAATGAAGAGATCCTCGCGGCGAGAATGTCTGAACACGCTGCTCAGGTGATCCTTCCTTTTCAGAAAATTGTTCTTTCTAAGCTATCACTTCCTTCCGATACTTTTTTGACGCTTCTGTTTTTCTGCAGCTTTTGGCATACAGCGGGTACTTCCACGCCTGGTCAGTGAAACAGACGGAGACCCGTTCTCGGTCCGAAGATTCCTTGCGCCAGACGAAGGAGTCTCTCGCCCAGTATGCCCTAAAATATGGCGAGTTGAACAAACTTGCGAAGGAAGACCTTGGGAGTCTTCGGGCCGAGGTTGTGTCCAGCAGGCAGGAGCTTCTCACTGATTTCTCAGCCAAGGTCGAAGACCTCGGTTCAAAGTGCGCGACTCTTTCTTTAGAGAACGAGGCCCTTCGGAAGAAGACTGCTCAAGACAGCGAGGATCTTGCGAAGGCTCTTGCTGAGATTGAGTTGCTGAGGAAGAAGGGGACGAAGAGCAAGAGGAAGAAGAAGCTGGAGGAGAAGATTGTTGAGTTGAAAGCTGACCTGAAGGCTCTTGGTACTGAGAAGGACCGTAGCGATCAAATGTCGAAGACGTCCTACCAAGATGGCTTTTGCTTGGCTCGTCATCAGGTCCTCGCTCGGTACCCTGGGCTTGACCTTTCTCACTTATCTGCCTTGGATTTTCCCGAAGAGCCTAGATCTTCGTGGTCCAAGGCCGAGTTCCTTAATCTTCCTCCTGCTCGGCCTGCACCTTTGAGTGAGTCCTCCGGGGAAGAAACACCGGATACCCCTTCTTAGTCATAGGCTTTCTTCTTTTTTCCTCTTTTGTATCTTTCGACTTGTCATTCTTAATGAAGAATTTTTTCTCTGTTCTTCATTCTCTTCTTCCGAATACGCTTGTTCAGAAGCTGGTACGACTCTAAGTTTACCCTTTCTATTTTTTTTTTTTTTAGACTTTATTTTTTCAGTAAGAATCTTACTGGACTGCTTTCTTGCTCGGACGAGTTTTTAAGCCAAGTGAGGAATTTCATAAGGAAGAATCGTCAGGCATGCTTTTTTGATAACGAGGGCATATTCATCATTTAATTTTTTTGACGACTTCGGAGAGGAGTGTCTTTCAGGCTTCCTTTGAAAGAAAAAAAAAATGTCTAAGTATAGAATTTTTTCAGAGAACTTGAATGCCAGGTATTCTTCAACTCTACTCCCTCAACGTTACCCAACTTAAAGACCCCTGTGCGAACTTCATCAAGGACCAAATATGGTCCACTCCAATTTGCCTGAAGTACGCCTTGCGATGGCCTTCTTTGTTCGAATTCGGTCTTCCGGAGAACAAGGTCTCCTTTTTTGATCTCCTTTTTCCTTACATGTAAATTGGCGGTGCGTGCTACCCGCTGCTGGAATGCCTTCCTCCTTAACTCGGCCATTTCGCGATGCTCTTCGAGGAGGTCCAATTTTGCTCTTAGTCCAAGCTCATTTCCTCCTTCATCGAACACCTGTACTCTTACCGAGGGCTGCGTGACTTCAATGGGGATAATGGCCTCAGTCCCGTATACGAGCGAGAAGGGAGTCTCTCCCGTGGCTCTTCGGGGAGTCGTTCGGTAGCTCCATAGCACACTTGGAAGCTCTCTTGGCCATTTTCCTTTTGCCTCCTTTAGCCGTTTCTTTAGACCATCTTTTATTGTTCTGTTAGATACCTCTACCTGCCCATTGCTCTGAGGGTGAGCTACTGGGGCAAAATGTATCTTGACGTCAAGGTCCTCCATGAATTCCTGGAACCCCTTGTCAGTGAACTGGGTCCCGTTATCGGCCACTATAACCCTCGGAATGCCAAATCGGCATATGATGTTCTTCCATACAAATCTTTGGGCGTCCTTCACCGAGATCGATGCTAGTGGTTCTGCCTCTATCCACTTGGTGAAATAATCCACTGCAACGATGCAAAATTTTACTCCGCCGGGGGCGGTTGGGAGAGGTCCGATGAGATCAATGCCCCACACGGCAAAGGGGCAGGGGTAGTCTGCCGCATTTATTCTTTCCGAGGGTAGCTTTTGGATATTGGCGTGCCTTTGGCAGTTGTCGCATCTTCGGACAAATTGCCTTGCGTCCTTCCTTAGGGTAGGCCAGAAGTAACCTTGGCGGAGTATTACTCTTGCGAGGGCGTCTGTCCCTATATGGGAGCCACACACTCCTTCATGTACTTCTTCAAGTACATTTTTGGCGTCATCCTCGCCTATACATCTTTGCAGAGGAGTTGCGTACCCTTGCCTGTACAGTTCTTCTCCAATGAGGAAATACCTCCCTGCACGCTTTCAGACCTTTGCGGTTTCTTTAGGATCCTCGGGAAGCTCTGAAGTTGCCAAATATTTCTTGAGGGAGCTTTGCCATCCCTCCCCCGAGGTTTTTATGCACATTAACTCCGTGCTGGGGTGTTCTAGCACTTCGGTGGGTTCTTTTGCTTTGGCCAAGGCATCCGCTTGGGTATTATCCTTCCGGGGCACGTTCTTTATGTGCACCGAGTCGAAATCCTCAATGAGTTTTCGAACGAGATCGTGATACTTAGCCAAAATTGGGTCCTTTGCCGCATATTCTCCCTTTGTCTGTCGGACCACTATTTGTGAATCACTGTGGGCCACAAGGTTCTTCACGCCTACTTTTCTGGCCATTTTCAGTCCGGCTATGAGGGCTTCATATTCGGCAATGTTATTGGTAACATTAAAACCGAATTTGACTGCTTTAGAAGCTTCCATTCCTTCGGGACCCTGAAGGACTATTCCAGCTCCTTGATGCTCTGCGCCTGACGCTCCATCGACGAAGAGCTTCCATTCTGGATCAGTTTCTGTTTCACCTCCCGTGAGTGGTTCGATCTTTTCAATCTCGGGAATCTCGGCAATAAAGTCTGCAAGTGCCTGAGCCTTTATTGCCTTTCTAGGCTCGTAAGTAATGTCATACTCACCGAGCTCGATGCACCATTTTGAGAGTCTTCCCGAATGCTCCACTTTTTTCATCACATCTCGCAGGGGCAAATTACTTCGCACGGTGATGGCGTGCCCTTGGAAGTAGGGTCGTAATCTCCTACCTGCCAGTACTAACGCGTAGATGGCTTTTTGGAGCAACGGATACCTTGTCTCGGCACCGTGCAGGGACTTGCTTACGTAATACACCGGCCATTGTTTCCCTGCTTCTTCTTTCACTAAGACGGAACTTACCGTTTTTTCAGTGACTGCAAGGTAAAGGATGAGAGGTTCCCCCTCCCGAGGTTGTCGAAGCGTTGGGAGGCGAGTTAGATAATTCTTGAGCTCTCCCCAGGCTTTCTGGCATTCTTCATTCCATGGGTGTTCCTGGTTTCCGGAGGTACCACCTTCCTTGGAGACTTTGGTGAGTACTTTGAAGAACGGCCGACATCGGTCACCATACCTGGAGATGAATCTGCTTAGGGAGGTGATCCTCCCGGTAAGCCTCTGTATGTCCTTGATAGACGTAGGTGTCCGAAAATTCAGCAGGGCTTTTACTTTCTCAGGGTTAGCGTCTATTCCCCTTTCCGACACCATAAACCCGAGAAACTTTCCCGCGCTTACTCCGAACACACATTTTTCGGGATTAAGGCGAATACCGAACTCTCGAAGTCGCTGGAAGGTTTCGGTTAAGTCGGTGATATGATTATCGGGCACTCTGCTCTTGACTATCATATCATCGACGTACACTTCCATGTTCCTACCGATCTGTGCGTCAAATACTTTATTCATCAGCCTTTGGTAGGTAGCTCCTGCGTTTTTGAGCCCGAAAGGCATTCTGACATAGCAGTAAGTACCTATCTCTGTGATGAATGCTGTTTTTTCCTCATCCTCGGGATTCATTCGGATCTGATGATACCCGCTAAAAGCGTCGAGGAAGCTAAGTAGTCCGTACTCGGCAGTTGCGTCTACCAGCTGATCTATGGCCGGTAATGGATAGAAGTCTTTCGGACACGCATCATTTAAGTTTCGGAAGTCGATGCACATTCGGAGCTTTTCACTGCCCTCCTTTGTGGCTATAACCACATTGCTGAGCCATTCGGGGTATTTCACTTCCCTTATTACCCCGGCCTCGATGAGGCGATTAACTTCGGCTTTGACGAAGGACCTTTTGTGAGCTGATAGATTCCATTTTTTCTGCCGAACTGGTCTGACGTGTGGTTGCACTTTGAGATTGCGATGGATTATGCTGGGGTCAACCCCAGGCATATCCTTCGGCGAATAAGCAAATAGATCTTTGTTCATGGATAAAAAGGATACAAGCCTCTTTTTGTCCCCTCCGGCCAGTTTCTTTCCAACTCGGGTGTTTCGGCCGAGGACTAATTCTACATCTTCTGTTTCTATTTTTTCGAGGCTTTCCGTTTCTTCTGTTGTTGCCCTTTCGTCCATCAGGACCTTTTTTCCTTCTGTCGAAGTGTGCACCTGGATCTTGGTCGGGCTCTGCCTGGCCCTCGTGAAGACTTTTCCAACCTCGGCTTGATCAATGAAGATTTCAGCGTCTCCGTTTTCGGTGGCGAAGGTGACCGTTAAGTATCTTACATCTGGCCGAATGTGAAAATTACCCTGAGTCTGCCTTCCCAGAATGGCATTGTATGCTGATGGTACATCAATGACTATAAATCTTGTTCTGCCAGAGGCGATTAAGTCTTCTTTGCTTTTGGAGGAGACCCCTTTCATCATCACGGGCAAGTCAATGTACCCAAGGACTGGGAGTTCAGATGGTCCGACACCGTAGGTGGGGGAACTGACTGGGCTAAGGTCGCTTTTTGAAATATCTAATTTTTCCAGCAGATGAGAAAAAATGACATCGGCGTTCGAGCCGTCATCGAGGAGTACTCTTTTGACGTCCCAGCTCCCTATTCTTGCCATGACAAGGAGGGGGTCATCATGAGGGAATTTTATCACAGACCCGTCCCTGCGGGTGAGCCTTTGGGAGGTGCTCCCGTACTCCATGATGGAGACTTCTCTCATCTTCCTTTTTCTCTCAGCCGAGGGCATCCCCGTAGTGATGGTTTGGATGATCCCCGCCGAGGGTGGCAGATTTTTGCGGGGACTTCGGTCCCGTCGTCTGTCTGAGTCATACTCTTCATCATCTGCTCTCCTTTGCTCTTCTTTTCAACCTTTCGGAGAGGGCATCCGCAAATATCGCCGAAGTTGCCCCTGTTTGATCAGGGACTCGATGTACTTCTTTAACTGGTAACAGGCTTCAGTGTCGTGGGCGTGTTCTCGATGAAATTGGCAGAATTTCTTCATATTCCTTTTATTTTCCGGGGCCATGGCCTTTGACCTTAGGATTGCTGTCCCTTGCCTTTCCAGGGTCATCAGAATGCTAGCTCTTGTGGTGTTCAGGGGCATGAACGCTGCAGGCCTTTTCCCTCTTTGCCTGCGGGACCGTTCGCCCTCGCTCTGATGGCGCGGCTGGTGGCCAGGCCCTTCGGTGTGAAGGTGTTCTGCCTTAGGTCCCCCCATCCTGAGTTCTTCAGCCGTCATGTGTTGTTCGGCTCTTCTGTAAAATTCCCCAAGAGTTTCTGGGGGATCTTTGGAGAATTCATAGAACAACTGGGAGTCCCTTCATAGTCCTCTGACCATTGCCAGGATGCAAATTTCTGGTCGAAATTCTGGTACGCTCAGTGCTTCTCGGTTGAACCTTTCAACATAATCGCGGATGGTCTCCCCTCCTTTTTGCGCTATGTCAAACATTTGCACTGGCATTTTGGCAGTTGGCCTACTGCCAATAAACTGTTGGGTGAAAGCAGTAGATAGTTCTTGGAAGCTCAACAAACTTCCCTGGGGCAAAGACCCATACCATGCTGTTGCTGGTCCTGAGAGTGTCACCTCAAAGCATTTACAGCGCGTGGCATCGTCCGCGCCATGGAGCATCATGCTTCTCTTGTATTTTGTCAGGTGCGCCTGGGGGTCACTCCGCCCATCATACATTTCCAGACGAGGAACCCTGAAATCACTGGGCATAGGCGCCTCTACTACCTCGCGTACGAAAGGTGACTCCTCTTTGGTGTAGGAGTCGGACAACCAGGACCAGACTGGTTTTTGGGAGATCTGTTTCTCCACCTTTTCCAGGCTTCCCAGGATCCTTTCCATGAAGGCAGCAGTGCTGGTTCCTTCCTGTCGTCGTGTGTTTGCTGGTAGTGGCGAATTTCTTCTTCGCCTTGGGGAACGACTCCGGCGAGGAGGAGAAGGGGACCTCTGGTAAGGGGATGCGCTCCGTCGACAGGAGGACCTGGTCTCTTTTGTGGCTCCCCCTCTGGCGGGGCGCGTCTCAATGGGTTCACCATCTGTCGAATATGCATCAAGGGAGTCTCCACTCCCTGAACTCCGGTGAGTGGATCGCGAGCTCTTTTCCCGACGGATGGTCGAGGGTGAGGCTCTCTGAGTGGGTAAAGGTTGGGGCAACCTTTGATCAAGTTGCTGAGTGATTTTGGCAATGATAGAACCCTGGAAATCTCGTAGGAAGCTCATCGTTACCGTTACTGGACGGTCGTCCTCCATCATGGAAGTTTCTGCCACAGGCAAAGAGGTCACCTGTTGAGTCTCAGGTGCGAGGGGGGATTTTGGAATCCCTTTATCCTTCGAGCGTCGAGTCTCCACGACGGCGACATGCGACAGGGTTCCCACAGACGGCGCCAAATGATGGCCTATGGCGGCTTCATCTTGTGTCATTGTAAGAGCAGAGAGTGCTTCTGATGGAGGAGAATACTTTGAGAGGAAATTCCCCAGTAGAGGATACCTGAAACGCTTTTTAGAAAAACACAGGTTAGGAGGTCCCCGGTGTGAATTCCCGGGGAGGAACCTCCGACGCCCAAGTCAGTATTTTCAAGTAATTGGATTATGTGCTCTTTTTTGTATCCAAAGGGAACTTTTCATCTTACCCTTTTTAGAACGCTTTTTGGATATTTTATACAGGAGGCGTGCAGAAGCCATTTCCCTCTAGACGCCGTCCCAGATTATGACACGTGTAAGGCGGGATGTGATCCCTGCTTTTTCGGGAGCGAACGGACGTGTATCTCAGCGAAAGTCGCTGGTCTGACAGCCTAGTCATTCCGAGGGCGTCATATCGAGGCGTCCCTCTAATGGCGTGTCCCAGTGATAGCGTGTCAAAATGTATTTGGGAGACGACTTTATGGGGAGGTGTCAGAGGGTCCTTAAATGCTTCGTTCGTACCTTCCGAGGTTACTCTAACGTCTCGGGGCATATGTTTCCCGAGGATGGTTCCCCCGATGGGTACTTCTGTTTCTGAAGAGGGTTCGACCTTTCTACCGAGGTTGGTCCTGTCATTGCCTGACGGAGCAAATTCCCTATACTAGGCCAGAGGGATCGTGTATCCTTCTGACCTCGGCTGGTAGTTTCCCTCGCCGAAGTCAGTACTCCGCCAAATTTGGGAGCTCGGCCGTTGATGGGCACCTCGGCTATCAACTCCTTTGGAATTAAAAGTAAAAAATTGACTGGGCAAACTCACAGTGAAAAGGGAAGTCATTATAAAAACTAGGATAATGAGACTAAATCTTACCTCGGATCATCTTTTCATCATGAATCCAAAAGCCATCCTCTAACAATAAGGTTGATATGCGAGCATTTAGCCGTTGAGTTTGAGTTATAAGATGGAAGAATTTGATGTTGTTATCCCCAAACACTAAATATTGAACTCAGGACTTTTGGGCCCAAATATATTCTTCATAAGCTAGTAAAGAATTATACTTACTACGTAAAGCCAAAATTTTTGAATGGGAGACCAAGGGTCTAAAAGTATTCTGGGCTTGTTTTAAAAGAGTCTCAATCCTTTTAATTTCCTGCTTTAAAGAACCCAAATGTGGCTTAAGTGGCAGGTTTAGAATATTTGTGATGGACAAATTCATTTCGTTTACCTGCCATACTTGTGAAATGTGTAATTTAAATATTTTTCATACATACACATTAAACATACTCTTTTCATCCTTTGATGAGCTTGTGCTCCCTGAGGTTACCTTTTTGATCACACAACAATAGTAAGATTACCCATGTAGCAGTGACTATTTGCAAAGTGATAAATCTCTGAGTCTCAGTCCTTTTAATTTCCTCTCTCAGAATCGTCTCCATATGAGTTATGCCTAAGTCATTCTTGTAGGGTTGCGTTTTTAGCTTTCTTGTTTCAATTTTTCAGTTTGTTGACTCAGAGTTTGGGGGGATTGAACTATTTCTTCCCGAGATTCCAATGATAATTGTTTTCACTCGTTTATAAATTATTGTGAAAAGAACCAATCCGTTCATTCTTGTTTTGTGGGTTTTGTAATAAACAAGTATTCTGTTCTTCTTGCTAAAATGCTCGTCCCTTTGCATTAGAACCCGCTTATTTTGCTTCTTGTGCTAGCAATTCAATGAGGTATAAGTTTTTTTTTTCTTGTTTGGGTGCACCACGAAGTATTCCCGCTCAATAGATGAATAGTAATCTCCTGGAGCTACTATTCTTAGATGTATTTTCTTAAGAATTGTTATTGCAGATGAGTCAGATTGCTTAAAGTTATGTGCTAGATATTTTTGCTTACTTGAAGTCTTCAGTAACTGAGATCCAATGCTCTATTCTAGCAGAAATAATGAACATTTTGAGGATTCATTTCTAGGCAGTTCCAAATGTAAAAAAACTTGTCAAATATAGGATGCATCTCAGAGTTGAGATGTAATCTGTAGCATGCCTGATGATGTTCTTCTTCACATTATATCTTTCCTTCCAACTAAAGAGGCCATAAGAACTTGCACATTATCGAGCAGGTGACAACACCTGTGGATGTTCCTTTGCAACTTTGTGTTTGAATCAAACCTACATTCCTCCTCAGTTAAACATATAGAGGATCCTTAGTTAAACATTGTTGGAGCTTTTTTCAGTTTTGTATTATCTTGTAATGATGACTTGGTCAATTGTGAGATCAAGATTTATGCAGAAAACCTTGCCTTTTTCTACTATAATAGTTATGTGAGGGTTAAACTCCTTCCATGCAAAATATTTTCTCTGGAGTTTGCATACATGCATAGGTGCTGAGTACTCCACATGGGAGAAACAAGAAAGAAGTTGACACATCACTGACCTATTTGATGGTATTTGCAGTGTAAAATCCCTTGTTTTATCAAATGATACACTTGAGGTATAGACTTACTCTATTAATGTTAATGTTACTTGCTTAACCATTTTTTTTTTCTTTTTTCTCCCTCCATTTACTGCGTAGAGCATTTCCTGACATATTTCTCAACTTCATTCGGTGCATAGGATAGATTCTAATAGGCAATACTAACTGATGATTTCACATTTTGTTTGCTGTGCAAGTTGTTTTTCTTTGGAAACCCAGAAGCATGTCTTCCAGCATTCAACAACTTGACTCATTTGAAGGTAGAATCTGGATATGCTTATGCAGATAACACTTGTGGTGGAGTATTTGTGTTCCTTCTTCATGAATCTTCAAACCTAGAATCTTTTACCAAATTTTTATCTGTTCTGCTGAAGTTCCAAATATTATCTCGTAACATTCATGAATTTTTTTTTTTCACCAGGCGATTGACCCAGAGATCAACTGGGCATCAAATATCATGCCTCATTGTGTTAAATCTTGCATAAAAAATTTTAGCCTTTCATGTTTAAGAGGGACTGCAGCAGAGATAGAGTTTTTGAAGCTTTTGTTCAAGAATACGATGGTCGTAGCAGAGGCGAAGATCTATTATGATGAAGATTCATCAACATCCATAGATACATAATCGATTAGGGAGCAGTTATAAAAAGTTCACAAGGGGTCAGCTAAATGCATTGTTGAGTTCCTATAGTGGCAAAACTTTCTGACCTTTCCAGTGATTCTTATCTTCATCCAAGTACAAGTTTTGTCTTGTAAAGTTTGGAACCAAGGTCATTTTGATATTGTTTTGTGTTCGGAATTGTAACATGTGAAATTCTGGGCATGGAAACTAGATTCAGGTATGACTAAAATTGTCCATAAATCGAACATTGTTTTTTCGTTTTCTTGGATGGCATTGTTCCTTTGTTATGTTTTCACTTTGTGAGGATTGTTTGAAACACAATCCAGGTAATATGGAACCCCCATTTGTCCAAAGCGGGCAGCAAAGAAAAGTTGTAGCTCAGGAAAAAACTGAAGTGCCTGAACCTAGAGTTGCTCTATGGAAGGTAATCCTTGAGGCTCATCAAGACACTTTTTGGTGTTAATTTGTAGTTGGTGGATTAGAGAAATTGGCTGTAAAATGAGATTGCGTCGTGTATTAGTGTTAAATAACAATTCCAAGATAAAAATTAATTTATTGTGAACTTTAAACAGTGCTACGGCTCTAGCCTCCATTAACGTCAGATTAAAAAATCATTTTTTTACTATCTTTTTTTAAAATAAAATTCTTACTATCTTTTCAATATTACTTGATTTTTTTAAAAATAATTTACTTTTTGTACAAAATTTTCTTTTTTTCCAATGCAAAAGAAGAAAAATTATGAAAAATACATGTTTTTCTTTTTCAAAAAAAGCTTCTTGAAATTTAATAGTCTACTTTGATTATTACTTGAATAATATTTTTCATTAAATAGATAACTGAATAAATTAATGTTTTTTAATACAAAGAAGAAAAATGATAAAAAATGCATGTTTTAATAAGTAAATAAATTATTTTGAACAAAATATTAGTATCTCCTAAACTTATTTTGTTTTAAAACGTTCTACTAAAACGTATGAGAAGTTACAAAAATGTGTGCATTTGAAAATTCACGTAGGAAATTTGTTCAATTAGATACATAGAACTAATTAGAGATGTTCATTGGGCCGGTCCTGGCACGGCCCAGCTCGGGACCGGCCCGCTTGGAGGACGGCCCAGGAACGGCGAAGACCGGCACGGCACGGGCCCTGGAGAAGACCGCCTGAAGGTGGGCCGGTTATGGGCTTGGAGGAGAGGGGGGAGGGATGTGGGCTCGGCACGGCCTAGGAGCCGCTTGGGCCCGGCACGAGACCGGCGGCGGGACCGGCCCTGCCCGGCGGCGGCGGCGCAACGGTCAGATTTGAACGGTCCGAAAAAAATTTTAAAAAAGGTAAAATTACAACTTCAGTCCCTGTAACGGTTCCCAGCCCTTTTTTGACCCTCAAAATTCCATTTTTGCCTCCTCCAACAACTATTTTGTAAGGGTTTTTTAGGCAAAAAAAAATAAGGCATTCCCCTATAAATAGGGAGGCCATTTCCACCATTTCTTCACACAAATCTTAGCAATCTCTCCTTCTCTACTACTATATTCTCTCATTTCTTTGAAGCAGTCAATATTATTTTTTTCATTCTCAATCAATTCTCAATTACTTTCAAGCCTCGTGATCTACTCAATTTCTCGTCACACAAATGGCATCAAGAGGGAAGGGAAATGCCTCAAGCTCTTCATCCCGCACCGGTTTGAGGTCATTTTTCCGTGGCCTTTCCCGACCGGCGACCCGTGGGACTCATATCCAACAAACTGACGATGACGAGCAATTCGATATGAGTCAATACGACTTGGGCCTCGACGATCAACTTTCTGATGACGACGTTGAGGAGGTGGAGCCCACGGCAGCAGGGAATGTTGGTGGAGGAGATGGTTCTGAACAAACCCCGACAAGCCATCAAGCCGAACTTCCGCCAGAAGGTACGACGTCGAGGCGCACCGCATGGGTTTGGGAGCATTTTGACCAAATTTTTGAGAAAGATAGTCATGGAAACGATGCGAGGTTCGCACAGTGCAAACATTGCAAGCAAAAGCTCTCGCACAAGAAGAACGCTGGCACAGGAACACTGAGACGTCACATGGAATCAAAGCATCCGCCTTTATGTCCAGATACAGCTGCGAGTACCGGTGGTCAAACACAGCTTGCAAGCAGTGCCGGCGGATCAGGTATTTTTAAATTTAATCAAAAAGATTGTAGAGAAGGCATGATAGAATGAATGATGTTAACTAAAAAACCATTTACACAATCAGAAGATAGACACATTAAAAAATGGATTACATCACACTTAAACCCTGCTTTTAAAAGAACATCTAGGACTACTGCTAGAAGGGAGGCATTTAAAATTTATGAAGCTGAGAAATCAAACTTACAAGCATACTTCTCTGCTTTTGATCATTCAATCTCATTTACTAGTGACATGTGGACTTCACCACTAGGACAGGATTATTATTGTATAACTGCACATTGGATTGATGATAGTTGGGTCATTCAAAAACGTATCATTGCATTTAAGTGGATGGAGGTCGATCATACTGGTTGGAACATATTTAATGTAATTTCAGAAAGTTTAAAAGAATTTTTTTGTCATGACAAGGTTTTTAGCATAACATTTGATAATGCATCAAACAACGATGTCGCGGCTGAGACATTGAAGGAATCACTAGAACCTGTCCGTGATGCCGCATTTTTTCATATTAGGTGTATATGTCATATTTTAAACTTAGCTGTCCAAAAAGGTCTTCAAGTTTTGAGTAATGAAATTACTCCAATTAGGTGGGCACTCCATTATTTAAAGTCAAGGACGAAAGTTTCTAAAGAGTTTAAGCAATATTGTCTGGAAAATGGCCTCGATTTTAGTTGGAAACGTTTTAAACTTGATTGCCCTACCCGATGGAACTCCACTTATGAGATGTTGATAGATGCGATGCCATTTGCTGCATACATGACATGTTTTATAAATGTCAGAGAAAAGAACACGATTTTGAAACAAGAGATGTGGGATAAACTGTCAAAATTGGCTGCTGTGCTGCGATATTTTTATGATGCCACTGTTTTTTGCTCCGGTGTATACTATCCCACATCGCACAAAGTTTTAATGCATATGGTCAACATTGCATGGGTTTTGAACCAATACAAAGATGACGAGTTCTTAAAAGACACAATTAAGGCCATGAAAGATAAATGGATTTTATATTTCAGTACTATACCCCCAATCTACTTACTTGCAGCTACACTAGACCCGACCGTAAGAATCACAGGTACGCAACAGCTACTTGAGGGTTATTATAGTTTCTTAGAAATGACACATATTTCTGTTCATGCTATAACTGCCTCTATTGATGAGCACTTGCGAGAGTTATTTAAGATATATGCCAGTCGGCATAAGGATAAGGTTGCAAACACTACTTCATCTACCATCGGGTCTTCATCGGGCTCATTGTCATTCAATCCGGCTGAACAACTACTCAAACGGCCCCGTGCTGCCGCATCCGGTCTTACTGAAGTGGACGCATACCTTAACCTTGTTTGGGAGAATGGTGAGACCGACATTCTAGACTGGTGGAAAGCAAGAAGTAACAAATTTCCAATACTCTCCATCATTGCCAAAGAAGTTCTAGCTGTTCCCGTCTCAACCGTTGCATCGGAGTCCGCTTTCAGCGCTGGAAAGCGTGTCATTTCAGAGAGACGCGCAAGGCTATCACCAGATTCAGTTGAAGTTTGTATATGCAACCGTGATTGGGGTCTTGCAGCTTGCAGATTACAAGACCACAAGAGTTCTGACGAAGAAAACCCCGATGAGGTAGATGCTTAAATCCACCACTTGCTCATTATTTACTTACTTTGTATTTGATCTGATTTTGCTGTGTAGCACAGATCGTACTTTTTATTTTGCATTTAATTTTATGGAACGTTTCGCTATTGAGTAATGTAAAGCCCGTTCCATGGTATGTAAGTGCCGTTTGGCTTTAATATTAATAAAAGTTCACACCGGTGGTGGTGTTTTGCTCTTAAAACAAGTAATTATACAAAATATAAAGATAACCTTAGAATAAATATTTTTTCAATTTACTCTGTTGGTCCCCAAATTATTTTATTTGCTGGTTTATGTACTATTTTCTAAGGTAAAACATTTGATCATAATTTGTTATCTTTATCTCTAGTTTTTTTTGTCATTATTTTATTTATTGTCTTCTAAAGTAAAATCTTGGTAATCATGGTTTGTTTCTTTAACATAAAGAAATAACTTTAGTTCTTAAGGTTTTAATAATTGACTTAATAAAGGTTACAAAAAATGGTTTAACTCAAAATCAAATATATCAAAGTTTCCAAACTTTTTGGTCAATTTCTTACCTTTTATTTTTATTTTTATTAAGTTATTCATTTAACGTTTGATTAATTTAAAAGTCTAGTAGAATTGAAAATGAAGTAGAATTTAAGATAAACTAGATTATAAAATATCACTTATAAAAAAACTTTCAGACTCTTGTTTTTATTAAGTTATTTAAAAGTGAAGACTAAAAAGTGAAGACTAAAAATTAAAAATAAAAACTAAAACTTAAAATTAGGGTAAAATTCACCATGGGTCACCTAGTTTATTTTTTTGTCCTATCCGGGTACCTTACCTTTATTTTGTCCTAGCAAGGTACCTTTGCTCCTATTGCGCATCCTGTTCAACTACTTTCCGTCAAATTGGTCGTTAAATTGGATGGAAAATGATGATGTGGCATTAAATAATACTAAAATAAACTTAAAATGACGACTTCAGTCCTCAAACTATTTCAATTACTAATTCTAACCCTTAAAATTTATTTTCTTGATTTTCGTGTATTGTTCATATGATGAACACAAACACACAAAACCCACATGGATCTGAATCCTTGCCTGTTTTGAATGTTCTTGTTGTTTCGATGTTACTGGATTTTTGTTGAGAACATGGATACACCGAAACAACTCTGGTTTTTGAGAAAAAGAAGATCAGATTGAGTTTTTGAAACCAACCAAAATGGCCCGTTTTGATCCCGAGACTCCCCGGCCACCACCGTCCGTGAAAGTCACCGGTGGATGGCTCGGTTTCGTAGCATCAAGGCCGAAGGTTAATAGCCCCATGGTTTGGAGGCTTGATTTCGCTTCAACTGGTTTGAATTTTGATTCGTTTCGAATGTGGGTTCATGAAAAGGTTCAAGAACCCTAACACTTATTTTTGAAATTAAGTGTTATGTGTGCGAAATTGATCAAAAAGAATTGTTCCATTGTGATAATCGACCTCTGGGGAACAAAACCCATATATTTTTGTTGCCGTTTGACAACGATAGCGTCGCCGGAAAAGTCGCGACTTTCGTAGCTTGTTGAGCAGCCTGTGGACGAGAGCCAGCGCCTTTAACGCGATGATCCAGTCCCGCGTCTTGCTCAGCCGCTTGGAAATGGAAGCACCAGCACAGGTGCCGGAGAGGGGGAGAGTTCGTTGCGAATCGCCTGTAGTCGAGTTGTCGTTCTCAGCATCGAATCCCTGGCAATAACGTAAATTCTGGGCCCGATAGCGGCGAGCCTCGGCGAGTTCAGTGGTGGCGGAAACGAGGAGGATGATGAGGGCAATTCTGCGAGGAGTAGGAGACCGAGAGAAACCAGGTTGAGTTGCCGCCAGCGAGGAGTTCAACGGCGTCGTATGGCTGCTGGAATGGAAGAATGGTCTGGAATTGTTGGCTTAGGAGTAGCTCTGGAATTGTTCGATTAAACAATTGTACAATTGTTTCTGGGATGATTTTTGGACAATTACTGCGGAGGACGGGGAGGACGACGTAGAGGTCGAGGGCGGCTGGGATGGTGGGCGACAGAGGAAGAGGTTGACGGTGGCTAAAATGATTTTGGTGGAAGTTTAAGGGTTAGAATTAGTTATTAGAAAAGTTTAGGGTCCAAAGTTATTATTTTACGTTTATTGTAGCATTAATTAATGCCACGTCATCAATTTCCGTGAGACTTAACGATGGAATCAACGGAAAGTACCCAGATAGGACACGCGATAAGAAGGTAAGATACCTCGATAGGACAATTTAAAGGTAAGGTACCCGTTTAGGACAAAAAAATAAGCTAGGTGACCCATGGTGAATTTTTACCCCTTAAAATTAAAATAAAAATTACAATTTAAAAAATTAAAATTTAACGGGCCAGCTCAGGGACCGGCCCAGGGACCGGCATGGGACCAGCACGGGACCGGCACGTGTGAACACGGGCTGGGCCCGGGCCCAAAATACTTAGGCCCAAGACCAGCCGGTCCGGTCCAGTCCAGGTACGGTCCAGACCGTTGTGCACCATTAGAACTAATGCATTTGATAATTTTCGATTCATCTTTCTGCTTTGATATTTACAGTTCAATTAATTTCTTCGTAAGTTTTAATTTATTATTTATTATTTTAATAGTTATTAAGTTGAAGTCATGTTTTTTTATAGTAGCCTGTCTTAAAAAATTTGTGTCTTAGAATTAAATTAAAATATAAATGAATCATCAATAGCTGAAGTAAAAATAATTAGAAAATATTTTAAAAATTATAGTTAGTTGGGAAATACTTTTTGAAATATAATAGTTTAGTGAAAATTTCTTTGATTAACGCGGCAAAAAGGAGATCGAGCAGGGAATTTGCAGAGCACTAGGTCACTAACTTCTGGTTGATGAAGAGAGAGAAGAAGGAGGAGGAGCTTGCTGTTGGTGCTTCTGTTCTCGGCATTTTGGTGATCTCTTCCTGGTTTGGCTCTCCGTAAATGCTTCATTGAGGAAGAAGAGAGCTGCTTTTGCGAGCAGATGGGTAACTTCCGTCTTCTCTCTTTCTCCTTACCTTATCGTCTCCAAAGCTCTCCTTCCCCGAATTGCGTCCTTTTGTTAGCCTCCGTTGGGCGGAAGCGAAAAAAGAAAAAACAGAACAGCGTCCGTCATAGCGGGGAAACTCGTTCAAAGAAACTTGTGAAAGGGAATGCCGGGTCCATTGAGTTTGACACAATTGTAGATGCCCGGTATATGTTCGACAATATGCTCCAGAGTCCAGAGGCAGCCGTTGCCTTCTCTCCCCGAGTTTTGTCGGTTGTTTGGCGCCATGGCCAGGATGAATCATCACTTGGCCGTCATTTCTATGTCTCGGAAAATCGAATTTGCTGGGATCAACCATAACCTTTATTCTGTTAATTTTTTGCTAAATTGCTTCTGTCACTCTCGCTGTCTTGGGTTTTCTTTCTCTATACTTGGGAAAATGTTGAAACTCGGCTTCCAGCCCACTGTTGTTACTTTTAGTTCCCTAATCAATGGGCTTTGTCTGGGTGGAAAAGTTGTTGAATCGGTGTGTTTGCTTGATAAGATGATTAATGCTGGGTGTCAGCCTAATGTAATCACTTATACTACTGGTTGCTAATGATCTTTGTAACTCGGGAGACAACCATGGAGCTCTTAAGGTTCTGAGAATGATGGAAGAAAAAGGCATCCAATCCTAATGTGGTGACATACAACAGTATTATTGATAGTCTTTGCAAGTGCAAGCTCATGGCTGACGCTGAAACTATGTTACTTGAAATGATTGGCAAAGGTTTTCAGCCTGATGTTGTTACACAGAGTTCATTTATACACGCTATGTGTACTGCAGGCCAACAGAATGAGGCTACAAATTTGCTAAATAAAATGGTCACGAAAGGCATCAAGCCCACCACTGTTACATGCTGTATATTAGTGCATTCACTTTGTAAAGACAGGAGAGTTTTTGAGGCTCGAGATATTATTTAAGGAATGAGATTATGAGAAAACAAGGGGTCATGCCTGATATCTGTATTCTTAATGCTTTGATTGAGGGATATTGTTTCCAGGGTAAAATGGACAAGGCAAGACAAGTATTTGATTCGTTGGGTAACAGTTGTCTTGCACCTTATGTGATTAGTTACACCACCTTGATTAATGGTTATTGTAAGTTGAAAAAGATTGATAAGGGGATGCAACTATTTTGCGAAATGCCCTGCAAAGGATTGATTCCTGACACAGTTACATACAACTCTCTTATTAATGGCATGAGCTTGGCAGGAAGGCTTTCCAACGCTCATGATCTTTCCCATGAAATGTGCAATAATGGCCAAGTACCAGACTTGGTGGCTTCTGATAGCTTGCTGGATGGCTTATGCAAACATGGAAAGATTGATCATGCCTTAACCGTGTTCAATGCAATGGTAAATAGTGGGATGAAACCTGATATTGTTATTTGTAAAATCCTAATTGATGGCATGTGTGAAGGGGAGAACTTCAACTGGCAAAAGAACTGTTCAGTCAACTCACCGTCCAACCAATGCAGCCTGATGTTTACACTTACACAATAATGATCAAGGGGCTTAGTAAAAATGGTAACTAAATGAAGCACACAGGTTATTTAGGAAAGTGGAAGAAGATGGTTGCCTGCCTGATGATTGTACTTACAACACAATGATCAGAGGATTTCTTCATTTTAATGACACATCAAAGGCAATGGAGATCCTTGAAGAAATGCTTGCAAAGGGTTTTTCTGTAGAAGCATCCATGCCTGAAGTGTTACTCAAGCTGTTGCCCTCTAATGGAGTATATGCCCAAATAATTGAGATGCTATTTGATCTGTTGACTTCTAATGGAGTAGATCCACCATTTCTGGACTTGTTCTCTTGGCCTTCAGAGATGAAATGAAAATGTAAGATACATTCTTTCAGTTTAATATTGGCTTGCTTAACTTTTTATTTTTGGCTTATCAGTAACAAACTCTTTCCTACTAATTAAAATTTAACGTCTCACATTTTAATTTCATTTTTTGTTTTATATTTGAATTTCAGGGATGAAGGCAATTAGTCAGGCCTGTTAGAATATGGTTATCCAGTCAGCTAAAACCAGTTGTTTTGGTCACTCATGAAACTCGATCTTAGACCTAAGAAGCTGTATCTTCAATATTAAATTTCTCATTTAAAGAATTTGGGGATTTATTTGCCATTGGAATTCATTGATTAACTAAGGGACTAGGGAACTCTGATCCCTAGGGGAAGATTAAAAACTGAGGTGCACAATGTGGAAGAAAAAGGAAACTAAGAACTACTTAAGTAAAGCTAGAGAGGAGATAAAGTTACTTTCTACTCAAGCCAGTTGGTAGGACCTGTGTGTGTGTGTGTGTGGGAGTCTGTGGGGGGGTTTAGCCCTTGTGGTATTGGTCTAGAAGAGTGAAATTTAAAGGTCTTGACTAAAGGAACTTAGTATTGAGTTAGTGTGAATTAAGCAAGACAAGTCATAAGTTGATGGAGCACTAACAAAATCAGGTATGGACAAAACAGTTAATAGTGGAACACTTTGCAGATTTTTAAGTAACTAGTTTTGGTTAAGACTAGAGCTAATGTTTAAAATTGAGTTTTGTTGACTAGAGAGAACACAAATGAATGTTGAAGTGTTTGAGATTATTGGTGGCCTAGTGGAGAGCTCTAACTGAGACATACCACTTAAACTGTGGTACTCTATTGAACTGTTCTTAGTTTTGCATGGAGTCATGGACACATAGTTAAAGAAAGTAACCCGTTTTCTGGCCTGAAATTCCTGAGAGTCCCTCAACATTTAGATATGAAAAGTTGAGAATCCTGCAAGAGGATAAATTTGCTATCTTTCATAAATCTGGGCATTGAAATGTAAGAATTTAGACCAGTATTTGCTGTGATCATCTATCTAAGCAGGTAAGTGTTCCTATTCGCCATTTTAAATCATGATATGTTTGTGGAAATTATAGATACACTGTTAGAGTGTATTTTGCTTTAAATGCATGTTTGTGCATTATGATCTCGGTTCGCAGTTTCTGTACTGTTTTGTTATATTTCACAGTGAAGTTGGGCAGGAAATGCATGTCCATTGTGTGTTTCATCCAAGGCAGTCATGTAGGCAATATGCTGTATGAATGTAGTGATCACATACTGTTTTGAGGCCCTGACAGTGGGTAGAGCTTATCCCTAAGCAACTTCCCAAGTGTTCTGCTAATAGTTAGCCTGTGAAAGGGATTGTGGAAGACTGGTTTTTGTGTTGCTTAGCGAAGAGTTTGATCTGCAGGTTACTTATGAATAATGCTCATGGAAGCAATGTTTTTAGGTTATATAAAAGTGGAAGCTACTGCTAGTTTGTTTGGTGTTACACTGGTGGAATGATATTATCAACCTTAGCAAAACCTTGAATTGCTTAAAAGTTCCTGTATGGAATTTTTCAGTCACGTGTGGTGGATGAATATCTTGAGCAAACTTTGAGACAAAAAAACCCAAGAGGAAGACCTGCAAGTAGTCCCAACTTCAAACGGCTGTAACTTTTGACTCACATCATTAGAATTAGAAATTGCTGGTATGTTATTTTGATTAGTGAATTCTGAGTCCTACGCAGAAGATGGGGTTCAAAGCTTTTATTTCAAAGCTTTTATTGAACACTTTACAGGGGAGAACAACACTCTGTCTACTGGATTTCCTGGTCTTACAACATCATGAGTCAGATACCCTAATTCCATGGCCATAGACAAGTTGGTATCCCGATAAAAGTGATAGCAAACAGGCGTACATGAGCCAACATCAAGGAAGCTCATAAAGAGAGAATTCAACTATAATCTTTGAACAGTTCCCATAAAGATATTGCAAATGGTTACTCATCTCCCTTTGCTTCTGCAGATTGTCCATCAATTTGCAAGGGCAAAAACTAGTTATTTCCTCCAAAAGTGGGTTGCCTGCAAAAGAGTTTGTCAAAGGAAATCCCATTAAAGACGGACCTTGAAAAGATAAGATGTCGATTACATTAGTGCACTATGAACTTTTGCGTGCCAAATTAGTTAGTGTGTATGAATTATTTGATGCTGTGGAAAAGACAATAAATTGGCAGCAAAAACTTTCGCAAATTTGGAGGAATCGACATACCTCAAGTACACTGTACACCATTTGCCAGTTCAAGACTTGTGGTTTAAGCCAAACATCACTCTGGTCAATTAATCCCTAACCTATGATTTTCGTTCTGCTTTAGTCCCCAACCTGTAGACCAACTTAATTTTGGTCACCCACCTTTTAGGAATGCCCCCATGATTTCCGTCTTCCATTCAAATATAAGCTTTCTTTTGTGAAGTTAGGGAACTGTAACATGCAAGAACTAGGTCCATTCCCTAGTTGTTCAGAAGTTCAATAGTAGTTGCTTCCTTGTTATAATAACTATGAGCATGTTGCCGAGAAATTAGAGTTGACAACTCTAAGTATTTGTATAATAGTTACCGCTGTGAAGTTATTACTCGAAATTTGAAATTTACATTCATTCCTCGCTTAATTTCTAACCTGTACGAAAAAGAATGACAGAGATTTGATGATCACAGTGGATATACATGGCTGCTTGATTAATTATTATCAAGAGAACTCCATTAACCATAAATTTCAACAGATCTCTCATTTATCTATGTTAGTGATGGTAACAAATTGAGTTTTTAATGCACAGTTCAAACTTGAGTTTTTAATGAATAGTTCAACAAGGCTTAAATCAAGCCCAAGTTTGAACTGAGCTTTATTGAGCTTGAACTCATGCTCAACCCTAAAAAAATATTCAATATTTTATTGAGCAAAGCTCTGAGCCTCTGGTGCTCAATGGACCTTATTGAGCCTTTAATAATTGCTACAATATAACAAGGATAATACACTTATTCCAAGAGTGAGCTCATAATTATATTTTATCCCATAAGATTTTAAAAGTTATAGTTTTCCCCTAATACTATCGAGCATATAACACTTATTTACTAGTGAGCTCGAGTCCAAATTCTAAGGCTAGTCAAACTTAAGCTTTTACCAGCAAGCTCGAATCCAAATTCTAGGGCTCGTCAAGCTCGAGCTCAATCCCACACAAATCCCTTATCAAGCCAAGCTTGAGCCGAGGTGTTCAAACCCCGGCTTGGTTTTGTTAAACCTTTAATCTATATTTCACATTTTTTTCTGTTACTTAGAATTTGTTACAAGTATAAGGTATTAAGAAGGCCCAAATGCCTATTGCTCCCTTGAACTATGGTGACTCGGACAATTTACCCCTTAAACTATGAACCGCATCAACTCGAACCCTAAACTTTGGGAAATTAGCCAGTTTGGTCCCTTAACTCATTTTATGCGCTCACGTGAGTGCACTTGACAAAGACGTTACGAGAGAAACAAACGAAGCCTTTGATCCACTAGAGATCCACCACATTCGCTCTTTCTGGTTCATCATTGTCATTTCATCCCAGCTACGATTGAAAAAGGAATCAACGAAATTGAGTGCCAAATCAATTGATTTAGTCGATTCTGAGCTAAATTTCATCATTTTCGTTGCTTCTCTTCCACCATCGCACCCCAGTCACACCATTCGCCTTTCCTCTCGGGTTCATCAAACTCACTGGTTCTCTCCATTGCACCTGCGAGAATCCTCACATGATCAAATTGGAGCTTAAGGGAAGGGGCGTGTGAGAAGGACAAAGGAGCTCTCGGATGTTGCAGTGGTGTACTTGACAGCAACTGTCGAAGGAGCGATGAAGGAGTTGGAGGGTAGAGATAGGGTCAAAGGGTCATCGAAGGAGCCTTCAACAAAGAGATGGAAAGAGCTCTCAAAGCAATGCAACACATTGTACTTAATGACGAGTGTTGAAGGAGCGGTGGAAGCGTTGAAGGGCAGAGATGGGCAGAGGATGGGGGCGCGGGAGAAGGCTCATTTGATAGTGGAGGTGGGAGAAGACGAAGGTGAATGAGAGGCCGGAGAGGTTGTAAAGGGCAGAGATGGGGAGGAGGAATGGGCGGTGGCGACAACTGCTTCGTTAAAGATGGACGACATGAGGATTAGACTAAGTTGAGGGACTAAAGTGCCTGATTCGTCAAAGTTCCGGGTTTGAATTGATTCATTTTATAGTTCAGGGGGCAAACTATTCAAGGAAGTCACTACAATTTAGGGCAGCAATAGGCATTTAGACCTATTAAAAAATACTATTGAAAGTTAAGGTTTGAAGTGTCTACTACATAAAAGCTTAGTGGCTCAAGTTGCAATCGGAGGTTTTGTTTTTGTTTTTTTTTTTCTCTAGAGTTTGGCCACCACTTGAACTTTGGTTAAGGCTAAGACATTTCTCTTTGTAAACTCATTTAATCGGTAGAAATGTCATGTTTACATATTTAAGTCTTCTAGAAGTTTAAAGCACCAATATGAAACTCAGCCTGCATTGAACCACTCCTAATTTTGCCATTTTAAGAAAGTGCGGTCATCATTCAAACCTTGATTAAGGTCAAGGTAATTGTTTCTCTTTGCAAATTCACTGACTAGTAGAAACACCATGTTTACATACTCAAGCCTTCTAAAAGTCTTAAGGACTTCTATGTGATATCCACCATTCAGTGGGCTATAATCCTAGCTCACCTTCATTTTTCAGCTCAAATCTTTTTTAATAAAAAATTATTTTATTTTAAAATTAATACTTTATATTTTAACTATCAATTGATAGAAGAAGAAATTGTTAAAAATACATGTTTAGGCAAGAAAATAAAATAAGAATTTTTCCTTTTGAAAATTTAATACGTATCTTTATGATTATCACCTGAATATTTTTTTTTTCCAGAAATAGTTACTTTTTTAATAGTTTTTCATGTCGATCAATGCAAAAAAGATTAAAATGATAAAAATTCATGCTTTTCCGAAATAAATAAATTAAAAAACTATATGAGAGCTTCGGGCAAGGAATTAGGATAGCTCTGAGCTTTTGAGCGATTGAGAAAAGATGCAGCAGCCTGCTGCTGGTACTTTCATTCTCCCCGTTTTCGTCATCTCTTTCGTTTGGCTCCATTGAGGAAGAAGAGCAAAAGCTGAATTTCGGTGCAAATCACAGTACCGAGCTTCAGGCGTTCGGGCTGATCAACACGTCAATCTCGCAACAAATGGGTAACTTCCGTCCTCTCTCCTTCTGCTTCCTTTCTACTGCCCAAAGCTCTCCTTCCCAGAATTCTCGTCCTTTTGTTAGCATCAGTCGTCGCGGTGCAACCCTTTCTAAGGAATCTGGGAAAGGAAAAGCCAGGCCCATTGAGTTTAACTCAATTGAAGATGCCCGCTCTGTGTTCGACAGTATGCTCCACAGGCAACCGCTGCCTTCTGTGGTTGAGTTTTGTCGGCTGTTTGGGGCCATGGCCAGGATGAATCATCACTCCGCCGTGATTTCTATGTCTCGGGAAATCGAATTTGCTGGGATCAAACATGACCTTTACTCTCTGACTCTTTTGCTCAATTGCTACTGTCGCTCTTGCTGTCTCGATTTTTCTTTTTCTGTTCTAGGGAAAATGTTGAAACTTGGCTTCCGGCCCAATGTTGTTAGTTTTAGTTCCCTCATTAATGGGCTTTGTTTAGATGGAAAGGTTGTTGAATCGGTGAGATTGCTTCATAAGATGATCAGTATGGAGTGTCAGCCCGATGTGATCACTTACAGTACTATTATAAAGGGTCTATGCAAAGTGGGGGACAATCGTGGAGCTCTCAACGTTCTAAAAGAGATGGATGAAAGAAGCTTCCATCCTAATGTGGTGACATACAGCACTATTATTGATAGTCTTTGTAAGGACAACCTCATGGTTGAGGCTGAAAAGTTGTTAGTTGAAATGACTGACAAAGGTATTCAGCCTAATGTTATTACATACAATTCCTTTATACATGCTATGTGCAATGCAGGCCAACAAAATGAGGCTGCAAAGTTGCTAAATGAAATAGTAGCAAAAGGCATTAAGCCTGACGTTGTTACATACAACGTATTAGTGGATTCACTCTGTAGAGAGGGGAGAGTTTCTGAGGCTCGAGATATTATTACAGGAATGGGAAAACAAGGGGTCATGCCTAATATCTGTACTTTTAATGCATTGATTGATGGATATTGTTCTTGGGGTCAACTTGACAAGGCAAGAGGTGTATTTGATTTGTTGGATAACAATGCTCTTGCACCTGATGTGATTACATACAACACCTTGATCAATGGATATTGTAAATTGAAAAAGATGGATGAGGGGATGAAACTATTTCATGAAATGTCATGTGGAGGATTGATCCCTGACACAATTACATACAACTCTCTTATCAATGGCATGTTCTTGGTAGGGAGACTATCCGATGCTCATCATCTTTGTGAAGAAATGTGCACCAATGGCTATATCCCAGACTTGGTGACTTGTGGTACTTTGCTGGATGGCTTGTGCAAACATGGAAAACTGGATTATGCCTTAACCATGTTCAAAGCAATGGAAAATAGTGGGATGAAACCTAACATTGTCATTTTTAACGTCCTAATTGATGGCATGTGTGAAGGGGGAAAACTGCAAATGGCAAAAGAACTGTTCCATCAACTTGTCAAACGATGGCAGCCCAATGTTCGCACTTATACAGTAATGATCAAGGGACTCTGTAAAAATGGTCAACCAAATGAAGCATACAAGTTATTTAGGAAAATGGAAGAAGATGCTTGCCTGCCTGATGATTGTACTTACAACACAATGATCAGAGGATTTCTTCATGTTAATGACACATCAAAGGCAATGGAGGTGCTTGAAGAAATGCTTGCAAAGGGTTTTTCTGTAGAAGCATCCATACCTGAAATGTTACTCAACCTATTGCCCTCTAATGGAGTAGATCCATCTTGTGCAGCCCTTGGCAGTTTGTTCTCCAGAGAGGAAATGAAAATGTGAAAAACAAAATTTTCAGTTTAATATTGGCATTAAGTAACCTGTAACTTTTTTCCTATCTGTAACAACACCGTTTTCTTTAATAAAATATAATGATATCTCCCTTTAATTTCATTTTTTTCTTCTCTCATATTTGACTTTCAGGGACAAACACAATTAATTATGCCTGTTTCAATATTGTCAAGAAGATGGGAACACCTGTGAATGCTCCTATGCAACTTTGTTTATGTGTCAGGCTTATATTCCTCCATGGATAAGCTTATTGAGAATCACAATTCAAAATCTGTGGAGGTGGATAGAGTTATCTTCATTAAATATGGTTTCTGCTTGCAGAAATTCTGCCGCTTATTTGCTATGCATGTCGATGCTGTTTGAGATCATGCATGGATGTCAGCCATGGTGGAACATAAGGTTTGAGAACTTCAATCTCACTTTCACCGTAAGATATAACTTTTTGTTTCCCGGTGAATTTTTCACTTCTGAGCCTTTATTGAAGTTGAATTTGGAGTGTTATAAACTAAAGAGATTGGATTCAGTCTTTTTTATCTAGCCCTAGTTAATTCTCATTTGCGTCACTTTGCATGATGAATCTACTAACAAGCAACTGTTTTCTACTTTCCCTGCTTGGCAAGAACAGACTTTAATCTGGTTGCATTTGGAATTACGAGAAAAGGGTCAATATAGTGGTTCCCACTTTACAGAATTTGTGTTTTGACCTTCATGCCTTATCCAGTGATGATAGATTGGTCCATTGTTGAATCATGATTTACACACAAAATCTTGCCTTCTACTTTAGTAGTTGTGTGAGGGTCAGATTGCTTCTATGCAATCTGTTGTCCCTAGAATATGCATCCATAGATGCCAAGTGACCAACTTGGTGGTATTTGCTGTGTAAAATGACTTGTGTTATCAAATGATACACTTGAGGTATAAACGTACTCTATTAATGTTAGTGTACTTGCTTAACATTTCTTTGTCTTCTCCATTTACTACATCCAAACACTTCCTGATCTGTATCTCAACTTCATTTGTTTGTTCTGCAGGTTGCTTTTCTTAAGAAACACGCAAGTCCATCTTGTTACATTTGACTCTTGACTCCCAGGTGGAATCTGGATATCTTTATCCTAGATAACGTTTGTGGTGAGGCATTCATGTTTCTTCCTCATGAATCTCCAAACCTAGAATATATTGGAGTTTGTGTTTTAGGTTTTTCAGTGTCAAAAGCAAATTTGCACCTGTTCTTCTCAAGTGCCAAATTGTAACATTCATGAATTTTCTTTTGTCACCGGGCAATCAGTCTAGAGATGAACTGGGCATCAATATCATGCCTCTTTTTTATGTATTAAAGCTTTCCTGAAAACTTTCATCCTATCATGTTTTGAAGTTGTCTAGCCTTCAGTTGATTCTCAGTTGGTCACTTTTCATTATGAAGCTGCTTGTTGGAATCTGGTTGCCC